>OU342744.1:45029958-45474113 GCA_910589775.1 Avena eriantha
GGCCAGGCCTGGCCGTGCGGCCAGGTGGTATGGCCGGCCTCTGGCCCCTCTCCGTCTCGTCTTCTAGCTCCGTGTCCCCCTCGGTGAAATATTGACTTTGGCTTTTGTCCTGTCCAATTTCGAGAATATTCATTTTCTGACTTTCCTAGAACCAAAAATAGCAAAAAACAGACAGCTGGCTCTGTGGCATCTTATTAATAGGTTAGTCCAAGAAAGTGTATAAAAATACTTCAAAGTGTGGACAAAACATAAGAAAGTAGATATAAAACAAGCATGGAACATCAAAAATTATAGATACGTTAGCAACGTATCAACATTCCCAAGCTTAACTCCTGCTCGTCCTTGAGTGGGTAAGTGATAAAAAGAAAGAATAATTTTTGAGGTAACATGCACCATCATAAAGTTGATCAAAGTATTTGTAAAACATTGATAGCTGGGGTCATAGTACTTTAACATAGCATGAAAGATATAGTTCTAACGATAAGACATAGCAGCTATGAGGCACAAACAAAAGATTCATGAATAACAATGCTTTGTAAGACATTTTTTTGTTTCACATATAGAAAGCATAATGAGAATGGTATTCAGCTTGTCCCTCATAGTGTAGAAAACATAAATCCATAGGACACCTTCAAAGTTCATAAGGGTGACTAGATAAAAATAGTTCAAGAACAAGCAATATCAAAGTTATGCATCCATCAACAAGTCTTGGGACAATGCACATTAAACTAAGAATGGCCACTATGCTCTCTTAATAGGTGCATAAAGATAGAAGATGGAGACTCAACATAAAAGTAAAAGAAAGGCCTTCATAGAAGGAAGCAAGGATTCAAGTCTCATAAAGAGCTTCCAAAAATTATGGTACTTATTAGCTTTCAGCTCTCATTGCCCCTATCATAAGCATCTTGAAGTGATTAAGGTTAAAGTGAACAAACTATGGAGTATATGCTTGACAAAGTATAAGTTGGAAATCTCATGTCCCTTGAATACGAGGGCTGCTCCTCATGCTACTCAAGTTTAGTTACCGGTAAGTTCTTGTCATAGTAAGTACATGCGTATCATAGAGAACCGCCAACGGGGTACCCCTTGCCCGATGATACGGAAGAATCCCTATATCAAAATGACAAGGCAAGCAGACAACGAGCATCTCAACAATCTTCTTATTTACCATGGGAAAATGGTGCTTTTTTCTCTCTTTCCTCTTTTCTCATCTCTTTTTTTTCTTTTTCTCAATCTCTATCTCTTTTTTTATAACAAGAATGCTTCATAGATTGCTCATTATGGTTACGCTACAGGTTTCCACCATGATTAGGCATGGATTAGACCAGCGGCCCAGGCGTTTCTCTAACACACATACATAACTCCATGGACTTAAAAGCTCCCCTTTTATTTCACACCGACGACATCCATAGACAAAAGGGCATGATATCAACTGGGTACAATGTACAAGTGCAATATTGAAAGCGTTCCCCATGATAGTATGGTTCTGCTAATCCCCAACATATAAGTGCAAGCATATACAACATAGATGACACAATGGTTCAAGTTTATTAGGGGCAAGAAAAGTAAAGTGTGCCATCAAGTTCGTGAGAGCTTTAATCACTAGTTTTCTCATAACAAGTTTAATTCGGAAGGTAGATAAAAATATGAATATACTTGGAATAGCAAATGCTAATAGGTAGGTATGGTGGACTCTTTGGAATAACTTGGTTTTATTTGGAGTTGGATGCATGAGTGGAACTCATACTTGGTTATGGAGGCTAGCAAAAGACTGGGAGCGACCAACTAAGAGAGCAATAATGACCATAATCATGCAAAGCGACAAAACATCATTAATTAGAGCATAAAGTGATATTACAAGTTGAAAACTAAAAGATCATAGAGGCTATGGTGACTTGGAATAGTCATAACATGGTGTGAGCATGCGCTAAGTCAACCCAGATAAAGTATAAAAGGAGAATACCACAATACTATGCTTTAATATGCTAAAACAACGCATGATTCTTTCAAGGCACATTAAGAAATCTCAATTGTTTATAACATGTCATGCTACAGAAAAAATCACTAAGCATAAAGCCAAAATAGTATCAAGCATGACATGACAAAGCATAGGCCACAATCAAAAACAAGCTCCTTTTACCAGTTAAGCATGAACTTTTCCTACTCTTTTCCAAATCAAACCAACTTATTTGAAAACTAATGCATGAATGAGGGGGTCCAACCAACTTATTCAAGCAAACTAAGAAAACCAAGCAAACGAAAACCGAAGACGCTCCAAGAAGAACACTACTGTGCATGAAACAATAAAAATGAAATGTTTGGAAGAAACCTGAGATTTTATTGATGAAGGGGATGCCTTGGGCATCCCCACGCTTTGACGCTTGTACTTCTTGGATATTTCTTGGGTGACACGGGTAGCATACCCAAGCTTGAGCTTTAGTCAATTCTTCATCTCATTACATCATTCTTTCCTTACACCTGAATTTTTTCCTTCATACAAAACTTCACACAATCTTTATTAGCAACATTAGTGTACTCAAGATAATAAGTCTTTGGGTTAAGTTCCAACACAAGTAAAACTTCCATTAAAACACAAGCTACTGTAGCACTTCCCTCAAAAAGCTCAATTCCCCAAAGAGAACCCAAAAAGGAATCAACAAGAAGCAAATGCAAATAATGGCAGAAATCTGTCAAAACAGACCAGCAGATAGAAACCGATTTTTTTGAAGACCTTCTGTTGCTCAAATCGAAAAGTGTTGAACTAACGAAAGTTGGATAACAACCTGGGGCAGAAGCACAAAAAAATTACAGCTCAAACCTACGTATAGAGATTTTACACAAATTTTTACAGCGAAGCACAAAAATCTGTTTCGGGACAGCAACCTTTCCAAGTATTACTTCTCTCTCATTAGAGGTTACTCTTGACACAAAAAGCAAATAAAAAGGATAAGAAGAGGTTATTACTGAAGCAATAACTTCCAAGACTCAACTAAAACTTTTGGGTTATCTCCCAATAAGTACTTTTCTTTAACGCCTTTGAGCTAGGCATAAGAATTTCGATGATGCTCACATAAGAAACATGAATTGAAGTAAAAGAGAGCATCAAGAAGAAAATTCAAAACACATTTAAGTCTAACCCACTTCCTATGCATAGGAATCTTGTAAGAAAATAGATCAAAGAAGCACATAGTAACAAGAATGGGTAGATAAAACAAGAGCAACTTCAAAAGTTTCAGCACATAGAGAGGTGTTTCAGTACCATGAAAACTTCTACAACCATATTTTCCTCTCTAATAATAATTTTCAGTAGCCTCTATCACATAAAGTATGCTTTTCATGATCTACAAACACATAATTTTTATCAAACTCAAAAATAGTGGGATTAAAACCTTCAAACCCACTTTTTACAATTCTATAACAAGATGACTGATCATTCAATATAGGACCATCGTCTAGAGATTTATCATAAACATTTTCTAAGAAAAAATATTTAGTACAATGCATTTCGAAGTTAGGCATAAATAAAGGATTATCACAGATAACATGAGCATAACATTCATCCTCCTTTAGTAAGCATGGGGGACAATCAAATAACGTAAGGGATAAAGAGTTACTCTCATTAGAAGGTAGGCATGGGTAGCTAATCCATTCTTCCTCCTTTTGTTCATCACTCTCCTCCTCTTTTTCATCTAATGAGCTTCTCGTTTCAGCAATTTCTTCTTCCATAAGCTCCTGCAAGGTATTAGTCTCTTCCATTTGTGGAAAGCATCTATTGATATATTCAAGAATGTAGTCATTTTCTTCCTTGTAATTATCAAAGAAAAATTTAAGTATATCATAAACCTCATATTTATAAGGTGAATCATCAGTATTTTCAAGCAAACTAGCAAGTTCAAATGCACCCTTCCAAGCAATAAATTCTTCAATTTGTTCCACGTCATAAAAGTCATAATTTCCTTTCACATAAGAAAGATATGGTAACATTATCATTATACTCACATTGAAAAGGGAGGTGTGTATACCTCCTACAGCAACAAGATTTATCAACGCAATAAGAAACATTATAAGTAGAGCACACGTTTATAGCAATGGTGTTCAATTTATCAATTTGTTCCCATAAGAGTTTCCCTTTTTTGTGACAAGCGGTGTTCCTTATAATAATATGTTTGTTCCTCCGTGAACCCATCTTGCCAATTAGATTTAGTATCAAAGAAACCAACCATTGATAGAAAGCATGATAAAGCAAGACAATAATAGACCAACGAAAATAACAACTATAGTAGGAACTAATTTTTTTATATTTTTGATAAAAAGAACAAGCAAACAAAACAGAAATAAACTAAGCAAAACAAAATAAAACAAAGTAAAGATATTGGTTATGAGAGACTCCCCTTGTGAAGATGTCCTTGACTCCCCGGCAACGGCACTAGAAAAATAGCTTGATGACCCAAAATATATCGAGCTCGTTGGGGAACCCCAAGAGGAAGGTATGATGAGCACAGCACCAAGTTTTCCCTCCATTATGAAACCAAGGTTATCGAACCAGTAGGAGCAAGAAAACACCTCCAAGGTGTTGTTTCCAACTTGGAATCCTGCACAACACAACCACAAAACTTTGCCCCCAACTTACAGTGAGGTTGTCAATCTCACCGATTTTGCTGAAAACAAAGGATTAAACGTATTGTGTGGAAGATAGTAATAACTTGCAGAAAGTAAACAGAAAATAGTAAATAGTTGTAGATTGGTGGTAAAATAAAGTACCGGGGTCCATAGTTCACTAGTGGTGATTCTCCTTAAGATAGATGACATGTTGGGTGAACAAATTACAGCGGGGTAATTGACAAACATCGAGAAAGCATACATGCATATACTAATCATCTTGACTCCTAAGAGATTTGATTGGGCATTATGACATTATACATAGACCGTAATCCAACTGCATCTATGACTAATAATCCACCTTCAGGTTATCATCCGAACCCCCTCCAATATTAAGTTGCAAGCAACAGATAATTGCATTAAGCATTGCGTGTAAAGTAAACAATATGATTGTTCTATGAACAAAGGACTGTTGTTTTCTCCCTAGTAGCAACAACACATCTAGTACCTTAGAGATTTCTGTCACTTCTCCAGATTACTATAGGCATGAACCCATTATCAAGCATAAATACTCCCTCTTAGAGGTTGCTAGCATCTACTCGGCCAAGATAGCTACTAACAACGGAGAGCATGCAAGATCACAAATAACAAAGACATGATAGAATCAATAATCAATCTGAAATAGCATCTCAATATCCATAGGATCCCCGCAAACACAACATGTATGATTATAAATAGATGATCTTGATCATGAACGGAGCTCACAAGATCTAAACATGATAGCACAAAGGAGAAGAACCAACCATCTAGCTACTATATGGACCCGTAGTCCAAGGATGAACCACTCACGCATCACATCGGAGGCAGGCATGGTGATGAAGAAGGCCTCCAGGGTGAATTCTCCCCTCCGATAGGGTGCCGGGAAGAGCTTCAGATCCCTCCCGATCTACGGATGGAGATGACGGTGGCTATAGACTCTCTCATGGAACTTTGATTGGGTACTTAGGGTTTCTGTATCGGAGGCAATATATAGGCGAAAGGGGAGACCGAGGGGGTGCCCTGGGTGGCCACACCAACCCCTGGCGCGGGCCAGGCCTGGCTGTGTGACCAAGTGGTGCGGCCGGCCTCTGGCCCTTCTCTGTCTCGTCTTCTGGCTCCGTGTCCCCCTCGGTGAAATATTGACTTTGGATTTTGTCCCGTCTAATTCCGAGAATATTCATTTTCTGATTTTCCTAGAACCAAAAACAGCAAAAAACAGGCAGGTGGCACTGTGGCATCTTGTTAATAGGTTAGTCCAAGAAAGTGTATAAAAATACTCCAAAGTGTGGACAAAACATAAGAAAATAGATATAAAACAAGCATGAAACATCAAAAAATATAGATACGTTAGCAACGTATCAGTCAGGCATGACTTGTCCGTTGGCGCAGCCTATCCAAGGGAGCAACCAGCTTGATAATCATGCTCTAACCCTGCCACCTCTGGTTGACCTGTTGTCTGTGATGATAGCGGAAGACAGGAGTATGGGATCTACTCCAAACAGTTCCACCGAACAAGAGGGCCTTATGGGCCTCATTGTGGAGATTCAAGCCTTGGGCCCAAGCCTGCCGATGGTTTCTCAGTTGACTAGGGATGGGTCTCGGGTGGATAGGTTGTTTGAAGTCTCAACTAAAAATGATGGGCTCATCCAGGTGACTCGAGATGGGCCTCGGGTGTATGGGCCGATGGCGACCTCAGCTGAAGATGATGGGCCCAACCCTGCCCATGGCGCGGATGCATTGGTCACGGGGGAGTCGGCGTCAAGTACCGATGCGGTGCCATCTCTCGACAGTTTACTGGCATCCGCCGCTCATGAACTCCCCCATCCCCTGCTCGCCACACCTATTGGCGTCGCTGAATCGCACAAGGGAGCACCAACAATGGAGATCGAGAGAGCAATTCGTACCAGAAGGCGGCTCGCGGCCAAGCCCACGAGCAACCTCTCTGCAATTTGATCTGATAAGCAGACTGTGAGGGAGACGTTGGGTGTCAGGTTTGAGGATATTTTTTCTTTCAAGCCAGCGGATGGGTCTCAGGGAAGAATTCTTATTGCTTGCACATCTGATTTCTCTCTTAGTTTGCTACAAAATGTACCTTATGAATTTCCCTTGTTGGTGACTATGACTGACCGGACCAATGGAAAAATATGGGATCTTACCGCTTTGTGCAGGAATTCAGATATGGGCATATGGACCCCAAGAAAAATATGGGCATATGGACCCCAAGAAAATGCAGATAAATACCGCTTTGTGCAGGAATTCAGATATCAGGCCTATGATGGATACTGAGTGGCTCCTGCAGGATGATTTTAACCTCATCAAGAAGGCTGAGGACAAAAGCAACAATAATTTAAATCTCAGGCTGATGGGTTGTTTTAAAGGAGCAATAGATGACCTTGAGCTTATAGAATTCTAGTTGCATGGACGTCGATTCACTTGGTGTAATGAGAGGGAAAGCCCAATGCATACACAGATTGACATGGTCTTCATGTCCAAAGATTGGGAGCTTTGCTACCCGCAATATTATTTATCTCCTGAGTCCTCTTCTATCTCTGACCACTATTCTCTTTTCCTCAAGAAGATGGACATCATGAAGTTTAAGGGCTTTCCGTTCAAGATATATTGGACAAAAATGGATGGCTTCTCTGAAGTTGTGCAAGATGCTTGGAGCAAAGAAGTGCACACGCAAGATGCAATAAAAATATTGCATATCAAACTTAGTAGAACTGTTAAAGCCTTGAAGATGTGGGACAAGAAGATAATCCAGGAAATTCGGCTTAAATTAGACATAGCTCATGAGGTCATATTCCAGCTTGATGTTGCCCAAGAGAGTCGCAGCCTATCTGATGATGAACGAGCTTTGAGGAAATTTATGAAAGACCGGTTGCTTGGGTTTGCGGCACTTGTCAAAACTAAATGGAGGCAGTGGTCTAGGATGCTTTAGATCAAGGAGGGTGATGCAAACTCATTTTTTTTTACCTTGGAGCAAATAGCAGACGAAGAAAGAATCATATCCCTTCCCTTAATGGGAGGGACGAGGATGTCAATGTCCACGCATCGAAGGCTGAAATCTTGTTTGAGCATTTCCAAAGCATCACTAGAAAAGTAGAGGAAAGGAGCCTAGGTTTAAATTGGAAATTTCTTGGGCTGCCCACTAGGGGGCTGGCTCATTTACATGCTCCTTTCTCGGAGGAGGAAACCAAATCTGCGGTGACGGATATAAATAGGGAGAAACTCTAGGCCTGGATGGTTTTATTGGTGTCTTCTTCAACCTTTCCTGGTCTGTAATTAAGGGATACATGGCGCAAGCTTTGCAGCAGCTTCATCAGCTGAGAGGAAACAAATGGCACCTGCTAAACACTACCCATATTGTGTTGTTGCCAAAGAAAGAGGGAGCTATGATGACAAAGGATTTCCGGCTTGTTAGCTTGATGCATAACATTGCAAAGATTGCATGCAAGGTACTCGCTCCCAGGTTAGGGCCAGAGATGAAGCATTTGGTATCCAACAATCAGGGCTTGTTTGTTCAAAGGAATTTCAAAGGATTTGTGAAGGATTTTGTTCCTTAGGAAATATACCTATGTTGGTCGTTTGATTCAAACGATTACAATCCTTAGGAATTCCTTCAAAGGATTCATTTGCTCTCTATTTTGTAGGAAAATTTCCATTCACTCCAACCTCATGTTTGAATTCCTTTGCTTTTCCTGTGATTCAAACACGTACTTGATCCAAATTCATGTAGTTTTCTATCCATGTAGGATTCAAGAGGTCATGCCACTCCAATCCTATGGTTTTCCTATTTCTATGTTTTGAGATTCCTACAAATCAAACAAGCCCTCGTAGTGTGTTTGTGGAATCTACATCCATAAAAGATATTTTTTGTATGTGAAAAGTGTGATCAAGGCTGCCCACACAAAGAAGTGTTTGCTGCTTTTCCTCAAGTTGGACATCGCCAAGGCTTTTGATTCAGTTCATTGGAGCTACATTCTAGAAGTTTTGAAAGGTTTTGGTTTTGGGCAGCGATGGCATGACCTGATTTCTCTGCTATTGGAAACCTCCTCCTCCATAATTCTCCTCAACGGAATTTCGGGGAAGCCCTTGATACACAAACAAGGGTTGCGGAAAGGTGACCCGTTATCCTATCACTACATGAATGGAGCGAGGCGCCGACGGTCATAGGCTACACCGACGGCCAAAAGTCGGGGCCGTCGGCGTAGGCCATGAGCTGGGCACCCCACGAATCTTGCCGTCGGCGTAGGATTGCCCTTGGTGTATGATAGCTATGCTGACAGCAATGCCCTCGGCATAGATTTAGATTTCATAGCTATGCCAACAACAATGCCCTCGGCATAGCTATTTTCCCTTTTACCACATTAAGCTTTGAAAAATCATAACTAAATCATTCTAACTTATAAAAATACAAATAATATATCAAAATTTGTAGAAAAATAAGATATATCTATCTACACTCAAATATTACACATTTGTAAATAAAAATTAAGTAAAACATAAAAACAATATATATAGTTTGAAACGGTCATACGAAATTCAAAACTGATTTAAACAATGTAAAACCTTCGCGTGGTGTCATATTATGTGATATAGTTGCAAGGAAAAATATAAAACTTAAAATATTGTAAATATCACAAAAAAAACTTTCTCAAATGATTTCATGTTCGAGGTTTATGTCTTTCAAGCTAAACGATCAATGTTATGACTAAAATCACCGCATAGTTTGTGATAATATATCCATATTGTGCACACGTGTGCATCTTGGGATGGCTTACAATCTTGTAGGAGGCAGTTTTCTTTTTCATCGCACCAAAAAGCCATTTTCTATTTTCCGAGTGCAAAAAATGGGGTGTTTTGTGAAACAACCACTAAATGAAAGTTTCACATTGGTACTATCCCATTTTTCAAAAATACTAGACCACCTTACATGGACAATGTTCTAACCGAGGTATCTTAAATCTTTCCATCCACCCCTCATGAAAAAGACAAATTCCTGCCAAATCGGCATGAACTTGGTCAGATTTGAACTACATGTACATGATCTAATGCTCATGATTTTTTAGAAAAATCATTTTTAGATTTACAATATGCTATTTCATCAGAGATCCACTTCAAGTTTAGCGCGGCTCAACCATGAGCTAAAAATCTTCATGCCCGATGTTTTGACCATAGTTTGAAACGGGCATAAGAAATTCAAAAACGATCCAAACAATGTAAAACCTTCGTGTGGTGTCATATTATGTGATATAGTTGCAAGAAAAAATATAAAACTTGGAACATTGTAAATATCACAAAAATCATCTCAATATGAACTATCATGTTTGAGGTTTCATGACTTTCAAGCTAAACGACCAATGTTATGGCTAGAATCGCGGCATACTTTATGATAATGTGCCTATATTATGCACACATGTGTAACTTGGGATGGCTTATAATCTTGCAGGAGGAAGTTTTCTTTTTCATCGCACCAAAAAGCTATTTTCTATTTTCCGAGTGCTAAAAACGGGGTATTTTGTGAAGCAACCACCAAATGAAAGTTTCATATTTGTACTACCCCATTTTTCAAAAATACTAGACCATATTATATGGACAATTTTCCAACCGGGGTATCTTAAACCATTCCATCCACCCCTCATGAAAAAGACAAATTCCTGCTGAATCGGTAGGAACTCAATTAGATTTGAACTACATATACATGATCTAATGCTCATGATGTTTTGGAAAAAATATTTTTAGGTTCATAATATGCTATTTTATCAGAGATCCACTTCAAGTTTAGTGAGACTCAACCCCGACCTAAGAATCTTCATGTCCGCCGTTTTGACCATAGTTTGAAATGGGCATAAGAAATTCAAAAACGATCTAAACATTGTAAAACCTTCACGTGGTTTCATATTATGTGATATAGTTGCAAGGAAAAAATGTAAAACTTGTATTATTGTAAATATAAAAAAACCTTCTCAAAATGAGCTATAATGTTCGAGGTTTCATGGCTTTCAAGCCAAACGACCAATATTATGGCTAGAATCGTGGCATAGTTTGAGATAATGTGCCCATATTGTGCACACATGTGCATCTTGGAATGACTTACAATCTTGCAGGAGGAAAATTGATTTCATCGCACTAAAAAACCATTTTCTATTTTCCGAGTGTGAAGTAACCACCAAATGAAAGTTTCACATTGGTACTACCCTATTTTTCAAAAATACTAGACCACCTTACAAGGAAATTTTTTCAATCCGGTATCTTAAACCTTTCTGTCCACCCCCTCATGAAAAAGACAAATTCCCGCCTAATTGGTATGAACTCGGTCAATTTTGACCATAGTTTAAAACAGAGAAATGAAATTATGGCTAGAATCACGACATAGTTTGTGATAAGTTGATGTGGATATCACATTTGGATTCCTATCATTTTTCTGATCAATTTAGACATATTATTTGTTGAATTCCAATTTACGATTTAAAGATATTAATTATTCCATATTAAATAGAAAAATAAAAAAGTAAAATTATTATATTTTTTAATTCAATAATATTTTTTACTTACTCATTGTTGTTTACTTACATAATTGTTTGTAATTCCAGAAATAAAAACATGTGACATAATGATATAAGAGTTAATATGATTGATATCATAGTATTGACAACAAGGTACAAATTGCTTCGCGAAAATTGACTCAGAAGGAATAGAGAAGTTAAGTGTGCTAGGGGTGGAGTACTATGGGGATGGGTGACCAATCAGGAAGTTTGAACAAGACTGCAATTTGATCAAAGATTAAGTGTAATTAGTGTTAAAGTTATTTCAAGTAAGAGATTAATGAGTCAAACAATTCAATGATTAAAAAAGTTGAAATAAAAATTGAATTTTTTACAACCCGCCGTTAGGCTATGCCGACGGGCCTAGGCCGACGACATGGCCATAAGTCGGGGGCCTCCGTGGCTGCACCGAGGGAAGGCTAGCCCGAGGAGCCTACACCGACGATAGTCATCGGCGTAGCCTATGCCGGCGGTTATCGTGGCTACGCTAACAACTTTTGGCCGTCGGGGTACCATTCCATTCATGTAGTGTATCTTCTAGTCATCCTCATGATGGAGCCGTTGCGAAAACTATTCCTAAAAGCGACTAAGGTGGGGTTGCTCTCCCCTTGGCTCTTAAAGCTATGACAATGAGAACGAGCTTCTACGCTGATGACACGACTGTGTTCCTTAACCCTATCAAGCGTGACATGGTGGCCACCCAGAGCATCCTTCACCTTTTGGTTTGATCTCCGGTCTAATAGCTAATTTTAGAAAGTGTGTGGTGTTCCTGATCCAGTGCATCAATATTTTTTTACCTGAGGTACTCATGGAGTTTGGGGATCAGTTGGTAGCTTTCCTTGTTTTGTATTTGGGTCTCCCTCTTGGTGTTCGAAGGCCTACAAGAGCATATCTACAGAGGCTTATTGATAGGATAGCAAGCAAGCTTAAACCTTAGAAGGGAAAGGTAATGACTAGGACTAGAAGGATGGTGTTGATCAACTCAGTTCTGACCTCTACTTTGACTTATTTCCTCACCATATTCTACCTTACAGCTTGGGCGATTAAGAAGATTGACAAGATTCGTCGGAGTTTCTTGTGGAAGGGTGATGAAGAGGCAAAGAGAGGGCATTGTTTGATCAACTAGCGGATAGTGTGTAGCCCCAAGAAATTTGGGGGGGGGCTAGGAATCAAGAACGTAGAGATGTTTGGCCGCGCTCTGTGGCTTCAGTGGCCATGGTACAATTGGGATGAAGACGAGATTCCGTGGAAAGGGATGGCGGTGCCATGTGATAGTAAAGATATGCAGCTCTTTATGTCCTGCACTCAGATCTCAGTAGGCAATAGGTGTAAGGCGAAGTTCTGCTCTAATGGATGGCTCAAGGGTATGGCGCCAGGAGAGATCACTCCTTTGTTAGTTAGCCTGGCTAGGATAAAAATCGCTAACTGTTGCCGAGGCTCTCAATAATGGAAGATGGCTAAGAGGGTTGTCCAGGATTTCTAATGAAGATGATCTTCACCAGTTCCAACAACTTTGGGTGATAGTTGATGAATTTCAATTAACAAAGGAACCAGACACAATCATTTGGACTTCAAGTGCCGATGGACTTCGTCAAAATCTGCCTATGAACTGCAGATCATTGGAAGGACCCTGCAACCTCACTTAGAAAGGGTCTAGTGATGGCTTTGTGTATGGCGCTAGAAAAATGCTAGAGCGATGTTGATGTAGAGCTCGTTGGGAACCCCAAGAGGAAGGTATGATGAGCACAGCAGCAAGTTTCCCTCAGTTATGAAACAAAGGTTTAATCGAACCAGTAGGAGCAAGGAAACACCCCAAAGGTGTTACTAGCTGAGCTTTGGCAGGGCGCACTACCGGTGCTAGTAGCAACGTGGAGACCTACACAACACAACCACAGAACTTTGTCCCCAACTTGCGATGAGGTTGTCAATCTCACCGCGTTTTGTGGAAAACAAAGGATTAAACGTATCGAATGGAAAGAAGTAAAAGTTTGCAGAAAGTAAACACAAAGCAATAAACAGTTTATAGATTGTATGTAAAGACAAGGACCGGGATCCATAGTTCATTAGAGGTGGCTCTCCTTAAGATAGATAACATGCTAGGTGAACAAATTACAGTGGGGCAATTGACAAACATCGAGAAAGCAATACATACATATACTAATCATCTTGACTCCTTTGGAACTTGATTGGGCATTACAACATTATACATAGACCGCCATCCAACTGCATCTATGACTAATAATCCACCTTCAGGTTATCATCCGAACCCCCTCCGGTATTAAGTTGCAAGCAACAGATTATTGCTTTACGAACTGCGTGTAAAGTAAACAATACGATTGTTCTATGAACAAAGGATTGTTGTTTTCTCCCTAGTAGCAACAGCACATCTAGTACCTTAGAGATTTCTGTCACTTCCCCAGATTACCAGAGGCATGAACCCACTATCGAGCATAAATACTAACTCTTGGAGTTGCTAGCATCTACTTGGCCAAGATAGCTACTAACAACGGAAAGCATGCAAGATCACAAATAAAGACATGATAGAATCAATAATCAATCTGAAATAGCATCTCAATGTCCATCGGATCCCCGCAAACACAACATGCAGAATTACAAATAGATGATCTTGATCATGAACGGAGCTCACAAGATCTAAACATGAAAGCACAAAGGAGGAGAACCAGCCATCTAGCTACTACATGGATCCGTAGTCCAAAGATGAACTACTCACGCATCACACCGGAGGCTTGCATGGTGATGAAGAAGGCCTCCAGGGTGAATACCCCTCTCCGGCAGGGTGCCGAGAAGAGCTTCAAATCCCTCCCGATCTACGGATGGAGATGACGGCGGGTACAGACTCTTTCGTGGATTTTTGATCGGGTACTTAGGGTTTACGTCCCGAGGGCATCTTATAGTCGGAAGGGGAGGCCGGGGGGTGCCTGGGCTGGCCACACCACCCCCTGGCGCGGGCCAGGCCTGGCCACGTGGCCAGGTGGTAAACCAATGTATGAAAGAGGGGGTCTAACCAATTTATTCAGAAAACTAAGCAAACCAAGCAAACTAAAAACAAAAACAAAAAACTAAAAAGAAGACGCTCCAAGAATAACACAACTGTGCATGAAACAATAAAAATGAAGTGTTTGGAAGAAACCTGGGATTTTTATTGATGAAGAAGGGGATGCCTTGGGCATCCCCAAGCTTTGACGCTTGTACTTCTTGGAGATTTCTTGGGGTGACACGCGTGGCATCCCCAAGATTGAGCTTTAGTCCATCCTTCATCTCATTACTCATTCCTTCAATACACCTGAAATTTTTCCTTCATACAAAACTTCACACAATCTTTATTAGCAACATTAGTGCACTCAAGATAAATAAGTCTTAAGGTTCAGTTCTAACACCAAATAAACTTCCATTAGAACACTAGCTACTGTAGTACTTCTCTCAAAAAGCTCAATTCCCCAAAAGAACTCAAGAAGGAACCAACAAGAAGCAAATGCAGAAAATGGCAGAAATCTGTTAAAATAGACCAGCAGGTAAAGACGAATTTTTTCGAAGACCTTATGTTGCTCAAAAAAAAAGAGTTGAACTAACGAAAGTTAGATAACAACCTAGGGCAGAAGCACAAAAATTCACGCCTCAAAAAGACGTTCAGAGATTTTACACGAATTGTTACGGTGAAGCACAAAAATCTGTTTCAGGACAGCAACTTTCCCAATCATTACTTCTCTCTCATTAGAGGTTACTATTGGCACAAAAAGCAAATAAAAAGGATAAGGAGAGGTTATTACAGAGGTAATAACTTCCAAGACTCAACTAAAACTCTTGGGTTATCTCCTAACAAGTACTTTTATTTAACGCCTTTAAGTTAGGCATAAGAAGCAAGAAAAAGGATCAAGTGTTCTCAAATGAAGAAGCATTAAGACCAAATTTTTATTTAATAGGAGAACAAAAAGAAATCTTTTCTCTCTTTTTAGGGAAGTGTTCTATACCTTTCTTGAGTGGGAGTTGATATCTAATGGTGCCTTCTTTCATATCAATGATGGCACCAACAGTTCTAAGAAAAGGTCTTCCCAAAGTAATAGGACAAGAAGCATTGTATTCAACATCCAAAACATAGAAATTAATGGGGACATACGAATCGTTAACCATAATAAGAACATCATTAAGACTCCCCATAAGTTTCTTTTTAGCATTATCATCAATTGGGACATTCAAATAGCAATCTTCGAGTGGAGGTAAATCAAGCATATCATAAATCCTTCTAGGAATAATGAAACACTACTATCAAGATCACACAAAGCTTTGAAATTAAAGTCATTCACTTCCATATTAATGATGGGTTCCCAACCATCTTCTTGTTTTATAGGAATAGAAGCTTTATGTTTCATCTTTTCTTCTTTAATCTTTATGAGAGCATCAGTAATGTGTTTTGTAAAGGCCATGTTCATAGCACTAGCATTAGGACTTTTAGCAAGCTTTTGTAGGAACTTAATAACTTCAGAGATATTGCAACCATCAAGATCAAAGTCAAATTTATCATCTAAAGTAGTAGAACTATTACTAGCCTCAACACTAGTGGTGGTAATAGTAGAAACACTAATGTTTCTAGCAATTTCATCTTCTCTTTCCCACTTAGCATGTAATTCAGCTAATAATCTAACATTTTCATCAATTCTTACTTGTATGGCATTGGTAGCTGCAAAAGGATTCTCATTAGTTTCAGGTTTAGCAGTCATTTTATTCAAAGTAGTTTGAGCTTCAGCTAAAGATGCTATATTTCTTTCAGCATTAGAGAGTTTTTCCTCAATAGTTTTACTGAAGGCGGTTTGTTTACTAATAAACTCTTTAAGCATAACTTCAAGTTCAGAGGGAGCACTCTTATTATTGTTGTAAGAATTTCCATAAGCATTACCATTGTTGGGAGGATATGGCTTATAATTGTTGTTATCAAAATTACTCCTATAAGCATTATTACCATAAGCATTGTTGCCAAAATTGTTATTTCTTATAAAGTTCACATCAACTTGCTCTTCTTGAGCAACCAAATAGGCTAAAGGAACATTATTTGGATCAATATGGGCTTTCCCATTCACAAGCATAGACATAATAATATCAATCTTATTGCTCAAGGAAGAGGTTTCCTCAATAGAATTTACCTTCTTACCTTGTGGAGCTCTCTCAGTATGCCATTCAGAATAATTAACCATCATATTGTCCAAAAGTTTTGTTGCAACACCCAAAGTGATGGTCATAAAGGTACCTCCAGCAGCAGAATCCAATAGGTTTCTTGAAGAATAGTTCAATCCTGCATAAAAAGTTTGGATGATCATCCAAGCAGTCAGTCCATGAGTGGGCAATTCTTTACCAAAGATTTCATTCTTTCCCAAGCTTGAGCAACATGCTCATTATCAAGTTGATTAAACTTCATTATTTCACTTCTCATGGATATAATCTTAGCAGGAGGATAGTATTTTCCAATAAAAGCATCTTTGCACTTAGTCCAAGAATCAATACTATTCATGTTGGAGATATGCCCAAGAGGCAATAATAAAAGTGGTTATTATTATATCTTTATGTTTATGATAAATGTTTACATCCCATGCTATAATTGTATTAACCGGAAACATTAATACTTGTGTGTTTTGTAAACATAAAAGAGTCCCTAGTAAGCCTCTTGTTAAACTAGCTTGTTGATTAATTGATGATCATGGTTTTCTGATCATGGACATTGGATGTGATTAATAACAAGGTTATATCATTAGGAGAATGATGTAATGGACACACACCCATAGTAAGCATAGCATAAGATCAAGTCATTAAGTTCGTATTGCTATAAGCTTTCAAATGCATAGTAACCTAATCCTTCGACCATGAGGTTATGTTAATCACCATCACCGGATGGATACTTTGATGACATCAAACACCGCTTCGTAACTGGGTGGTTATAAAGGTGTCATTGGGTATTCTGAAAGTATGTGTTGAAGCGCATGAATCAAGATTGGGATTTGTCCATCCATATGACGGATAGATATGCTCTGGGCCCTCTCGGTGGAATGTCATCTAGTTAGCTTGCAAGCATGTGACTAGGTCACAAGGGATGACATATCACGGAACGAGTAAAGAGTACTTATCAGTAACGAGGTAGAACTAGTTATAGAGATACCGACGATCAAACCTCGGATAAGTATAGTATCGTGTGACAAAGGGAATTGGTTTCGTATGTAAGTGGTTCAATCGATCGCGAAGTCATCGTTGAGTATGTGGGAGCCATTATGGATCTCCAGGTCCCGCTGATGGTTATTGATAGGAGATGTGTCTTTGTCATGTCTACATATTCACGAACCGTAGGGTGACACACTTAAGGTTCGAAGTTGTTTTAAGTAGATATGGAATGTGCGTTGGAGACCGAATGTTGTTCGGAGTCTTGGAATAGATCCGGGACATCACGAGGAGATCCGGAATGGTCTGGAGAATAAGATTCATATATTGGGGATCATTTTCTGAGTTAGGAAATGTTCCGGAGTATTTGTATGAGGGTTCTAGAAGGTTTCGGAATGTTCCGGAAGGTTCTGGAAGGTTTCTTGGAGTTTGCTTGAAAACCAAGGAAGGGATCAAGGAGTCCTGGTGGGTCAAGACTAGGAGTCGTGGGGGAGGAGGACTCCTCCCCCCACTCCCCAATCGGCCGGCCTATAGGAAGGGGAGTCCTACAAGGACTCCCCCTCCCATGGCGCCTCACCCCCCTTAAATAGAGGGGCAGGGGCGCCCCCTCCACCCCTGCTCCCATAACTCCCAATCTCTGCCGCCTCTCTCCTCCACCTTTCTTCTGCACAGGCATAGGCGAAGCCCTGCAGAATTCTCTACTCCACCACCACCACCACGCCGTCGTGCTGCTGGGATTCCGTGGAGAAGATCTACTACCTCCGCTGCTCGCTGGAACGGGGAGAGGAAGGTCTGCTTCGACTCCGCACGTGTGACCGACTGCGGAAGCGCTGCCAAAACGCGACGCCGGAAGGATCGTCAACTTGACCGACTGCGGGAGCGCTACCGGAACGCGACGCCGGAAGGATCATCCACATGATCTTGAGATCGGCAAGTGATCGACTACATCAACCACGAGATCTAATCTCGTTAACGCTTTCGGATCTACGAGGGTTAGTTCCTATCTATCTCGTTGCTCATGTCTAATAGATTAGATCTTGGCTTTTATCTAGATTAGATCTGGGTTTTGTTCGTTCTTGCGGTAGAAATTTTTTGTTTTCCATGCTACGAACCCATCAATTCCTAGTTAAGGAATTCAACCATTCTTTAGCTTTTCCTCTCAAAGAGAAAGGAAACAATTTCAGCTTAATAATATCACCATCTATATCCCTATGCTTTTGCATCTCACAAAGTTCAACAAAGTTATTTAGATGGGAAGCAACATCTTCATTACCAATACTAGAAAATTGGTCTCTCATAACAAGATTGAGCAAAGTAGGTTTTATCTCAAAGAAAGTATTTTCAGCCACAGGTGGAGCAATAGGTGTGCTCATAAAATCATTGTTGTTGGTGCTAGTGAAGTCACACAACTTAGTGTTTTCAAGAGTAGTCATTCTTTTTGGGTTTTCAAATAAGAAAGCAAACTAGTAAAACTATTTTTTTTTGTGTTTTTGAAGAACAAAACAAGCAAACAAAGCAAAGAAGAAACTAAGAAAAACAAAAATAACAAAGTAAAGAGATTGGTTATGAGGGACTCCCCCTGTGAAGATGTCCTTGACTCCCCGGCAACGGCGCCAGAAAAATGCTTGATGGCTCTGTGTATGGCGCCAAAAAAATGCTGGAGCGGTGTTGATGTAGAGCTCGTTGGGAACCCCAAGAGGAAGGTATGATGAGCTCAACAACAAGTTTCCCTCAGTTATGAAACCAAGGTTTAATCGAATCAGTAGGAGCAAGGAAACACCCCAAAGGTGTTACTAGCTGAGCTTTGGCAGGGCGCACTACCGGTGCTAGTAGCAACATGGAGACCTGCACAACAGAACCACAGAACTTTGTCCCCAACTTGCGATGAGGTTGTCAATCTCACTGTGTTTTGCAGAAAACAAAGGATTAAACGTATCGAATGGAAAGAAGTAAAAGTTTGCAGAAAGTAAACACAAAGCAATAAACAGTTTATAGATTGTATGTAAAGACAAGGACCGGGATCCATAGTTCATAAGAGGTGGCTCTCCTTAAGATAGATAACATGCTAGGTGAACAAATTACAGTGGGGCAATTGACAAACATCGAGAAAGCAATACATACATATACTAATCATCTTGACTCCTTTGGAACTTGATTGGGCATTACAACATTATACATAGACCGCCATCCAACTGCATCTATGACTAATAATCCACCTTCAGGTTATCATCCGAACCCCCTCCAGTATTAAGTTGCAAGCAACAGATTATTGCTTTACGAACTGCGTGTAAAGTAAACAATACGATTGTTCTATGAACAAAGGATTGTTGTTTTCTCCCTAGTAGCAACAGCACATCTAGTACCTTAGAGATTTCTGTCACTTCCCCAGATTACCAGAGGCATGAACCCACTATCGAGCATTAATACTAACTCTTGGAGTTGCTAGCATCTACTTGGCCAAGATAGCTACTAACAACGAAATAGCATCTCAATGTCCATCGGATCCCCGCAAACACAACATGCAGAATTACAAATAGATGATCTTGATCATGAACGGAGCTCACAAGATCTAAACATGAAAGCACAAACGAGGAGAACCAGCCATCTAGCTACTACATGGATCCGTAGTCCAAGGATGAACTACTCACGCATCACACCGGAGGCTTGCATGGTGATGAAGAAGGCCTCCAGGGTGAATTCCCCTCTCCGGCAGGGTGCCGGGAAGAGCTTCAGATCCCTCCCAATCTAGGGATGGAGATGACGGTGGCTACAGACTCTTTCATGGATTTTTGATTGGGCACATAGGGTTTTCGTCCCGAGGGCATCTTATAGGCGGAAGGAGAGGCCAAGGGGGTGCCTGGGCTGGCCACACCACCCCCTGGCGTGGCTAGGCCTGGCCCGCGTGGCCAGGTGGTGTGGTGGCCCCCTGGCTCCTCTCCGTCTCGTATTCTGGCATCTGATGACTTCCGAAAAAATAGGCACTTTGGCTTTTGTCCCGTCCAATTCCGATAATATTCATTTTCTGACTTTCCTGGAAACAAAAACAGCAGAAAACAGGCAGCTGGCACTGTGGCTCTTGTTAATAGGTTAGTCCAAGAAATCATATGAAAAGTACTCCAAACTATGGACAAAACACAAGAAAGTGGATAAAACCAAGCATGGAACATCAAAAATTATAGATACATTTGCAATGTATCATCTAGTAGGCTAAAGTCGAAGGTAAGGTCAAATTCTACACTTGGCTGCTGCTTCGGAATAGAAACTAGACGGTTGATTGATTGACCGATGAGACACTACCTGCAATCCCAACTGTTGTCTATGTGACCAAGAACTTGAGACTGTAACACATCTAACGGTGGGTTGCATCTATGCCAAGGAGATTTGGACAACATTTCTGAATACCAATCCCCAACTGGCCAATTTATGTTCCTAGGTGTCCACGGTTAAAGGGTGGTGGGGAAATCTTCAGCGATGTGTGCCCAAGGTGCAAAGGAAAGAAACAATCCGGCTAACATGTTATGTTGCTTGGCACTTTTCCAAGGAGAGGGGAAGAAGAATCTTTCAAGGCAAGGAGATGACTACTCTTGAACTAGTGCAATGCATTAAAGATGAAGTGGTTTTAGTGGCTAGAGCTCAGTAGTTCGGCTGGCACACAGAAATCCATTTTTGCTATGTCAGTTTTTGGGGCTTCTTCTTTTGTTTTTGTCTCTCTGCCTATTAGCATGTACAGACTTTCCCTCTTCTTTCAATGAAATATACGCAGGACTCCCGAGGTTCAAGGTAAAAAAAATAAAACAAACATGACTAACCTATATAATCTTGATAAAATTTGAAGCCTTCATAGTTATTGTCTCTACCTTCACTTCTACGGTAAAATTCAAGTTAAAGTAATACTCCCTCCGTCTCAAAACAGCAGGTTTGTTAAATATTGGATGAATCTGTATACTAAATAGTGTCTAGATTTAGCTAAATTTTGACAATCCGCGACATCTATTTTGAGACGGAGTAAGTAATTTAATTTTCGGTTATTCTGATAAAGGGACGTGCCCTGGGAACGTCTTATGTCCGGTGCCATGTCATTAGCATCTCAGCCTATAAGGGAGAAGGAGCTGACAACATTAGTGATGCAAGGAATCTTTTCCAAATCCAAAAATTTTAAATGATTTATCTTCTAAACCATTAATCTGATTGATATTCTGTCTTCACCGTTGGGTTCGTCTCAACGAGTACTTCAAAACAAGATCCCATCTGAAGGATCGCCGATATCGTCTAGAGGGGGTGAATAGGTGGTTAATTTTTTTTAGAGATGAGTTTAACAATGGCGGAATAAAACTAGCGTTTTCTTTTATCAAGCATAAAGACCTAGACATACTAAGGTTCACTTATGTGCACCAACAACTTATGCTAAGTAAGACAAGAAACAATGTGATAGCAAGATAGATTACCTCAAGGACGAAGGCTATCACAATGTAAAGTGCATAAGCAAAGAGCTCGGGTATATAAAGATAACCGAGGCACACGAGGACGACGATATTTTACCGAGTTCCTCCCAACAAGGGAGTGCGTCTCATTGGAGGGGTGAGCGGTACTAAGAACACCAATACCACAAGAGGTCTCACCCTATTCTCTCGAGCACCCACCACGCGGCAAGCACCCGTTCCACTATGGGACACTTAAGGGTGGTCACCGAACCCGTACAAGATTTGGAATATCTCCACTGGAGGCTCCCAATAGTCACCACCAAGTCCTCAATCTCGGGGAGAGCTTCACAACTTAATTGAAGGCCCCAAGAACATGCCACAAAGGACACACAACTGTTTAGGGTTCCAAGAACCCAAGAGGGACAAGCTTCTTGATTTCACCAAGCAAATCCTCCGGAGAGAACACAAACCGATGCACCTAATGCAAATGGCAAGAACACCACAAAGATGCCCCAATCCTTCACTCTCAAATTCCAACAAAGCTACTAAAGTACTTGGGGGAATAAGAGAGGAAGAATAAAATAGGAACACAAAATCCCCCAAGATCTAGATCCCAAAGATTCACTCACAAAGAGATGATTTGGTTTGGTCAAATTGTGGATCTAGATCTCCTCTATCTTCCCCTCAAATATTGGCAATAATCATTGGAGGGGGGAGAAAGAATCAAGCTCAAGAGATTAAAGCAAATGGGGCAAAAGGCTTGAGAAAATTAGAGAGAAGAACCACTTAAAAAAAGAGAGAGGGAAAAGGCTTATATAGGGGCCCAGAAGATTCTGCCTGTTGGGGCTCTTTTTTGCCCTAGGCCGGTAGTACCGCCGATGGGCCAGTACAACCAGTTCCTCGCCAGCGACGCGAGTCGGCAAGGGCGAGAAACATGGTCAACGTGGGGCGAGCGAGAAACGAGCGAGCCGAGCGAGGCGAGATCGAGAGCGATCTGGGCCAGCGAGGCGGCAACGGTGGGAGCAAGGCGGCGTGAGCTCTGGTGGGCCGGCTCGGTAGTACTGGCCCGCCCGGGTGGTACTACTGCACTGGGCCGGTACCACCGGACAGAGCAACCAGATGGGCCAGAGGGAATAGGGTCATGCGTTGCCGGGTGGTAGCAGATCCGGTACTACCGGTCGGCCCAGAGAAAAATGCTTTTTTTTCCTTTTCTTTTAAAAACAATAAGAGGCAAACTTCTAGATGCAATAACTTGAGCTAGGGAACTCCGATTGAGCTGAAACTAATTTTGATAGAAAGAGGAAAACAAGAGCTACCCAACAAAAACCGCAACAAGAACAAAAATCGCCCAGAGAAATATTAGATACCACCAAGTGAGAATGTATCAAGTAGATACCTCACTTGGTGAGAATCCGGAAAACCTCCAAGAACAAAATCGCAACAAGATATAAAATGGAGATCTGATTTTGATGAACAAGAGCTTGTTATGAAGATTACCACAAGATCTATATCCTCACATGGATAAGACCAACAAACAACCAAGAAATATGATGTAGAGAATGCAATGGTTTGAGCTCTCTCCGAAAGATATGATCGAGCTACTCAATCGAGAGCCCCTCTTGAGTACGGTTATCTGTCCTAAACCCGGTCTCTCAACTACCAACACGAGACCAGAAAAAGGGAAAACCTATCAACAATACCTTTGCCTTGACCATACTTTGACCTTGTCTTCATCGATCCGTGATCATTGAGGATGGCAAGCATCAAACATGAGATCTTCTAGGGATGACACATTTTGAGCTCGCACAACACATCTTCTTCTTCATTTCATCTACCTTGAAGCCAACACATGCTCCAAGCAATACCAATGGATAATTTCTACAAGCGCAACTTAATACACAAATTAGTCCATAAAAAATGTTATTAATTACCAAAACCACACATGAGGGCCCACATGCTCTTTCACCACCTTGATATGTTTTAGCGATATTTTTCCGTTGCTAGTTGCCAGATTATTGTACTATAGATACCAGATTGATAGTTAGTGGTTACTAGCCAAATAATACAGTCACCAAATAATTTTTACGTACTTATAATAATAACAATGATTTATATGTACAAAAAGTTGGTACTTGATCTATTCTAAACACGTAAATCACTGTATTACCATCATATAAGGCTTAATATTATTGAGAAACAAAGTTCAGAAACCTTTGGTAACCATTTGTTTTTAACCTGATAACCAACTTTGACTTTGTCTGGTATCCAAGTGTCAGTAATCCGGTAACTAGGGTCGAAAAAAGTTTTCAATATATATGGGATCTAGTCTCGAAGATTTCGACGCGAAAAAGCTAATCATGCAAACGAATCTGAATTTTGAATTATGGTTCAAGAGATAAAATATTTTAAAGTTTGGAATAAAAAAATCATACGTGACGACTGGACCACATGTATGCATGCATAATTGCGTTGCCATATTAATCCGTTCCCACAAAAAACTAATATGTAGCACATGCCCTATAGTCTTAATTTTAGCAAAACTTTTGTTCTTGGAATTGTATGAAGGAAGTGTTAAGGAAAATTAATGTCCGATAGATTTGATCGGTTTGTGCACATTGCGTTGCCCTATTTCCTTCTTGTGATGTTGTCCTTTTTTCTTATGCATGAGCTTTAGAATTTTTTTAGTAGAACTATTTATAAGCTTTAGATGGCGTCCCAGAGGAAAGTTGTGCCGCCACCTAAAGCTTATGAATACAATGGGAATGGGTATGTGGCTATTTTAGAAGAGCTCTAAGATCCCTAGAATTGAGGAGTTGTGGTTGCTCCAACTGTGCCGGCCCTACCTATCAGCCTATTGTTGCATTTAGTCTACGCGTGCGTTCGTGTGAAACCGTCGTCTAGCTACTGCCTCGCAATGGGCAAAAAAGGCTACCGCCTCGCAATGGGAAGAAAAAAGGCAATCACCTCTTAGGGATGAAACACTACCAAGCTTCTTGGTCTCTCTTCTCCTGAATCCCCTCATCTTGAATCTTGTGGGTGACCTAACTTTCTTGGCCATTTCCCCGCCCGGCTCTGGTGCAGTCTACCCCATGCATCTCCTCCCTTCGCCTCTTCTCCTTTGTATTCCCGAGTAAGAGTGAGGGTTGTCTCTTTTTCCTGCGTGGGTTGGTCTAGAGGAGGTGTTGGTTCCGTTGAGGGTGAATATGCCTTCCTCTCTCTGCTTTTTATGCATGGTAAAGGCCTCGAAAGGCATGGAAGCTGCATTAATAACATGGTGGGTACAAATTTACAAACAAACCCCTCATCGAAGGGCAAATTAAAGATAAGGCCTCAACGCTTGCAAGACTGACCCTAGAACAAAAAGAAGAAACACAATCAGGTCCTTGGTCTACTCCGCCGCTTCTGACCGACCTCCGTCGCCGGGCATCAGCGACTCCACCAGGGAACAAGCCACATGGTGTAGAGCCGATGGTGCGTCCCAGCTTCAGGTCGCACAAGATCCTCCACGGTAGCTTTACAGCCTAGAGGAAGAAAACGCGTAGGTATTCACCGCACCCGAGCTCGGAGTGGCCTCTACGGCCTAGGATAGCGACAACATGAAGCTGCCGACGCTTGGAATCTCCGAAGAAAACCGCAACTTCCTGCGCGCTTAACATCGCACGCACACCACAAGCCTACCAAATTCCAAATCGAAAGATCTCATGCCCTCTCCCCACTTCATGCTATCACCATGATCACAACGAAGTGGAAGAGAGACTAGACGATCCCTCACCTCAAGAATCAACATGTAGGACGAAGACCACCATCCAATCGAAGTCGAGGTAGGCGCAGTACTTCGCTCTTCCTCCTCGCCACCACAGCTAGCCAGGAAGAACTCCGTGCCACCCCCTACGCCGCTTCTCCCCCCACTTCCACAACCGACCAGAAGGGAAATCATGTCGTAGCACCTCTACCCCACCAGAAGGTCGACTACATCATTATTTGCGGAGACCTCGACCCTCCTCTCGCCGCTGTGCTCCCGTCGGAGGAGCACCAATAGCCCGAGAAGGATCCCTAGACCTAGGATCTAGCCGTTGGAATCCCGAGCCTTGCTCCAAAACCCCACTAGGGGACTACTCCTATAGATAGAGAACTTACAACTACGACCAACACCTCCCCTCCTCCATCCCTCACCGGTGCTGCCGGCGAGAGTGGCTTCGGTTTGGGCCAGAGCTTCGCGAGAGCGCCTTAGGTACTATAGCAGATGGATAATGGAGAGGAGAGGAAAATCCCTTTCTCGCTCACTCGGTTGACAACGTTGAGGACTCATGGCGGACCTAGGCAAGATAGCGGGTGTAATCGTGGCAATTGGAGTTGTGTTCGACATGTGGAGCTCGGTGCAATGTGTTGACTAAGGGCTTGTTTATAATTTACCTTTTTTGTGAAACCCTATTTGTAACTCCTATTGTAAATCTAGAGCCTTTGTGTTCGAATGGATAATTCAAGTGCAAGATTTGTCGGGTGAGTTTGGCAGTGGCACGCCGTGGCGAGATGCAGAACAGAAAGATGTAAGTATGTTGGTGGCTGGCGATTTAGCCATGTATGATGTTTAATGGAATATGCTGTTCCATGTTAAAAAAGTGTAGGATTTGTTGTGCCAAAAAAAGAGGTGACTTTAAGAATTTAGGGTTCAAGTTTGGTGGGGGTGGCCCTCAGGTGGTGGCGGCGGCGCTTCTTCCAATAAGGTCTTCCCGGCTTCAGCCTATGTCGATGGCGACATTGAGTAGCTTGTGGGAGTGATATGGTTCTCAAGGGTTTCTTCTAGCTGTGTGGATCTTCGGATCGTCATGGAGCTTAAATGGTAGTTCATCCTTCTTCTTCATCTTCGGAAAAAATGTAGTATTTTTGACCCGTTTGACGACTTTCAGTCCGCAACCAACAACGTCAGGCCATGGAGGAGCGGTAACGACGGTGCACCATTGACAAGGTCTAGAGGTTGAAGCTGAAGGGCCTCTCAAGGATTTGATATACTTTTCGTTTTTGTTGATCTGCTTTGTACGTTTCTTTTTCTTTTAATATTCGAAAGGAAAAAAAAATCAGCGGAGATTATGATAAAACACGGGCCCTCTCACGAGCATCCATTGGGCCAGATCGACCAATAATTTAGCTTTGCATTTAATGGGCCTTTCTAAGATTTGGCCCATCTAGCTGCGATCTGGTGGCTCACGTCAGGCACCGTCCAACCGCACCAATATCTCCAGGGTAAGGGAGGAGCGGCGATCCGTCGGTGGCGAGGCGGACGGCGAAGAGGAAGACGAGCATGGCCGACGTACAGGCCCCGGGTGACGCAGCGGCCGCAGAACCCGACCCCCTACCAGAACCCGAAGAAATTCATACAGATCTGGAAGAAGCAGGCGAGCCCGAAGCCGGCGCCGGCGCCGGCGACAGCGAGGAAGAGGAGGACGTCGACGTCGACGGCCTCGCCAGCTTCCTCGAATTCGAGATCCTCTGCGGATCCAGCGACGAAGATCCTCTCGATGTAAGTCCGCTCGACCAATCTCTCCCTTGATTTTCGATTTCCCTGTGCGAGCCTGGTCGTGATTTGGAGTCGATTGCAGCAGCAGGAGGAAGGCGAGGAGGAGAAGGAGAAGCCGGTGATAGATGTTCTTAACAAGAGTAAGAGGAAGCAAAGTCCGCAGTCGGACGGAGATGGCAGCGGCAGCGAGGATGAGCATCAGAAGAGGGCGAGGAGGGAGAAGGGGAAAGGGAAGGCTTTGACTGCAGAGCATCCTCAGATCGACACGGGCATGTTCACAAATATCCCCGTGGAACTTTTCCTGCAGATCTTCAAGTTCCTCTCTTCGGAGGACCTCATCTCGTGTGCCCTCGTGTGCCGCTTCATGAACGCCGCTGCATCTGACGAAACCCTTTGGCGCCGTTTGTAAGTTCGCTGAAGATTACTCCTTTTTATCATTTTTTGCATTCCATGCAATTCGACACGACTTACATTTTTTATCCCTTTCCCATTTTGCAAGGTATTGTATGAGGTGGGGCCTGTCCTCTAATGCTACCTCTAACGCCAAACTTAGGGACTGCGCTTGGAAGAACCTCTATATTCAGGTGATCCCATCTGTTTTTTTTTTCACTTACATCTAGTTCCACCTCACTGAGGCCATGGAGGTTAACAACCAATTTGCGGAAATTAGCTTCGGATTTCATAACTATATCCAGTTAGTTTAACACAATTTTTTTTTGTATATTTTTGAACTATAGTTTTCCAGAATAGACATAAGCGGTTGAATGTAAATAACTCTGTTTTATCTAGTCATAGAAACAAAATATTCCATTTTCACATCATATCATATGAACTTACTAATGATATTATTGTTTGTAATCCCAGCAAGATAGAGAAGATATGGTTGAATTCGTGAGGTATACCCCTACTGAATTCAAAGAGTACTATATCCAGATGCAGGCTGCAAAAAGGAGTCAAGCTCCCATTCCCTCAGAAGTAATAACTACTTTTATGCTTTTGTGTCATCTCTTCTTTTATGCTTAAATTTCACAAAACTAGTTAAGTGCACAAGCTTTGGGAGAATTACAGATTTGATGAACGATTCCATTGTACTACATAATTAGTGGCCTTTTCTAGTCATAGAAGTGCAGCTTTTAGCATGGGCTGAAATTCCAAGCAAACCTGATATCCCAGGCCAACAAGCAAACCTCTCAAAATGATAGTCTCAATCTACTCAAATCTGAGTTCTCTCATTTTCTTGAGTGGATTGGCAACTTGGCTATAGCTCCATCATAGTTTGCATATTGAGTTTCTAGTGTTGTGAAGTTCATTTTCATTTATCTATCTTGTAGTTGAATCACCTGATAAAATTATCTTTTGTTGACCAAAATTGATTTTTTCTTGTTTGAATTTTAAAGGTCAACGACGACAAGGTTATTCTTGATAAGACAGTAGCTGATCAGGTGTCTAGTTGGAAAAGCAGAAGAGGCCTTACTGATGATTCAGTCAAGGGGCATTCTTGTTCAGGAAGTACTTGCTTGTACACCCAGATTGGTGATGCTTATATCTGTGAGAAGACTGGTCGTGTGCATGGTATACATTTAAATTTCTTCTCACTCTGTCTGGTCACATGTTATTGTGTATGCCTGAAATGGTTTGTTTGTGCTGTTTTCAGTCTGCGATGATGCCTGTCGAGAATTTGTCTTGGACCAATCTAGTGGGTTACTTGTCTGTACGATATCTGGCCACTGCTTTGAGAGATTTTTATGTCCTGATGATGAATGGGATACTTGTGATACTGTAAGTACCATCATGTCATATATTATCTTTTTGCATCCATAAATTTATCAATGGTACATGTTCAAAATGATCTTGCCATAGGGAATAATTCTCTATAATCCCCACTTATGATACCAACAGTTCTTCAGTTCTGTTTGAATTTCTATCTGATCTTATACATATCACTAAGCGTTGCTTGGTTGCAATTTTAGGATCAGCAGCAGGGTGGTGTGACTGATGAAGCAGAGCCATTCATGGGATCTGGACGATTTGGTACTAACTCGAGCTTTATTTGTTGCGTATTTTTTTTCCTCCATCATGCATGTTGCACATGATTCTAAGAGCAAATTTAAATGTTATGGAGTTGTTTAGGGAGATAATGAACAAAGTAGCTTTGGGCATTTGAATGGATTCAAGAGATATCACATAAAGCTGCGGAATTTCTAAATTGGACCAGTTAGAAATGTAAATGTTTGCTTCTGCTGCTATGAAGTGTTAGATAATGGTGCAGCTGGTTTTATCTGGTTATCTATAATTGTGCTTACAGAGTAACATTTCCTGTGTCCATATTACTGTATAACCAACTAAATACTGGCAGTGGTAGATAGCCTCCTGTAATGTAAATGTAAATGGATTTTTTGTTCTTACTTTATAGCATTATAATTATTGGACACAGTTAACACCATTCAAGGATGTCATCATAGGGGGCCTACTTAAAATAGAGATGTTTGTTCATCTTTACAGCGCATCGAGTACTGATTCATGTTTTGTTTCTATGAACAGCTCGTGCTTATCAATTGGGTTACGACTGTGCCGATGAGAAGGAACTCGAACACGCCTTGCGGTTCTGCTAATACGCTCACAGGGATTTGATCCTTCACTCGTGCTGGCTATGCGAGACCAAGTTTTTGCTTGGCAAGGGAGAGGAGTGGCAGAAAGCATAGGACTACTTTTTACTTGTTTTCGACCACTGGGGATGTACTTAAACCAGCAGAAATTCTACACTTTGAGCGAAAATGCTGATCTGGATCTTGGATCAGTCGTTGTAGGTGTAGCTGATATGTTGTTGTATAGTAGTATCCTAAATTATCGATGATGTATTCCCTAGTAGTAATAAAATAAATGCTCGACCACCTGTAATCCTCATAAACAGTTTGACTGATATTGGTTGAGGCATGTAATAACTTGCTGATATTTTTTCGGCCATAGTAGAAAGCAGCAAGTGTTTCACTGTCTGTTGTATGTTCTGTGTGTACTACAATACTGGCGTAAACAATTGAGAGACGAAGTGATGCAACTGGTAATCAAGAATTATGGTTCTTGCTATATGTGTTTGGTTGCGCAGGTTTGATGTCATTGTCCTAGTTTGGAGATACCATAGTCAATATGAGCTGTCTCTGCTTCATCCTGTTTAATGATAGGAGAAATTCTAAGTGATTCTGATAATTGTCGACAGAAGAGCGTAGGGAAGAGATAACCGGAGCTCAATTTTCAGGGTATCTACCAGAATAACAGTGTGTGCTTTCTGTATGACAACATTGCCAATATTCTTAGCTGTGTATATTCCTTGGGTAGGCTCCTTTTTGAAGCGCAAATCCATCATTCTACCAAACCACTTCTGATACATGTTAAAGATGATCAATGACGGGGGTTTTCAGGTTAAAAAACTGAAATACAGAATTTGTAGCCCCGGGAAGGAAGAACAACCTTTTTTTTAACACAGAAGAACCACCTCTGATAAACTGATACAGCCAAGCCCATTGCTTCCGACTTCCGAGAACCGTACCGTTAGTGAAGCAAAGGGTTCTCTCACCAAGGCTGAGACTCCTTGCTCGTACCAGCAGCACCGACACTTCTTGATAGTTTGTTCTGCAAGTGTGACATCATGACAGGGTTTTCTCTCTTCAGCACAGAGGTTTTATATACTTGGGCAACATAGAAACTTTTATAATTAAAAAAAAGGAGAGAAACCAAATTCTGAAGACACAACTTTATTTTTCTTTAGAATTTTGTTTCTCTCACTTAATAGGATTTTTATAAACTTCACTTTTCTTCAGAATTTTGTTTCTCTCCTTTTTAGGATTTTCATAAACTTTATTTTTCTCTATAAGTTTGTTTCTCTTCTTTTTAGTATTTTCATGAACTTCATTTTTCTTCAGAATTTTGTTTCTCTCCCTCTAAGATTTCATAAACATTATTTCTCTTCAGAATTATGTTTCTCTCCTTTTTAGGATTTTCATAAAAACTTCCATGTTACCAAGTAGGTGTAACATCTTTAAAAAGCATAGAAAACTTATTTCAGCAACTTTATGTTCAATGCAATGGGCACTATGTCGATATTCATATGACTTACTATAGTTTGAATAAATGTGTCATGCGAGAAAATACAATGGCACGTCCACGTGTGCGTCCGTTACATATCCAAGTACTGGTCGACAAAAGGAAGTATACTTTTGTCGAACATTTATACCTCTGGTGGTGGACTGCAATTGATGACATTTAGGTGGCAGCTCTAACGAGCCGGGGCTGTTTAACAACTCTTGTCCGACGTTGTTCTGAAACCGAATCTATTTTTGTCAGGGCATGGATATTTATATAGCTTCAGTAATGACAACACGTCGAAAGTTACTCACGTGCACTCCATTTATGCACCGAATGATCACTTATTTACAGCGATTATCGTGTTGCACCCTCCTACAACTCTAAACCCTAGAGTGGCAATAATTACTAATTTACATGTCTATTCGGGTTAGGACCAGTATAGAACTTACGATCAAAATTGAAACAATACCTTAGTTGCCACCCATAGATGCAGTCTCTTCCCCCCTCCGCTTTCGTCCACCGTTCTGATGATGTGGGATGGAGGGGACACGATTTCCCCCTCTCATCCGGTGTAGGAATATATTTTTCGTTTGGCTTTGTTGTCGTGGCGATGTCACTCAGACGGCGATGACGATGTTATCTCGAATAAATGTCCTTTGGCTCCAATTCCCTCTCGATGCCACTGGGTTTGGCATTGCTGAGGATGGTAGTGCAACCATGGCATGTTTGGCTACAACTTCAACGAGAATTTGAGGCTTCGACATTGGTTGTATTTTCCCCTCTAAGGTTTTTATGCACTTTTGGGTTTAGTTGTCCCCATTATCTCGTTGTAAATATTGTTCACTTTATCTAGTATATAAAAACCATATTTAATAAAATAGAAGGTTTGCCCACCTTATGGGCATCTTTTGTTTTTTAGTCATTGTAATGTTCTCTTGAGTATTGAAGTTGGAATATGGTGGCTATATATTGGGTAAAGATATACTTTTTGAAGTGGAAAACCTAGATATTTTTCATTAGTTCTAAATTACCACCTACAACATTTTGACTACTTCACACAGGGAATACCAAATTTACGGTGGTAATAATTTTGGCAAGGCCATTCAGTTTAGTTTTTTTTTAGTTTTGGCACCCTACGACCTCTGTCTGCCAAGAGCTGGAACATGTACTTTGTTATGATTTTTTTTTTGAAAGTATGTACTTTGTTATGATGAACCTGTGTAAGCAAGATATTTGGTAAATCGTCCATCTCTTGGTCTCAAGATTCAAGAAGCAACAAGAAGATCAATGGTATAGATGCAGGTGAGTAAAGAAAACAAAATGCGTCATACGATCGAAACCAGCACAAGAAATTAACAACATATTCTCGATAGGTAAATGCTTCCCTTCTCCACTGGAAAGAGAGTTGTACATGCTAACACAATTCTACCGCGAGATACGGCAAATAAGCGACGGTAAGATCTCTACCCAAACGTCTCTCTCTTCGCTAGTAGAGCATGGAAGCACCAGTCATCTCACTCATCAGTCCTTCACACGGCATGGCGGCCCGGCCGTGGACGCCGTCATTTCCGCACGCGGCGGCGCCCACCGGCTAGCGACATGGTCTTGACGTCGGCGACGTCCGCGTCGTGCGTGAAGGACGGGCTGGACGGAGGGACGGACGAGAAGCGCAGGCTCCCGAAGGACGGCAGCGGCCCCCGAGCGACCGCAGGCAGCGGTGAGGGGCTCCGCTCACCGCCGCCTGCGCTGTGGCTCGCAGCCGGCGGCTGCGCCACCAGCATCAGAAAGGCGAGGCCGGCGACGAGGGCGAGGCGTGAGGCGGCAAGTGTTGCCATGGCCGTCGGAGCAGAGCAAGCAGAGGAGAGAGCAGGTGTAGTTCGCTGCTAGCTAAGCCGGTGCAAATGGCAGCGATGTCCATATCGCGCGCGCCCGCGATAAGAAGCCGTCGGGTGCGGCAGCAATTACTCCCAGTACTCATTAATCTCGGCTCTCGTCGCCGCTGAATCCAGGGCCAAAAGCGGGGCTTCGATAGGCAAGAGCCAGGCAAAGCGGCTTTGGCGAAACGGTTTCCTTTAGCGCCATTGATGGACGACCCATGTCACGCAGAATTCTGCCAAACGACGGAGGCGCGGGTTAATTAGATACTACTAGTAATAAGTTGATGATGATGATGAGATAAGGTTGTAGTGATTTGTTAGTAGTGTTATATAGTTAATGAGCTGCAACTGGCCAAGATAAGACATGCAAGTTTTAAGAAACAAAAGAAAAATTACATGCCTCAACCAATAGGAAAAAATATAGGAAAAAAGAGATCTCAGAAGTTAGTAAAATTAGAGAAGGATTAGTGAAAAAGTTATGCCGCAAGCCGCCCCGCTTGACACTCTAGGGGGAGGAACAACAAATGGTATGGAAGGGACTACTTCTAGATTTTGTATATCAGAGGAGCGAGAACAATAGTAAAGCTAGTAGCTGTATAAAGTGTGTCATGTCGATAGAGTTGGCTCTAAGATCAAATATTAGGTTTGTAAAACAAAGGTTAGTTTCTTTCTCACTCTCTCTTTCTCTTTCCTCACATTTAATACTTTTATCTAGGAGCACGTAAAGAAGAGTTGACTCTTGAGAGCCCATTCTTTCCCTTTTTCCTTGTCTCTCTCCTTCACAATATCAAGTAAGCAGACTTATAGATCACTATCATACTTGCTTTTATGTCAGAATGACCAAATAGGAGACAAGGAGGAGGAGGAAGAAGAAGAGGAGGGGACCCCATCCGCCTCCTGCCTCCTCTATTCCTGAACCTAGTGGAATAAAGGAGGTAGGAGGAGGCAACTCCAACTCGCTAATGTTGTAGATTATTTGACGCGCGAACTATCTGGTACTGGTAGCACCAAGCGCCCCCCCTCCCACCCCCCCGCGTGGTTCGCTCTCGCCCTCCCCCCGCGAGCGGTGGCGAACCCTAGCCATCCATCCTACCTCCAACCACCTCCTCCACTTCCCTCTCCCTCGACACCACCATCAATGTGGTCCATCGAGCCTCTCCTGCGCGGGCTGGTGGAGGCAAGGTGATTTTCTTCTCGCATGTGCGTTGGGGAGGTGAGGCCTCCTGCCGGCGGTGAAGCACTTCGGCGGACCGGTGGGGCCTCTTGCCGGCGGTGAAGCGCTTCGGCGGACGGTGGACCGGTATGGTGAAAGTGAGCTCCCGCATCCGGGTGGAAATCGTGGCGGTGGGGCGGTGGGACTTCACGGGCCCACTTGGGCTCGGTTGAGTTGGTAAGGGCCTGGTTTGTCCTGCTGCAGCACCCGGTCGGCTACTGGCTCCTGACGGTGAAGATAGTTCCCTCCCACGTGCCATAGTACCGCTGACCCTCATTGGACATTCTGCTTCTCGATTTTATCAGCCTTCGTTCAAAGCATTATTTGTTCAGGTAATTTTTTTTCTGACAAAGCATTATTTGTTCAAGTATTTTTTTTTGACAAAGTTGTTCAAGTAATGGCCCGCATTCGCAGATATCCAAGTGATTTGTGATAGTATGATCACTGCCTAAGATCCATGCTTCCACATTTTTCAGGGCTCAATCATGTATATCTCTAGTGGTAGATTTCAACCGGTGACATTTAGTTGGTAGTTTTCCCGTGCTTTGGGCATGTTTAAGGTAAACACATCTGGTACCATAATTGAATCTTTTTCAATCGATACTTACACATTTACAACTTTGATATGACATAACATCGCGTCGAATATAACTCACGTGTGCTTTAGGTAAACATCACACAGAGTTTATACAATCACAAATGGAACCACATGATACCCTATTTAGAGTGGCGTCAGCGTTGGCGTAGGAACCTCCTATAACCCTAAACTGGAAATAGCCAACCACTTTCATGGATAACATAAACACTTGCCTACCAAACTTTGTTCTTTCTATAGTGGGTGCTTACCTATGGCTTTGATTATTTCACTTCTGACAAACATATCAACAAACCTGTAAGCATAAACCGTCAAATTACGATGAAGTTTATATGAATTTGTGGATACTCAAATGAATTCTCATGGTTTGAACCAATTCCTTGTGGGCCCCCCGTATTAGCCATCCGAGAATCCCTTATGCATTCAACCACGATCCTATGATCAGTGTGTCATGGAGAATAACCGACAAGTATCAAAGTAAACATCCATTACATAAGAGGAAACAAGTCATACCTTAATGCTATTATGGATATTCCTTACATAAGTCTTGATGGCTAACATCAATCATCAACATCAGAACTTTATCGAAGCATGAGCCCATGACTAGGAGAATGTCCTAGCTCGCATAGTCGTCAGCGTCTCCTTTTTGTCATCTTCTCGAAGTCTAGCCAAGTAAATAGCCAGGAACAATTCTAGTGAGTACGTTTGAATGTACTCGCAAACCACCTTAAGAGAGTATCAATAAAAGGATATGGAATATGGATGTGTTAGTAGGAGGGATCTAATGAGGTTCTTTTCTAAAACCAATTTCTCTTGTAGATATAGAATTGTTGAAAAACTTTTGGAAATATTTGAAGTTGAAAACCACTAGGTTAGGGTCACCCACTTTCTATTTCTCGGTCATCCCATGACCACAACACTTACTTTCCTATCTGATCATCCCATGACCACACCTTTCCTTCCTTCCGTTCATCCCATGACCAGATCATTTACAAAACCTTTGATTTCTCAAAAAATTATTGAAAACAAAACCAACAACGATAATCAGCAGCCTTTCCAACCACCCATAACCATGGAGATGGATATTCAAATATATTTATACTTGAAGAGGTTGCCGGTGTTCCTGCAGCAAACGGAGGGCATGGGAAGGTTGGTCAACGCTAGAGGAGAAGGAGGGTACCAAGAGTGGGAGGAAAGGGGCAAGGGACAGAGGGCTGCTTCCCGTTCTTGCATGCAGACCGAGGGGGATGTTTCTCCTTGTCCATGGAGATGGAGAGTCATGGACTAGTCACGGAGATCCTAGGGGTGGTATGTGGGGTGTGGGGAGTGAATGGTGGTCCCAAAAGAGGCTAGGTGGCCTCTGACCTTTTTATCGCGAGGAGGGTGGATCTATGGTGAACATGGTCCAAGGGAAGGTGGTGGAGGTGGTCAGTGTCTCTGGTTGGGCAATGGTGGCGGTGGAGAGGTGGTGTGTGGGTCCTGGCATGACAGAGGATGGTGGTGGCTGCTGGAGCAAGCCTTGGGGAAATTTTTTATAAGCTATGACGTTATGCCTCTCTCCTTCTCTTCCAAGTACAAAGGAAAAAAGTGAACAATGCTGGGGGTACAATACCATGAGCAGAGAGAGTGGGTAGGGTGATGTGGTGGTCAAGGATGGGGCTTGGTGTTTGAGGATTTGATTTTTAAGTTGGGGAGATGATTATGCATATACATAGTGAAATTCCCCCTTTTTAAAATGATGTAATAGGAATTCACCAAAGGCCAAGTGGCAAGGGTAGGTGGGGTGCATAATGAAGAGTGAGTGGAGAGTGAGTAACGGCTAGTGAGTTTGAATTCAGATCAAATTTGAATAATTAGAATGGTTCTAGTGATCTATGTTCAAAACGTTGACTTGTCATCTAAACCTTGCTAGATTTAGTGGCTCAAAGATCCTTTTGGGTCATGGGGTAGATGGGTTGATATACCACATGTGTAGATTAGAATGGTGCCAAGATTTGGTCCAGAACATGTTTGGGTGATAATAATTAAGGGCCCAACTTAGTCGTTTTTAACAGGACCAAAACAGATTATCATCTTACCTCCAAAACCATGTTGTTTTAGGGAGCTAAATGCTCCTTTGAGAGCAAGGAGGGTTTGGGATGGTAGACTAGGTTTGGTAGATCACATCCATGCAAATAATTGACCCAGAGAAGGTTTGATAGAGTTGGGAGTTTCTGCCAAAGTTGGCATCTTGAAATAGTTAACATAACAGATTATTTTCTTGACTACAAAACCATCAAGGACAAGTCGGTCCAAGAAGGATCTAGTCAGGGAAAAGAGTGTGGTTTGCAAGTGCACATGATGGTGTATAATTCGGTCCAAGTGCATTTCCAAAAATGCCCATGGATTATTCTAGAGAGAGACTAAAAGATTGGATCTTGATAACAGTTTCAGATTTAGTCAAATTTGACAATTTTAGGGTTTTTGACTAGAGGGAAAGATCTAATGGATTGCATCACAACACCATCGAAGGAGATCCACCATCGTAGTTCATTCTCTCCATCCTCCATCCACTCCATAGCCATAGACATCATCTTGTACTTAAGATCTCCTTGTGAATTGCTGATCATTGTAGGAATATTTGATTTTAATCTAAGTATTTTGGACAATATTTTCTATTCTTGATCTTATTGTTATGAGTGAGTAGTTTTCACGGGCTACGAGTTTGGGTGAAATCTCGTAGCGATTATGTGCATCTAATACACGAGAGTATTATGTGGTGATTGAATAGAGATTTGTATCTTTGTATCTTTGTCTCTTGTCTCGATCCATAGATTTGTAGGTACCCATGATTCTAAGGATTGGTAAAGACTCGAGGTGAGATGAGTGGTGAACGACGACTTCACGTGAAACCCAGTGACAGAAAAGAGAGTACGGTCTTCGTTTAGGGATCCACTTGGGAGTAACAACAATATCATTTCTCCGAACCCACATACTAAAAAAGACATAGATACACTTTTTTCAAAAAGCTAAAACATTTTATATTATAAAATAGAGGGAGTATTTTACTTTAAAGTTTCTAATAAGTATTTTACCAAGGTACACTCAACTCAATTTTTGGATAAATAACCAATTTTCCCTGTAATACAATGCTTCCGTTATCCACTGGAATGAGATTCGTTACAGGCTTACAACAATTGTGCGTGTCCGGCACATTTCGGCTACTCTCTTTTGCCTCTTTCCAGTAGAGCATGGAAGCACTCATGGAAGATAGGCGCAGACCGGCGACGAGGTGACGTCCGGCTGGGCGACCAGCCGCGCGGCCGGCTTCAATGATGCGGTCATGTCCCCTTACGGCGCGCCCCGACCGACATCGTCTCCTGGATGAGGGCCGAACCAGTCGTAGTCATCCGACGGGGCCGACGGAGGGACGGGCGCATATCTCAGGGACCCGAAGGACGACTGCCTGGTGGTCACCGTCACCAGCGCAGTACCGGTGGCCGCAGGGTGGCCGTCATGGGCATGGCTCCCCACGCGCGCGGCGGCGGTGAGCACCAGGAAGGCGAGGGTAGCGACGAGGGCGAGGTGCGCGCCGCCGCCAAAAGAAGCCATGGACATGGGAGCAGAGCAGAGCAGAGCAGAGGAAATGACAGCAGTGACGAGCTAGCGAGGCGCGCGTGATGCGTGTGTGCGCGTGCGTCAGCGATATATGACGTGGTACATACGCGCTCGGCCATTAATGGGGTTCTTGGATTCTTCCGCGCGCGGCCGGCGCACCGAGTCCCTCTCTCTCGGCAAGAACTCGACGGCGGGCGCCGCAGCACCAGAGCAGCCGCCCTCTCAGTCGTCGCTCGCTCCAGGGTAAAAAAGGCAGAGCTCCGCTGCTTCGGCTCCAAGGCCGAGCGATCGGCGGACAGACACGCGAAACGGTCCCAGTGCAAAGTCCAAAAAAGGCAAAAGACGCGAGTGCAAATTAATTGAACACCTCACATACAGTACTCCTGCTGGAGTAGCTATTAATTGGACGGTAATAATACCGAGTAATAAAAACTGATGGAGCTGTAATCGGACAAGATAAGCGAGAAAAGAGATTCTAACGTGCAAGCTACAGTCTTCTTCTCTGTTTTATTTGTACTCACTTAATTTTCTCACATTTGTCTAGATTCAGATGTTTTTTTGCGAAATAGGGAGCGGAGCCCCGGGCTCTGCATCAAGCGATGCACACAACAATTATTTGTTATTAGAACCACATTGTTTGGCAAAAACCATTACAAAGATGATACAAACCAGAACCGTCAAAGCTAAACACTGAGCAAAAACGATAACTGTATCGCCAGCTTCCCAACGAGATCTATCAAACCATATCTACCTGTTTCGACCCCCCATGGTCATCCACACCGTTGCCACTCGCCAAGACAAGCTGGAGTGCCTTGGCAAGGCGGCAGGAGTCCTAGAACCGCACAACATATTCACGGAGTTGCGCCCACGCACATGCTCCGGATGTCGCCGCCTTCAAAATCTTCCGCCAACCCGTCGTCAACATGTAGATCAATGCGCAGACTCTCGCCACACCAACCACCGACACCACCTCAGTGCCAAGCAGCACCACCCCCCGCGCGCTAGCCGCTCCACCCTCCTGCCGCTTCCGTCCAACACTGCTCCACAGGCGATGCTCCCAGGAGAGAACGCGATACCGATACCGCGACACCGCCATCACCCGACCCGAAGATCTTAGGGTTTCCCCCGAAGTAGCACGATTGAGGTCGACACAAGGTGCACGGCGATGCCTTCATCAAGGCAACGACGTGGTAACGCCGCCATCGTCTGCCAATGGCTCGGTTTTCACCGGCACCTATGTCTCCTCGCCTCGCTGCTGGGACTGGAAGACGGATCGCAAAATCTGCCAAACCAGCCATAGGACGACCACCTTCGACGAAGAAGATGACCACCTCCACCAAATCCAGGGCCTCCGTCGATCCCTATAGCCAGTGAGAACTCCAAAAGCGATGCCCTCAAGAGGGGAATGATGCACAGGACACCGCCATCGCTCGATCCCTCGGGATCTAAGGTTTCCCCCGGAGTTTTCTTGGCTTGGGGCGGAGGCGGCTAGGGTTTCCCCTCCCGTCGCCACACGAGGGCGAGAGGAGGAAGGAGGGAGGAGAGGATGTCAAGTTTTAGTGTTAGATACATCCGAATCTAGCAAAATCGGAGAACATTAATTTGAATCAGAGGAACTATATAAATTCGACACAGATTTCACTCAAGTTTCAAAATATAAGATGTTTTAGCTTTATGAAGCAAATGTATCTAGATTTTTTTTACCATGTAGGTTCACTCAAGTTTTTAAATAAAATTTCACCGATCTATTAATAATCATCAACAATAGTATACAAGATACTGAAATTAATAATTATAAATAGGTCATTAGAGCAATTCCAACAAAGGCTCTAAAATCCGGCGCTCTATATGGACTTTGTAGCGCACTGGATCCAGTTTTGCAGCGCGACACCTCCATCGGATGCGCCAAATATAGCGCGCGCAAAATAGCCCTCCACCAGAAGCTCTATAATACAGCGCCAGAAACAACTTTTTTCAGACATGTGTGTCAAAATAAGATCAAACTAGACAACAAAAATAGACTGAAAATCACCATAGTTGTTCATAGCAAAACCGATTCCTACCACTACACGGCCCGGCAGCAGCTCGCGTGCGCGGACGTCAACGCCATCCATAGCCTCCTCGTCCACGACCCCAGCCTCGCGCCGTCAGGAGCATGTGGCTGCGCCCTAGTGGGCGGCGGAGGGCCTGGCGTGGGCGACCTCAGCTGGGAGCGGGCGGTGGAGGACCGGACGCAGCCGGGAGCCGGCGGCAGAGGGGCGGACGCGACCGGGATGAGATGGAGGAGGGCCAGGTGCGGACGGCCTCGTCCAGGAGGAGCGGCGGAGGGCCGGGCGCAGTCGGAGCAGGCGGTGCAGGGCCCGGCGCAGGCGTCCAGGTGTCGGAGGTCCAGGAGGAACGGCGGAGCTACATGCCGACGGCCGGCGAGCAGTGACAAGGGCACCACAGGGAAGGCTCAACTCGCGCAAGTGAAGTTTCAGATGGCAGTTGGGCTTTCGCGCGCGTCGACTCGGTTTTGCCGCGTGCGGGAGCGCACACATCAAATATGCCTATTTGGATAGCGTTTTCTACAGCGCGCTGCAAACTATTTTGGGCGCGCTCCATTTTACAGTCTCTGTTGGACAAATTTTTTAGCCTTGGACGCGCGCGGGGGCTGGGCTATTTTACAGCCTGCGCTGTAGTTGCTCTTAGACCACCTAGCGCACTAGGCTCAAGAGAACTACGGTTAGAGTTTTTGAGTTTTATCTCTCTGCGTCCGGTTTGGGTTGAAACTGTCTTGCAAAATGAGAAAGATTAGTCCCACAACTTACAACCCAGGAACAGTTTAGTCCAATCAGCGACACCCAGACTAGGTGCGAGCCTTTATCTTCGACATTCAAAAATAGATATTCTCAAGTTGAAAAAATTCTATATAAATACAAATTTTCAATCCAAAATTCTAAATAATTTAGATTGACTAAATGGAAATCCCAGTGTCAAACGCATAACTAGATCGACCATGGGAGGTACGACCTAGGGTCGTACTATATTCTTCTGGCAGATTTCCATTTAGCACCATGCAAGACTGGCACAAAAATTCATGGCCGCGCATGCCGGATTGAGTGGATCAGACCACGGAAAATCTGATAGGTTACCGAATTGATAATCAGTTGGGTGCAAGTAGGGATGTAAGCATCGAATTCGTTTTCGAACCCGTTTTAGAGACTCCATATCCGATTTGAGTGAATCCGACGGATAAGGATATCCGGATCCGAACTTGACACCCAAAAAGTATAAGATATGGTATGCGTATTAGCACCCGGATATCCATATCCGAGATGGATTTACACCGAATAATCCAATTTTTCATCCGAAACATCAGAGTTAATAAAACATGAATAATAGTTAGTGAGTTGGTGAGTTCATTCGTTAAACATCTACACACTTACATAGTCATTTTATCGAATATAAAGTCCAAACTTGTTAGGATATTGAGTTATTTAAGCATGCGTCAGTGCTATTTTAGCTCTTGTGTGTGTGTGTTTTATTTCATAAACATCGAATTATTTGTTCATGTGTCAAGTTATATTTACTCACTCAATCATGTTACAATTGTTGAATCCATTAGTATTTTGTTAAATTTGTTTTATCAATCAATTTTTGTTGTTAATCTACTTATGCATGTGCCGATCCGATTACTTCTTTTTCCGTCCCGAGTCCGCTCCGTTTCCGTTCCGAATCCCCGGTGTAGTATATCCGTATTCGAATCCGTAACCAGTCATTATCCGATCCGGTCCGAATCCGTGGGGGAAAATATAGAATATGATATGGTCGAGAGGAAATCCGATCCGATCCGATCCGATTACATTTTGATCTTATGGTGTGTCTCGCTACGTGTTGTTTGATTAAGCATCGCGAGTGGCAGGAGGTGACGATGAGAAGGAAAAAAAGGGCAGGAGAAAGAAGAAGTGGAAAAGTACGTATGGGAGGAGGAGCATCAAGATGAAAAAGGAAAGAGATGTTACAACGAAAGATACCCCAACGGTGAGGCGACGAAGGAAGGGATGTGGAACAGTATTTTGCGCTATAAACTGTGAGAGGAATGATGATGGGAGGTGGCGGGAAGAAAGGAGGCATGCCATGAGCTAGAGAGTACAAAGATGGAAGGGCAACGATCAAAAACGAAGCCAGAATTTTTATACAAAGAGGGGCAATTGAACATTATGCCACTTGGAGGAGGGCATAAAGTTAATGTGGATCTCACAACTTTTTTCACCATGGCGTGAGCCATGGCTCCATGTCACCCCTGCTGGCTCTGTCTCCAACGAGGAGGTTGATCTATAGTGGGTAGGGGTGCAAGGTAGGAGCTGTCTCACATGCAGATCATGTGTTCGAGCACGGAATTCATAGTCAACACAAGTGATTTGTGATTGCATGATAGCAGCCCGAGATCCATGCCTCCACATTTGTCTAGGCTCAAGCATATATGCCTCTAGTGGTAGATTTAATTGGTGACATATACTCCCTCGGTTCGGAAATATAAGACGTTTTAGCTTTGTGAATTGAATGTATCTAGACATCCTTTAGTGTATAGGTTCGTAGAGGTTTGAAGTGAACCTATACACTAAAAGGTATCTAGATACATTTTTTTCATAAAGCTACAGAGGGAGTAGATGGTAGTTTTCCCGCGCATTGGGTATAGGTGCATAAATGCACCTTGTACCATAATTGAACCTATTTCTATCGAGACTTAGACATTTATATTTTTTTATATATAAAAGGCTCCAGGAGCCCGACTTTAAATCAATAAAGCCTTCAACCGGCTAGGATACAGGGTACTGGGTACTGACATTACAAGCATGCACAAGAAAAGACTAGCCAAGCGCTAAGAGAACTACAGACGCTAGGAATCACAGGCATACAAGGGCAAGAGATAGGTCCTTGAGCAACCCTATGCTACAAGTGCAGGTTTGGGCAATGGCAGGAGTTAGCCTGCGCTACTAAACTGCGAGACCAACACTCTGTGCACAGTTGCAAGGATCAAAGACACGTTGAGACTCCACCACGCAATGCCACCAGGGAAAACACCTTGAGCACGCCGAAGATCGCTGGAGCAGAAAACCATTGCCACATACGCCGAATAGCCCTCCCAAGATCCTACATTCCCAAGGCAACACCTCCAAGGAGGAGCACGGCGCAGAAGTGTCGCCGCTGCCGGGCCAAAGCCTAAGGTTTTCACCTAGGAAAGAGGAAGGGGCGGGGAAAACGAAAGACCTCAAAGACGCCTTCAGGAAGGGAGCGGCGCAGAGACGCCATCACCGTTGTGGTTGAAGATAACCAAGAGTTTTCCCCGGCCCTCGAAACCCACCGCCAAAAGCGCACTTGCAAGAAGAGGAGTCGTTGGCGCATCCGGAGGCCATGGACTAATGGACACAACCAACTTCACCAGCCACCGCGCCACCCGAATGGCCACGGGAAGCAAGCGTAGTACCAGCGGCCGTCACCCACCGGCAGATTCGACGCCGCCCACTTGCCTAGGGGCGGCCCCGACTTCCAAAGCTCCACTACATCATCACATCGAGGCAAACTAGGCGACCCAGAACCTGCGCCGCTGGGAAGCCACGGACCAGCAGACAGCAACAGCGCCACCAATGAGCAACCCTCTCGTCGGGTATGGAACTAGGAGATGCGCAAGCAGAGCAAATGGAGTGGCGTGGAGGAGCCCTCTCGACCAACTCCAGGGGGGCCCTGTCCCCCGAGCCGCAGCTCCCTGCTCAGATCTTCCCGGGCCAGAACCACCAGGCCGCTGTGCTACAGACGCCGAAAAGCCGAAAGCACCAGCCGGCCAGATCTGGGCCGCCGCGACACCCGAGCTTCAGAGATGGACGAGCTCGCGCCACCCGTCGCAACCGCCACACAGAAGGCGTTGACGCCGCCACGAGCACACGCAAGGATCCGCGAAGCCACCACGCCACCGCCGACCGACCGCGCCGTCACGCCCCTCACCAGCGCCACGCCTCGCCAGAAGCTGCGGCCCGCGCCGCCACCACCACGCGAGGGGAGAGGAGGCCCCGCTAGCACCAGCGCCACCAGGGCTTAGCCCGGCGACGCCCACTGGCAGCGGCAAGGAGAGGGAGGAAGCGGGGAGGGGCTGGGCCAGCGGCTAGGGTTTCCTCCCATGCGTTGCTCGCGGGAACGACCACGGGAGGGGATAATTGATATGTTGTGGCAGGACGACGGAGATAACTCATGTGTGCTTCATGTAAGCATCGCATAGAGCTTATACAATAACAACTAGAATCACATGATACCATATTTAGAGTGATGTCGGAGTAGCAACATCCTATAACCCTAAAGTGGCAACAGCTACTACATTTCGTGGATAAAAGAAAATCATTTGCTTACCGACCTTTGTTCTTTCTGTAGCGGGTCCTTACCCATGGCTTTGATCATTTCACTTAAGGCAAAGAGATCAATAAACTAGTTAGCAAAACCATCAAATTAAGACAATTTCACGAAAATTTGCGGATACTGGAATGAATTCTCATAGTAAGAACAAATGTTTGCCACGACTTAAAGCTGGCACCTCGGATGCTTTCGTTGGGCATCGGAGTTCTGAGGTCCGACCCAGAAGTCGGCAAAATATAGTTTATTGTTGAAGTGTTTTGGTGGTAGATTGCAATTGATGGCACTTAGATGATATCTCTCCTGCTCTCTGGGCATAGGTAACATACGGATATAATGATTGTTGTTGGAACTGAAATCGTATCTATTTCGTCGAAGATACAGTAGCACACTTGTCCGTCACCACCGCATCACATAGTGCAAATAACATGATAACCAAAACCACTTGATAAACAAATGTGGACCTAAGGTCCCTCCTGCCCGCGTAGCTCTCTCGGCTTGCTGACCAGACCGTGCCTTAAGTCATGTGATGCTTTATGGTGATTTACATGAAAACCAACATCTTAAGAATTTACACGTGTGGTGCGTCCAAGCTTTACTGTTACACAATCGTGCAATAAAAATAGATCAAATGAATAACAAGAACACAGATTTTTACGTGAAAACCCTTACGGAAAAAAACCACGGAACGCACGATGGCATATTATTATAATTGGGAGGAGTATTACAATACACGAGAGGAAAAACCCTTTACGTGCTATCAATATGGTGGAACTCTCTCAATCTAATCTATGACTTCCTGTCACTATATAAAGGGGCAAACAACTCTCTTTCTTGGCGGACACGAAATAGAGTTGTAGATGTACTACGTCTAGCACGGTTGGCATGCCGTAGTCTATAAGGACTCCTTCTATAGTACGTAGGATTCGGATCATATTCAACAATCTCCACCTTGAGCCAAAATCTCTTATAAAAGTCATAGATAACATTCAACTCCCCAATTAAAGTCATCACAAGTAAATCTTGTGCTTTGAAACGTCCATAGGGCTAATAAACTTCTCACGAAGTCACATTGAGCAAATCAAACGGTAGGTCGTCCAAAAACAACACAGCTATCAACAAAGCAGACAAACGAAGTTGGGTCTTCCATAATACCCGATAAAAGTCTGAGTCTATGTCACTGACCTCCAAAAGATAAAATTGCTCAATCATCAAATGACATAAGTCATCTATCTCCTGTGGTGCTTGAGTGAGCACAAAGCTTATAGTGCAACATCTTGATGCACATAACATCGTGAAGAACTCATCTCATGGAATCTGAACGTGCTACAGAAGCACAAACCTCGGCAAACAATACTCATGCAAGAGCATCTGGTACGGAGGATATCTCGTACACCAAAAAACTGCCGTCTTGTAACAGTTGATAAAAAATCCATGACATGGTAAAAAAACCATCCCTGTAAAACAACTGGCGGATGAAGGAACATTCTCAACATGTAACGGAGCTTAAACTGCAATAGACCCCTCTTGAAAGAGCAAAGACAACTGAACAATGTTGTAGTATCTAGCAGAAAACAAATCTCCTCTTGCACCTCAAACTGATCCTCATCACAAACTTGAATAACAAAGACAAAAACCTTCACATGCATAACAGCAAAACTCTGGAGAGTGAAGAGTATATGCTAGCTACCAACAGGCTTAACAATTACCTCCTCCATATTTTTTTTAATTTCTGAATTGTGTTCTTCATGTAATCGCAACAATATAACACCATAAATTTGCATCCACAATATCTCTCATATAAATGCCATTGAATATGAACAATCATAAAACTTACTTGAACTTCCAGCCTTCAAATAAGATAACCCAAAAAACGAACAAGTCATCGTAGAACGCCGCAAATAGAATCACCATAATGTTGAATCAAAACTGTAGTACAACTTGAATCTACTTCAACAAACTCCACCTTGAAAAAAAAAACGATGATCATCTCAGCGGCAAAACATCGAACATAGGTGGCGTGGTTAGAACCGGTATTGAGACCGGGATAGAGCGTGGGTCAATGCTTGAGCTGGAAAAATAAATTATTCACTTTGTTTGTGCGGAACTGTAACATCAGTATAAATTGCACATGTGCTAGAATAATTCGCATCTTGACTTGACAAAACAAGCTAGACAAAAACGACTCTTAATAGAATCTATAAACTGCAGACTATGTAAAAATAGCACAAAAACTTTCCTGGTATTCTTGAACTGCACGTAGCAGCTGGGGAAAAAAATTCGATCCGTGGCTTCAGTGAATAAATCCATGTGGTGATCGATGTAGTGTAGAGCAAACAACTGAGGTAAATAGCACCTGGTACTGTGTTGGGTGGACGAAGTTGAAAGAGCAAATCTGAAGTTTCTTGGTCAGAACACGTGAAGTACTCTAGAATTGTTTCCACCTCTGGACTTGATCCGGCTGCGGCTGATCGCTTCACGAACGCATCCTTCAAATCGATATGATACTCCTCGATTGATCAACAGTCTTCAGACGGAATTGATACCGACTAAGAGGACAGGATACAACGACCGATCGAAAGTCGTACCAGACAGGTTGCACACGACGAAAAACTGCAGGACGGAGCTAGCTTCTCGGCGACTCAGACTTTTGCGACGACGAGATGCGCCGAATCCAATTGCAGTGTAATGGACGGATAGTGCAACGAAAAGATGGCGCACCGGACGCCCACAAAAATCTCCGTTGATATACGATGCCAGATCCAATCCAATCTCAAGGTTAACACTGTGGCTATTGATCAAGATGACGTTGCACGGTGCTGGAGCGCAGCGAAAAGTCTCCCGGGCAACACATCTTACTCGTGCTCTGATACCACTTGTTACACAATTGCAGTAAAAATAAATTAAACGAACAATAAGAACACATATTTTTACGTGGAAACCCTTACGGGAAAAAATCACGGAACGCACGACGGCGTATCAATATAATTAGGAGAAGTATTACAATACACGAGAGGACAAATCCTCTACGTGCTATTAATAAGGTGGAACTCTCTCAATCTAATCTATGACTACCTATCACTACATAAAGGGGCAAACAACTCTCTTTCTTGCCGGACACGAAATATAGTTGTATATGTGCTAAGTCTAGCACGGTTGGCACACCGTAGTCCGTAAGAACTCCTTCTATAATACATAGGATTCGGATCATATTCAACATTTGCAAACTTTTTTGGTCCAATTGGTGATAACTTAGACATTTATAGAGTTAACGGTGTTGCGCCCTCCTAGAACCCTAAAGTGATAACCCGTGGCATTGGGTTTTTAAGTAACACATCCTACTGAACTGAATTAAGGGCGCTTTCCGTTTCTATCAAGATTTTCTTTTCTAGAGTACAAAAAAACAAGCACGGTCGTTGTTACGAACATAAATGCCCAAGGCATGAAATCCTAGAAAGAGGGCCCACCTTAAATGAGAATACTTGTGTTTTTTCATTTTTTATTAGAGTTAGCACTATGTATGTGTAATTTTGTATGTCACCGTGAGGTTGATCTCTTGAAGTTAAAAAGAAGAGGAAAAAGCTTCATATAAGTCTATAAGAGTTCCAAATTAGTTGTCGTGACTTTTTTTTCCACAAATGAACAAATCTATACACCGAACTGCTGCGTCAACTAATTTGGTACGGAGAGAAGACCAATTGTGCGTTTGAAGCATGTTTTGGAAAATTTGCTGGGCTCTTCTGTCCATGTTGGTTTCGGTTTGGGTCTTCTGTCCATGTTGGTTTCGGTTTGGGAATCTACAACCTATGTATATGTGTGTTTTTTCTTTTCTTTAAGTAATCATAGACGCTTACAACATGTACATGCATTCATCCCTATGAATGCACGCAGTCGAGGGATCGGATCTTGAGATTGATGAAGTCACCACGGGTGTCTCGTCGTCGACGGGAACATCGCCTCTCACCGAAAGAATATTTTGCCTTTTATACAACACACAGTGTCAAACCTGAGGTTTGAACTCTAGTGAGATGGGGATATAATCATCCTCCTAACCATCCAACCACATGTTGGTTTGCACGTATATGTGTGTCCAGGGCCGGCCCATAGGCCGGGCAAAAGGTGCGCCCGCACTGGGCCCCCGCGAGCCAAGGGCCCTAGACCAAGTATAGTTCTACTACTTCTAGTTGAAATTTCTGGTTTTTGGTCTAAAAAAAGGTCAAAGGCCCATGTTCAGCCAAAGGTCAGCACGCACAGAGCATATCAATCGATCCATTGCTCAGGTAAAACAACCAGTCGTTACAGTATGACGCTCTAAGCTCTCTTCTCCTCTAACCTCTCCTCCGCTCCACCAAATGAGATGTCACATCTGCTCCTTCCCAAACGGCACGGTCACCATCGTGCCTTTCTGAAATTAATGAATGCGAAAGGCGCATCTCGATCGTTCCCCGAATTTCCCCCCTTCAATTTTCAGTGATTCTATTGTTTGCCGATCAAATAGCCGTTTGAGACAGCGATTCTATTGTTTGCTGATCAAATAGCCGTTTGAGACTAGATTCTAGACAGGTAAATTTGTGTCCACCCTTACCGCTGCTCCACAGACCTCAATCCGGTTAAATAGCTCCCATCAAGCAGTCAAGAATCAAGGTCTCCATAGGCAAAACGAAAATCTATGGGGTGTGATTTTGATTGGATCTGAGAGACTGAGAATGCTCACTGCTGAAGAGAAAAGGAAAGAATTCTTTATTTCATGAAGGTGTGGTCTTCTTGTTCATGCTACAGATCAAGTTTACATCTGAATCTAGCTAGGTGCTTTCGTTTCCTATTTTTTTATGCAACATGTATTTTGGTGATATGTCTATTAGAAAGAAGTTATCTGGTTTTTTCCTTCCATGATTACTCCACTTGATCGAGATAAGTATTATTATTTTAGAGTTAAAAGATTACTTTGTGCTGTCATTTGAGAGTGAAAAAATCATGGATCTATGCTATGTACCGAATATTACTTTGTTATAATGAAATATGAAGTTTTTTAGCTTGAACTATATTATTTTAATAGTTTTGTGTGTGAATAAGGGCCCTTGCTGTCATTTTGCACCTGGGCCCCGTATAAGTATGGGCTGGCCCTGTGTGTGTCTACCGGTCCTTGAAAAGGAATTAGTATTTTGGGTTTGGTACGTGACGTGAGTGTAGATTTTCTGTAGTAGAAAAAGAAGACCAAAACTATGCAAGTGAGTACCCAACATATACTCAAAATAAAATGCAAAATGATTGGGCTCCCCGGGGATCGCTAGCTTCTATCCTAAGGAAAGAAAACTGGCGTACAAGAGGAGTGTGGGCCTGGCCTTATCTCTTCCCCTTCTTCTACCCTCCTCCCAACCAAAAACCTCCGTCGCCCAGCCGCCTCGCAGCATTGGCATGCCTCCTCAGCGACTCTCTCCTCCGTCGGGCCCTCCTCCACCATGCCTCCTCCTCTACGCTCGCATGGTGGTCGTGACCGGCGCCGCCGCGCTCCTACACCACCACTGCGCCCTCTTCCATTCTGCTCGACTCCACGCCCGTGAGGCAGTGCTGCAACGACGGCTGGTGTTGCTACCGCTGGCGGTGACATCGTGCGGTGCTGCAACGACGGTGAGCGTTGCCCTTGCAGCCGGTGGCGGGCGGTGCTGCAACGACGGCGGTGGCGCTACTAACATATGGTGGCGACCGACGCTGCTACAAACGGAGCGCTACATAGGCACGACGGTGCTGCTACAACTTGGCGGCATGCCTTGCTACAGAGGTACGACGATGCTGCGACAACTCGCGGCAGGCCCTGCTGCAAAGTCCCGCCAACGCTGCTACAGAGGCGCGGAGGCATTGCTACAAGCGGCGTAAGCCTCTGCTACTAGAGGTGTCTGGTGTTGCTACCGCTGCAACGACGGCTTCTTCGGAGACATCCAGCTCTTCGGCGAAGTCGATTTTCTGCTACACTAATATAAAATTTTCGCTACAATTGTTCTCCGGTTTTGCTACATTAGCACAACTTTTTTGCTACAAAGTTTCCAGCGAGTGTGTCCGGTGAAATAGATTTTGCTATATTAGTATAATTGTTTACTACGTTGTCTCCGGCGAGAGTAGCCTTTTTCTTCTGTTTTGCGAACATTTTTTTTACTATAGTGTAGCAAAAGCGGGACTTAGTGTAGCAAAAACAACACGTATCACGTGTCAGCAGGAGGACGCGGGGTCAGAAGTTTTGATCCTGGGGAAGCATAGTAAGACCCAAATAAAATTCAACATGAAGAACAAATCTTGGTAAGAAAATGCTTCATTGTCCACTGGAGTGAGATTCGTTACAGACTTACAGCTATTCAGTCACCGGTAAAAATGTACTACTCAGATCGGTCTTGCCAGTAGAGCATGGAAGCACTCATGGAAGATAGGCGCAGCCCGGCGAGGTGACGTCCGGCGATGCCCGCTTATGGCGCCCCCGACCGACGTTGCCTCCTCCTGGTTGACAGCCGATAGAGTGGTACTCGTAGTCGTCCGTCGGGGCCGACGGAGGGACGGGCGCATATGTCAGGGTCTCGAAGGACTGTCTGGTGGCCATCGTCACTGCCGCACCCGTGGCAGCAGGGTCGTCGCCATGGCTGCCCACGCGCGCGCCGGCAGTGAGCACAAGGAAGACGAGGGTAGCGAGGAGGGCGAGGTGGGCGCCGCCCAATGGCAATGAGGCCATGGCCATGGGAGCGAGACAAACGCAAATGGCAGCAGTGATAATCGATGCAGATTGCAGAGACGAGCGAGGCGCGCGTGATGTGTCCGTGTGTCAGCGTCCGAGATACAAGAGATGGAAGGCGCTCGGCCATTAATGGGGTTCTTGGAACCTTGCGCGCGCGGCCGGCTAGAGCTTGCGTGCGGTACAGAGTACAGACAAAGCTCCGCGGCTTCCAGTGCAAAGTCAAAAATAATTCCCTCAAAAAAGTCCCGTGTAATCACCGTTCTATCTCAGGCCAGTGGCGGAGCTAGGATTAAAGCAAGCTCCGGGCCAAAAAGTAAGTCTAAAAATGCTATAAAAACACTCATGTAATGGCTTAATTTTTTGCATCATAAAATTGTATAGATTAACATGTAATTTCAGCTTAGTTGTATTTTTTCCCAAATAGACATCACACGCCGGGGCACCACAGGAACGGCCAAACGGATCCGCACACGACACACGGAAGATGGAGAAATATACTATACTTGTACCTAGCCATGCCAAATATGACATTCAAGTTTCTGTTCCTTCTCCAAACTGCTATATAAAACTAAAATTCTGATATATTTTTTATATTAAAGCTTTTATTTCGTCTTTTGCAATAATTAGAGCAATCGAGGTATTTTTAGGTGGAAATAAAGCAGGTCGTGCTGAACAGCAACGGTGTGGCACACCAATCCTGGTTTTTTTAAAACTCCATCATATATTAGGTCTGCAAGCCGCCTCATTAAAACCTTACAGTTCCCTTAGGTACCCTGATAAGAAAAAAGAGTGCGTCTGAAACTTGCAGCCTCTCAAACAATTTTTACATCATCTATAAGCGTTTCCAACATAAATCTAGGAGGTTCATCGACCCAATTACAAGAGGAGTTTGAATTGAAACTAGTCCGAGCCAAATTGTGTGCAACCTTGTTTGCTTCTCTAGGACAATGCATAAAAGAAATATTTCCAATCCTTTGTGCTAATTGAAAACAATCTGCCAGAATGGACGTGTATGGAGACCATAGCTCACTGTCTCCATTGCAGGCTTTAATAATGTCAATATTATCAGATTCAATGATGATTGGCGTGCAGCCTAAACTCTGTATCAATTCAAGGCCCAGCTTCAAAGCATAAGATTCTGCGGTTGCTGCATCAAAGAGGTTATTCATGGATTTGTTGAACCAGCCACCGCTTCACCTTTACAATTACGCACAATTGTTGTAATAGCTCCATCCCCTCCAGGAAAGAAAGAAGCATCGACGTTAAGCTTGTAGGTCCTTGGGGGGGGGGGGGGGGGCATGTTTGGTCTTCTAAGTATATTCTCCGAGACAACCGACCCCGAATTGTCTACCAAAGTAGTTTCTCTGACAAATTCATCCAGGCCAAGTGGTTTCCATATTTCCTTTCCTCTCTTACAAGTAAAGATGATATGATTAATATCCTCACATCCCTGCATACAAATATCATCCGGCAAGGTGACGTCCGACGATGTCCGCTTATGTCACCCCCCGACCGACATCGTCTCCTCGCGGTTCACGGCCGTCCGACGGGGCTGACGGAGGGACGAGCGCATATCTCAGGGTCTCGAAGGACTGCCTGGTGGTCATCGTCACCGCCACACCCATGGCAGCAGGGCCGTCGCTATGGCTGTCGACGCGCGCGCGGGCAGTGAGCACAAGGAAGAAGAGGGTGGCGAGGAGGGCGAGGTGGCCGCTGCCCAATGAGGCCATGGCCATGGGAGCAGAGCAGAGCGAGACACTGCAAACGGCAGCAACGATGATCGCTGCAGAGATGAGCGAGGCGCGCGTGATGTGCATGTGTGTCTGCGTCCGAAATAGTCCCTCTGTCCTAAAATAAGTGACTTAACTTTGTCTGGATTTACATATACCTATATACTAAAATATATCTAGATACATCCGAATTTAGACAAATTCACACCACTTATTTTAGGACGTATAAGAGATGGTACGCTCTCGGCCATCAATGGGCTTCTCGGAACCTTGCGCTGCCGCGTGCGGTACAGACAGAGCTCCGCGGCTTCGGCTCCGAGGCCGAGCGATCGGCTGACAGACACACGAAACGCTTTCAGGCTAAGTCCAGAAAAAGGCGAAAGGCGTGGGTGCAATTAATTGAACGGGTGCCCGACGCCTGTAGCGCCCGCGTGGTGCTTCTGTTGGGCCGGCCCACGTAAACAACTTCACTCCTGCAGTTTTTATTTCGTTTTCTATTTTTTCTTCAAAACCGTTCAGATTTTGAAAAAAATGTTCAAATTTGAAATTCGTTCAATTTCGAAAATTCTTCAATGGTTCAAATTTGAACAATTTATAAATTTGAAAATGGTTCTAATCGATAACATCCTAGCTTTTTTCAATTCAGTATATGTCAGGTACCGTGCAAGACTAACACAAAATTCACCGCCATGCATGCGAGATTGAGTGGATCAGACGGACGGAAAATCTGATAGGTTGCCGAATTGAAAATCAGGTGGGTGCAAGCTACCAAAGGTGTTGGATTTTGATTTTATGGTGTGACTCGCTAGGGCATTGTCCGAGATTAAGCACCACGAGTGGCAGGAGGAGGAGTCGTCGATAAGGAAAATGGTAGAGAAAAAAGAGGTGAAAAGTGGGAGTGGGAGGAGCTGATATATGAACACGAAAGAGGGGATGACAACGATAGATACCTAGACGGTGAGGCGACGAGGGAAGGGGTTTAGCGCATCTCTTTGCGCTATGAACTGAGAGAAGAACGATGATGGGAGGTGTTGGGAAGAAAGGATGACTGCTATGAACTAGAGTACAAAGATGGAAGGGCGGTGACCGAAAACGAAGCCATGAGTTTTATACAAAGAGGGCCAATTGAATATTATGCCACTTGGAAGAGGGCATAAAAGTTAATGTGGATGTCAACTCACATATTATCTTGGGGGGGATCACACAACTTTTTTCACCATGTTGTGAGCCATGGCCCCATCTCGACGCATGCTTGCTCCGTCGGGTTCGTTCCCGACGACGGAGGTTGAGCCATAGTGGATAGTGGCACAAGGTAGGTGGCATGTAAAAGAGACAGAGAGACCGCGGGGTGGGGGGTGTGGGGTAAGTGTGTCCCGAAAATTATCGACGGGGATGGAGCCGTCTCACATGTAGATCATGTGTTCGAGCAGCGTAGATTCAATTATTTGAACATTTTGAAAGAGTGCATGGCATGGAATTCATAGTTAGCACACAATATTCAACCTATACTCCAGGGAGCTAACCTGAGAATTTTAGTCCCGTGTAAGGAACACATACCGGACGTTGAATCTTGGAGTATAAGATTCATGGTAATTTTGAAAGAAAAAACTACCATGTGGAAGTTGCAAGGGTCTGCCGCGAATTTTCCCTAGCCACATCAGTTGCGAGTCAAAGCCCATGTCTTTGAAATCCAAAGATCGTAATACCTAATGGAAACTAAATGGAAGAGTGAGGGCAAGCGGTTCGCGCGTAATTAGTGTCCACATGATTCGTTGCTAACACACCGAATTCCGATAAACAAGTCGTGAAGGCACCAAATTCAAACTAACTTTTTTTCTCTCGATTGACTGAAAATTAAGTTTATTGCTTAGTCAGGTCCTAATCCATTGGATTTGCATCGCGATTAGTGTGTACTATGAGTTGCAAGTGAGGTTACAACTGCAATTTTCAGTTGCAAAGATATTTTTAATTGCAGGTAGGATTGTAACTGAGATATTTTAATAGTATGTGAGCGTGCAACTTAGATCGAATGACATCATCTGAGCCAGTCCACCACCTGGTCCAACGTGGCAGCACGAGCGCAAATTAAGTCAAAACCTGGTTTTATGTACTGGCAGAGTGGAGGTCGCATGAAGATGAATCTGTCATCTTCTTGAACGCATTGAGGCATTGGGCCATATATTATCTCCATTACTGGACCGCAATGAGATCTCAGTCTCAGATTAAGGGACCGATCACCACGCGACGATGACGTCTCGCGCGGAAAGACGACGATGTAGACGGCAGTGTTGGGAATGCACGATGCCTGCCGTCCAACAACTGGGTGGTGTCACCGGAAGAAACACGTACCAAACCAGATGCATACTAAAATGCAATCGATAGATAGATAGAAAGATGGTGAGGTATGCACGCATCAATTGTGCCTCAATTTTTTTTTTTAGAGGGTGCCTCAGATATCTAAACCCCTTCAAATCTCAAAAGGTTTGTGATCAGATAGGGGCGTCTTGCGTGTGCACATTATTATTCATTGGAGGAAAAAGTCCATGATATCGTTCCATCCTGTAGTGGCAGATCTAGGATTTTACACAAGGTGGGACAACGAGAAATATTCTTTTACAGAAATAAAATCCAGAGTGAAGATTTGGTGCACATGGACACAAATGATCCTGTTTAAAAACAAATCAAGAAACATATTTTTGAGTTCTAAAAAATTCTAAAAATAAATCAAGGTGTAGTCCGTGATTTATACCACAAACGTGCAAAATCTCAAATCGAAATAATGTGTATTTTGAGCTACACAAAAATGAAAAAATTATAGATAACCCCTAGAGGTAATCATAGAGATCCTTATATTTTGATATATCCATTATTTACTGAATGTCTTTCAATAATATATTTGTATTGATTGGAAAATATGTGATTTGTTTGTGAATCTCTATATTTGTGTGATTATCCTAAAATAGTACCTAGTCTAGTCAGAGTCCATGTGAGGATACATATATATGGATATTATTTTTTTGGAGCAACCTCCAGGAGCTGTGCCTTTTTAATTAGAAAAAGGCAAACCAAAGTCCAACAGTTACAGATAAGGCATGTTTTTAATCTGGGTGAAAAACATGCCAAAAAACCCCAAAGGAAAAGAAAAAAAAATCAGCCTAGTCCGGCTCCGCCGAAATAGCAGGCCCGAAAGTTGTAAAAGCACTTGCGCGCTGCATGGTGTCTTCCCTAGCAATTTCAGCCACCTCCATGTAAGTTAATCGACGGCTAGTGAAGATCCTCCTATTTCTTTCTTCCCAAGCATTCCAGATGACGTATAGAAAGCGGCCGCTGATTCTTCACTTCCCGCTCATGGCCCGGCCAATGATCAAGTTGTCCCACCAGTCCGAAGTATAGGGAAGGCCTGTCTAGGGTCCCCGGCCGTGGCATTGTCCCAGCTTTGAACGAGGTTTCAGACCGCAATAGTGAAAGGGTAATCTTTGCATAGATGGTTTGCTGCTTTAGGAGCGCCACGTCATAGGGCACAGATCGTGTCATGTCCTGTTTGCCGTGATAACCATGTTTATGTTAGTCCATTGTAGCCAAGGCCACCACACTCTGAGAGCACGACCTGTTTGCCGTGATAACCATGTTTGCGGTGAAATGTGTAGTGTTATTCCGTGATTGGGTAGTTAGCTAGCTTTCTTGTTTGCCGTGAAGCATGCTTGGAGTCGTGGTCAATAGAGATGAGATTTACCCCTCTCTATATGAAATATTAGTCGATTGTAGCCAAGGCCACTGCAGTCTGAGAGCACGACCTGTTTGCCATGATAACCTTGTTTGCTGCGAAAAGTGTAGTGTTATTTCGTGATTGGGTAACTAGCTAGCTTTCTTGTTTGCCGTGAAGCATGTTTGGAGTCGTGGTCAATAGAGATGAGATTTACCCCTCTATATATGAAATATATATCTAGAGCCCTCGAGTGATATGATCTATAAATGCATGATCGCGCTATATAAGCTTTAGGAGTTAACTTAGTAAAAGATTCCTAATCACATAATCAAGAAAGAGAGGTCAAGTTAGACCTTGACTAAATACCACGAGGCAAAGGGAATGTTATGTTAAACATTGTGAAGGATTCTCTGATGTGATCTTTATGTGTTGGCATTTTGTCAGGGGTATTTACCAACTTGTGAGCGAGTAGGAATAGTCGTGTCATGTCTTAAAGTGTGTAAACCTACATGGTAGAAGCTTAAGAGCATCTCTAGCAGATCCCCATCCGCATAATAACCGCCGATTTCCGGTTCGAATAGCAAAAAAGGCACCGTTAGATCCCGCATCGGACCCCCATTTCCAAAAAAAAAATCCGGGCCGCCCCGATTCGCGCCGCGCGACCCCCAAGTTCCCGGGTCGGAGGGACTGTGCGAGGCCGGCCTCCATCCATTTTCGCCCCTTGGCGCGAAGGAAGTTTTAGCTCTCCCCTTCTTCTCTTCCTCCCGCCAACCGCCGCCGCCGCCGCAGATCCCGGCCTTTCCTGCCCTTCCCCTCCGATTTCGACCGGTAGAAGCACACGCGCGGGCCCGCCGCATCCGCTCCGCCCGCCGGCGCACGCGAATCGGGCACCAATCGGCCGGAATCGCCGTCGCCGCGCACACCTCGCCGCCACCGGTAAGCTTCTTGCCAAGCTCATCCCAGCCGCGGATCTGCCGCCGTAGCTCTGATGGTTTGCCGCGGTTGTTGCGCCTTTGCAGATGGACCCGTGCGCGCTATTCCCGAATATGCTGTTATGCGGGCCGCGTTTGGCACGTCTGGACTGCGCGGCCGTTTTTCGACCTCCAAAACGCGTTTGGGGTGGCCTGGATAGGCGGATATGGGGTTTGCGGTTTGGAGGATCTGCTAGAGATGCTCTAAGGGGTTGAATCATAGTTCAGATTAGCTTACACATTGAGTCCTAATGAGCCTCTAACGTAGAAGCCCATTGTGGGACGCCCATATCAAGGAAAGAGTGTGAACATTTTAGAGTTGATCATTTCGCAACTCTTCAAATTTAGCTACCACATGCCCACATCTCCCCGTGCCCAAGTCGCACTATCAGATCTAGTAATCCTGTGAGCGACGTTCTTACCCAATGGGTGGACACCTTGGGGGTGTCACAGTTGTGATGCTTGCACCTTTTGTGGACCTCACGAGAGATATTCATGGAACTTGGCGAGGAGGATGAGGAGGTAGTATGATGACACTACCCCAACATGCTCACCGACTCGTGGGGCTGCGTGCCTAGTGGTAATCATCTGATCTATTACTGCAACAATTCCTAGTTTACACGGTAGAAAATTTTAGTTTGCACTGACTTAGCCTATCTGTATCCCTTCACTACATCTAATTTGATGCCCTTCCATTTTGCTGTTGCCACACTCCCTGGATCCTCAGTTCAAGTTCGGTGTTGAAGCCTTGTCGGCCGCATGTCCGTCGCACCACCAAGGCTAGGTAGGGCTAGATGGATAGTTAGGACTTGCTCGTGCGTGACCGAGCTACGCGTAGCTGGTAACGAGACTAGAAGGGTCCCGGAGCTAATGTTTTATCTTGTTGAGCTTGCGGATAATCTACATACATTTATGAAAATCATGTGGTATAGATCATTTTACCAAATTTCCTTATTTTTCATGAGTAATATAAATTATTTTAAGCTTTCCCAAATTTCATCATTTTCAGAAGCACTGTGTTACTCCCTCCGTTTCAAAATAATTGAAGTTCTAGGTTTGTTGTAAGTCAAATTTGTCTAACTTTCACTGGATTTAAAAATATGTTAATATCTATAATATAAATCTATATAATGGAAATATATTTGATGATGAACTAATGGAACTAAATAGGTGATGTAGATGTTGATATATTTTTTCTATGAACTTGGTTGAACTTAATAGTTTTTTTACTAAAGACAAACCAAAAGTTTCAATTTTTTTTTGAAACGGGTGGAGTAAATAATATTTTTTCTTGAGTTAAAAGTTAAAACACGCATGCCCCACGAACTCCTGTAACTTGTGGTATTAGTTAAGAGTTTAAGGTGCACATTGATGCTGCTGAATTGAAAAGCAGCAGCTTTACATGGACAGACCATCTTTGCGGCGACACTGAATGCGTAGTACAACCCATATATCTGCGGACTTGCAAGCGATTTGATTCTCTATTCCACATGCTCGCCCGCAGTGACCTGACCACCAGAAAAATAAAGCAAAGGCGCAGGAACTGAGAATAATCAATCAGTCTATGTGTCAATGAGTGCTTAGTCACTCACTCACACACATGAATGCATGGCTTAGTTTGGAAGCTTCTTTTCCGAGGCACTAGCTTCTGCTGGCCACGATTTGGAAACAATTAGGTTTCTTTTACTGTAAAGGAGACGCATCATGGCCTCACAACTGAGTGATCTCTAGCTAGCTGCAGATGCGCTGCTGTTTTAGTTCGACGGTTTGACCTCCAGCTCAGTGGCATCATCCACCAATGACCGTACAGTGGCGGTGAAACTCAAATTAATTACACATCCTCCACCGGCAGTTTTCCCAAGTTCTTGTTTTGGACAACTGGAGAAATGGTTGAAAATTTGGATGAACTTTGGCAGTTTCTCAGACAGTAGAGTTCCCTATTTTTCTTCCCATTATTTCTTCTAAAACTTCCTAATGGGGTCGTACCAAAAAAATTCCCATGAGATTGTGGAAGAAAACCTAAGATATGATCTATGAGATGCCAGTAGCAAGGTGGATCAGATCTACTTACCGTCGAAGAACACGCGTGTTAACTATCTAAAGATCATGGATGATACCGTTGTACTATCGTCAGATCAATCCGATGCAACACCGCACGAGCAGCACCTTGCATAGGTACAGCTTGATGGTGTCTCCTCCTTGATCCAGCAAGCGAGGAGAGGTTGATGAGATCCCAGCAGCATGACGGCGTGGTGTAGGCATTATGAGGGAGAAACGGTGCTTCGCTAAACCTTTGCGGGGAGGAGGGAAAGTATATGGGAGAGACTTGTGGCCCTGCGCCCTATCCCGTCCCCTCTTCTTTTTATATAGGCATGGGGAAGCCTTTATAACCCCCCCCCCCAAGTACATGGGGCGGTGGCGGCCAAAGGGGGGAAACTCCCCCTTCCATACGACCCCCCCTTTAGGGTTTTCCCCTCATAGGCAGCATGGGCCATTGAGGACTGTGGCGTCCTACACCATGTAGGCCGGGTGCCCCCTTTTCAGATCTTGTGGCCCCACCTCACAAGTAATCCCCATAGGTGGACCTCCGGAACCATCTAGAACATTCTAGGTATGATACCGAAAAATCTCAAACTTTTCCGGTACCCTAAAATAATTTTCCATATACTTTTTATCTATATCCGGTAAATTCCAAAGCTCCTCGTGACATTCACAATATCATCCGAGACTCCGAATCAAAATTCGATACACCATCAAATCCTAGCAACATCGAAACATTAAGTGTGTGACCCTGTGAGTTCGAGAACATGTGGACATGATCGAGACACCTCTCTGATCAATAACCAATAGAGGAACCATGGATGTCCATTATGGTTCCCACACATTACACAAATATATTTCATTGGTTGAACCACGATGGTGATCATTCAATTAGTCAGGTGTCCAATTCACTTTGTCTCGTGGTATATTATTTGTCCGGGATTCGATCATTGGTATCACCATACCTATTTCAGTCATGTTACCAGCAAGTTCTTTTTACTCGTTATGTAATATAATATCCCCATGACTAAGAACATTAGTTACATGCTTGCAAGCTACTTAAGATGTTATGTTACCGAGAGAGTCCAGAGATATCTGTTTGTCGCGTGAAGTGACAAATCCTAGTCTTGATTCATGCAACCCAACAAGAACAATCAAATACACCGGAGAGACACCTTTATGGTCACCCCATGATGAAGTGATGGTTGATGTACACAAAGCATTCTTCCGCTATGAGGAGTAACATGATCTCATGGTCTAAGGAAATGGTACTTGACATTTACGAAAGCTATAGCAATTAATATTAGTGGCACGATCAACATCTATGCTAAATTATGGGTATGTCCATCACATCATTCTCCTAATGATATGACCTCGTTATCAAATGACATTACATGTCCATGGTTAGAAAACCTTAACCATCACTTGATCAACGAACTAGTCCATTAGAGATTTACTAGGGACATGTTGTTATTTATATATTCACACATGTATTAGTTTCTAGTTAATACAATTATATCATGGAGAATAAACACTTATCATAAACATGAAATATAATAACAAAAGCTTTATTATTGCCTCTTGGGAATATTTCCAATAGTCTTCCACTTGCACTAGAGTTAAGAATCTAGTTTACACTGGTAAATATCTAACGCCCATGGACTCTTTCTCTCATGGAAGGGGTTTAGTCAACGGATTTGCGACATTCAGATCTATATGTACTTTGCAAATATTTATGTCTACTTCTTGGACATACTAACGAATAGAGTGCACACGACGTTTGATATGCTTGATATTCTTGTTTCACTTTGGCTCCTTGGAAAGGGCTATGAAACCTGTGTTTTCACGGTAGATGACCAATGGATCCAATGCACTAGGAACCACACCTAGTTCGGATAGGAACTCCTTCATCCAAACTGGTTCATGCGCCGCTTCTGAAGTAGCTACATATTCTGCTTCAGTTGAAGATGTTCCTGTCACACTTTGCTTGGAACTCATCCAACTTACTACTCCTCAATTCAAAATAAATCTATATTTGGACTGAGACTTAGAGTCATCCATATTAGTGATGGGTTCGTAGCATGGAAAACAAAAATTTTCTACCGTAAGAACGAACAAAACCCAGATCTAATCTAGATAAAAGCCAAGATCTAATCTATTAGACGTGTGCAACGAGAGAGATCTGTACTAACCCTTGTAGATCCGAAAGCGTTACGAGATTGGATCTCGTGGTTGATGTAGTCGATCACTTGCCGATCTCAAGATCGAGTGGACGATCCTTCCGGCGCCGCGTTCCGGCAGCGCTTCCGCAGTCGGTCACACGTGCGGAGTCGAAGCAGACCTTCCTCTCCTCGTTCCAGCGAGCCGCGGAGGTAGTAGATCTTCTCCACGGAATCCCAGCAGCACGACAGCGTGGTTGTGGTGGTGGAGTAGAGAATTCTGCAGGGCTTCGCCTAAGCCTGAGCAGAAGAAAGGCGGAGGAGAGAGGCGGCTAGAGTTTGGAGTGGAGGGAGGCCAGGGGGTGGCGCCTCCACCCCTCTATTTAAAGGAGGGAGGCACCATGGGAGGGGGAGTCCTAGTAGGACTCCCCTCCCTTCCTTGGCCGACGGATTGGGAGGGAGGGAGGAGTCCTCCTCCCCCACGACTCCTTGTCTTGCCCCACAAGGACTCCTTGATCCTTTCTTGGTTTTCAAGCAAACTCCAAGAAATCTTCTAGAACCTTACAGAACATTCCGAAACCTTCTAGAAACCCCATACAAATACTCCGGAACATTTCCTAACATAGAAAATGATCCCCAATATATGAATCTTATTATCCGGACAATTCCAGAGCTCCTCGTGATGTCCCGGATCCAATCCGAGGCTCCGAAGAACATTCGGTCTCCAACGCACATTCCATATCTACTTAAAACAACTTCGAACCTTAAGTGTGTCACCCTACGGTTCGTTAATATGCAGACATGATGGAGACACCTCTCCGATCAATAACCATCAGCGGGATCTGGAGATCCATAATGGCTCCCACATACTCAACGATGACTTCGTGATCGATAGAACCATTAACATACGAAACCAATTCCCTTTGTCACGCGATACTCTACTTATCCGAGGTTTGATCGTCGGTATCTCCATACCTAGTTCTACCTCGTTACTGATAAGTACTCTTTACTCGTTCCATGTTATGTCATCCCTTGTGACCCAGTCACATGATTGCAAGCTAATTAGATGACATTCCACCGAGAGGGCCCAGAGCATATCTATCCGTCATATGGATGGACAAATCCCAATCTTGGTCCATGCGCTTCAACACATACTTTCAGAATACCCAATGACACCTTTATGACCACCCAGTTACGAAGCGGTGTTTGATGTCATCAAAGTACCCATCCGGTGATGGTGATTAACATAACCTCATGGTCGAAGGATTAGGTTACTATGTATTTTAAAGCTTATAGCAAACAAACTTAATGACTTGATCTTATGCTATGCTTACTACGGGTGTGTGTCCATCACATCATTCTCCTAATGATATGATCTTGTTATTAACGACATCCAATGTCCATGATCAGGAAACTATGATCATCCATTAATCAACAAGCTAGTTTAACAAGAGGCTTACTAGGGACTCTTTTATGTTTACAAAACACACAAGTATTAATGTTTCCGGTTAATACAATTATAGCATGGGATGTAAATATTTATCATAAACATAAAGATATAATAATAACCACTTTATTATTGCCTCTTGGGCATATCTCCAACAGTCTCCCACTTGCACTAGAGTCAATAATCTAGTTAAAAACTTGTGCATTCAATACCTATGGCTTTCTGGTGTTGTATAGACACTATTGCTAGTGGTAAACATAATCTTCGGATCTGACACTTCCAGGTCCGTGTGTATTTGCATGTCCTTGCATCTCTACGTATTACTCATTCTCCAATAAGATGGCATTGTATAAATTTGGTCCTTTGGTGAGACCTTTAGTTCCTTGGGATTAAATTATGTTGATACAATTGTCATACAATGTATCTTCATAGTATTATCCCGCTATGAACCACACCTAGTTTGATAACAAACTACTTAACACAAATGCCCTCCTTTGCTGCTACTATAGCAGTTATATACTTAGCCTTTTGTTGTAGTATCCGTCACAATATCTCAACTTTGGAACTCATCCAAATCCATCATGGAACATACTTTCCATTATATTGTGCCACCCATAGTCTAAATTGAGATAAATTTAATTTGTATCTTGTGACAAAACTAGTATCAATGTAACACTTTACAATGAACTACCTTTAACTATTTGTCACTTATACATGATATATTCTTAGTTCTTCCAAAGCTCATAAGAATATCTTTACTATTGTCCAATGATCATATTATGAATCATTCTGGTATATGCTCATAACATTTAGAGCATAGGACATATCTGGATGTGTACATCTCAAAGAATGATTGATCAAAATATTCTTGTGATTTCACCAAGTGTCAAAACACTTGAATCTCGTGTCAACACACTTGAATCTCGTGTAACACACTTGAATCTTGATTTAGTCCTTTCCGTGCGTCAAGAACCTTTCTTGTTGTTTCCATATTGAACTCATTCAACATCTTATATATGTACATTTGGCAAAACCACATTAGCGCCTCAATCTATTTATATAGACATTGATGCCTAATTCTCGAGTTATGCCTAAGTCTTTCATCGAAATGAAATTCTTAACCTGTGTCAATAAAAGATACATTATTTCTAATCAACAATATGTCTTTCACATAATGTATTAGAAATATGTCTTAGCGCTTCCACTTAATTTCTTGCAAAATGGAAACATCTTCATCGTTTCTGATGAAATTAAACCTTTTAACGGTTTCATCACGGTGAAGATTCCAACTCCGCGATGCTCACTTCAACCATTGAAGTTTTGCATACTCTTTTAGCATCCTTTGAATTAACAAAACCCTTTGGATCGTGTCATGTACACGTCCTAGGTAACCATTCTTTTAGAAGAACTTGTTTTGTTTGTTCAACTACCATATACCAAAATATATGTAGTGGTTGCTACATTAATCCGTCCAGACTAAATATCGCTATGAAAGATCAAATCTTATCATAGTTAATTCCTTGAACATTGTCGTAAACTCTTTCCGACATGTCGACTATTTCATAGATTTGAAACATCCATGTCTATTTCTTTATAGATCCAAACACGACTGATAGGCTTCACGCCTTTCCGGAGGGTCTTCTAAGTTCAGAAACTTGATTTCTCGTGTATGGATACTATCACGGATTCCATGACTTCTAGTCATTTATGGAGTCAGGGCCCATCATCGCTTCTTTGAATGTAGTCGGTTCATCATTGTCAAAACAATAACGACTTGCTTATCAAATCTTACTATTTGATTCTTACCGACCCACACGGTTCTATAGGAACTCTAATCTCCGAGATCACACCTTTTGTAATCACGAGAGCCATGAGCATTGTGGCCGCCACCGGGACACTTTCCGGCGCTGCGCTACTTAGCACATATAGCTAAGGTTCAACAACCTTATCAAAGTTCTATTGTCCTCCCACTTAACTTTTTACGAAAAATTCCTTCTCAAGAAACTTGACGTTACAAGCGACAAACTCTTTTGTCCTCAGCGTTATGGAGAAATTCCCAACACATTCTTTGGAATAACCTACAAAGACATGCTTATCTGACTTTGGTTGTAAACATTTTACTTATGCATAGCATACCAAAATTTAAGAAAAAACAATTCGAGTTTTATCCCAAACCATAACTCATATGGTGTCATTTCAACGGATCACGATGGAGATCTTTTCAGTGTAAAAGCGGTAGTCACTAAAGCTTTAATCTTTAAAATATAATGGCAGTTTTATAAATGACACCTTTGATCTTACCATGTAAAACAATGTTTCATTACATATCTCGAACACTCCATACTCCTATGGTGTTTTGGGAAATGCAAATCCATGGAACGATTCCTCAAATCTTAGGTGTTTTGCTAAACTTGTAACTCAAACATCTTTCTTTATGATCCAATCATAAAATCTTTTATTTTCTTGTCACAATGATTTTCCACTTCATCTTGAAAGTCTTTGAACATTTTTCAAATGTTTCATACTTCTTCCTTATTGAGTAAGTATATACATATACTCACTCAAATCTTCGGAGAAAGCATATGAAGTTGAAATCCATCGCCCACGACTACACATAATGGACTATATACATCAATATGTACAAATTCCAATCAGTTAGTCGTCCGTTCCTCTTTTGGCCTACGAACGGAGTTTTAATTATCTCCAGGAAAGTATCACAAGCGTCATTTGATCCAAATCAAAGACTCCAAAAATCCATCAACATGGAGTTTCTTCATATATCCTTGAAATATAATTTAAACGGCGATGTCACTTCGCAAGTGATCTTTCAATCATTTGTCTTGCGACATTTTAGCATTAGTTTTATGGTCGTTATTTCTCCTACCAGACTTGTATATTATCCATCTATTATAGAATACGGTAATTATTTGAACAACCTTTTGTCGTCATAATACCTGATCAAAATAACAATTATTGAAACAAATCTTGAAGGCAAGCTTTGATGTTAACGAGCAACACAACAACCCTTTGTTTGTTTTCGATGAACATCATCACATTTTCTCTTGCTAGTTACTTAGGCCATTGCAGTTCATGAATTGTGTTGTCCTGTATGACACTTCATACCAACCAATTCGGTATCCAATACCGATATCCAATACCTAAAAACCACATTGTTTAACTAGCAAGGAATACAACCATAACATGTATATCTTCTATATGCCTAAGTTGGACATCTCCAACCTTTTGTTTTCTGCCAAATATTTTATAGATTCTCTTTCAGCAATTCCTTTTCTTTTAAAAGAATCTGTCAACATCAATAGTGGTGTTATCAACATGACACATGGTACAAAGCGTATATAGTCAACTACTAATACCTTTGGACTTGCACTTTGAGGTGGATCACCATCATCAAATGTTTGGTGTTCTTTCAAAAATCCATTCTTTAGTAATCTTTTAGTGTAGTAAACATTTTACTTACATCTTCTATTCATCCTTATCATGAAAACTTTCATGATCAAGCTGCTATAGCTTATAAAGGTGAATTGCGAGTATAATGTTTCTTTTTCAAAACCTTTTGGAGGATTAGGACGACTAGCGTCTCCAACCTTCACAAATTCTCATCAAATATGAGGACGTATACTCTATCATGTTGTAACCAACACATTGTTTTAGATATCGCAATACCTTTCACATATGATGGTTTCTGAAACAGTGCTTTCAGCTCTTAGATAAACTTGATACAAAAAAAAACAATCTTTTGAGTATCAAGAATCATGGAGGCAAACATGATACATTAGATACTAACACTGGAATTGTTACTCTTGATTTAATACTAATTAAACTTCATGGAGCAAATAGAGTTTGCTGAAAGTTTGCAATAGGACTTATAAACTTTAAATTGACATTCAAAACAATACGATACCAGTTCGTAAAGTAAATATCAGAATTTCTATAGTTCCACTATCTCAACTATAACTAAGCGTAAGGTGGTGAACGGACGCCAATGACTACAACAAACTATGCAAATTCACTTTGATTGTGTTTATGATAAATTGAGTTCGACTAATCCAAATTACAAATGAACTCCCACTCAAAACAACATCCCTCAAGTTGTTTTAGTGATTACACGAACCAAATCCACTACACCAAGTCCGATCATCACGTGAGATGATGTAGCTTTAAAGGCGAACAATCAACATGTTCATCATATCATCCATATGACTCATGCTTTACCTTTCGATATTCCGTGTTCCGAGACCATGTCTGTACATGCTAGGCTCGTCAAGGTTAACCTTAGTTTCCGCATGTGCAAATCTGGCTTGCACCCGTTGTATACACACGTAGAGTCTATCACACCCGATCATCACGAGATGCTTCGAAACGACGAGTCTTAGCAACGGTGCCAACCAAGGACGAACACTTTATTACTTGATATTTAGTGAGAGGGATCATCTTATAATGCTACCATCGCGATCTAAGCAATACAAGATGCATAAAGGATTAACATCACAGGCAATTCATAATATGTGATATGATATGGCCTTTCTTCTTGTGCCTTTGATCTCGATCTCCAAAGCAAAGACATGATCTCCATCATCACCAGCATGGCGTCAAGGTCCGTGGCGCCGCTTCATGGTTGTCCATCACCAATAGCAACTATTACAACTACTTGGAACAAAGCTATTACAAGATGAATAGACACGCAGGTCTTAACAGAATTGAAGACAACCATTAGGCTCCTGCCGGTTGCCATATTACAACAAGGATCATTGCATACATCAAATATAATCACAATCACATAATGGCCATATCACATCACAAAACCCTTGCAAAAACAAGTCAGACGCCTCTAATTTTCTTTGCATGTTTTACGTGGCTTGGGGCTTTCGAATAAGAACGGATCTTACCTACGAATATGAACCACAACGTTGATACAAGAGCTATCAAGTGCAAAGTGTAGATTGGATCTATACTATGGTGGGAGAGACAGACACCCGCAAAGCCACTTGTGCAAAGCAAGTTACACGTCAAGTGTGGAGCAAGTCTCATGTGCGATGACATGTAAGGTTAGCCCGAGCCGCTTCATCCCACCATGCCGCAAGATGCAAAGTACACAAAACAAAAGACGGCACGAGCACCAACGCCCACAAAACCATTGTGCTCTACTCGTGCAACAGATCTACGCATAGACACGACTCTGATACCACTGATGGGTTCGTAGCATGGAAAACAAAATTTTCTACCGCAAGAACGAACAAAACCCAGATCTAATCTAGATAAAAGCCAAGATCTAATCTATTAGACGTGTGCAACGAGATAGATCTGTATTAACCCTTGTAGATCCGAAAGCGTTACGAGATTGGATCTCGTGGTTGATGTAGTCGATCACTTGCCGATCTCAAGATCGAGTGGACGATCCTTCCGGCGCCGCGTTCCGGCAGCGCTTCCGCAGTCGGTCACACGTGCGGAGTCGAAGCAGACCTTCCTCTCCTCGTTCCAGCGAGCAGCGGAGGTAGTAGATCTTCTCCACGAAATCCCAGCAGCACGACGGCGTGGTGGTGGTGGTGGAGTAGAGAATTCTGCAGGGCTTTGCCTAAGCCTGAGCAGAAGAAAGGAGGAGGAGAGAGGCGGCTAGGGTTTGGAGTGGAGGGAGGCCAGGGGGTGGCGCCTCCACCCCTCTATTTAAAGGAGGGAGGCGCCATGGGAGGGGGAGTCCTAGTAGGACTCCCCTCCCTTCCTTGGCTGGCGGATTGGGAGGGGGGGAGGAGTCCTCCTCCCCCACGACTCCTTGTCTTGCCCCACAAGGACTCCTTGATCCTTTCTTGGTTTTCAAGCAAACTCCAAGAAATCTTCTAGAACCTTCCGGAACATTTCCTAACATAGAAATCTTCTAGAACCTTCTAGAAACCCCATACAAATACTCCGGGACATTTCCTAACATAGAAAATGATCCCTAATATATGAATCTTATTATCCAGACAATTCCGGAGCTCCTCGTGATGTCCCGGATCCAATTCGAGACTCCGAACAACATTCGGTCTCCAACGCACATTCCATATCTACTTAAAACAACTTCGAACCTTAAGTGTGTCACCCTACGGTTCGTGAATATGCAGACATGATGGAGACACCTCTCCGATCAATAACCATCAGCGGGATCTAGAGATCCATAACGGCTCCCACATACTCAACGATGACTTCGTGATCGATAGAACCATTAACATATTAAACCAATTCCCTTTGTCACGCGATACTCTACTTATCCGAGGTTTAATCGTCGGTATCTCCTTACTTAGTTCTACCTCGTTACTGATAAGTACTCTTTAGTCGTTCCATGTTATGTCATCCCTTGTGACCCAGTCACATGCTTGCAAGCTAATTAGATGATATTCCACCGAGAGGGCCCAGAGCATATCTATCCGTCATATGGATGGACAAATCCCAATCTTGGTCCATGCGCTTCAACACATACTTTCAGAATACCCAATGACACCTTTATGACCACCCAGTTACGAAGCGGTGTTTGATGTCATCAAAGTACCCATCCGGTGATGGTGATTAACATAACCTCATGGTCGAAGGATTAGGTTACTATGTATTTTAAAGCTTATAGCAAACGAACTTAATGACTTGATCTTATGCTATGCTTACTACGGGTGTGTGTCCATCACATCATTCTCCTAATGATATGATCTTGTTATTAACGACATCCAATTTCCATGATCAGGAAACTATGATCATCCATTAATCAACAAGCTAGTTTAACAAGAGGCTTACTAGGGACTCTTTTATGTTTACAAAACACACAAGTATGAATGTTTCCGGTTAATACAATTATAGCATGGGATGTAAACATTTATCATAAACATAAAGATATAATAATAACCACTTTATTATTGCCTCTTGGACATATCTCCAACAATTAGTGTCAAATCTAGCATCGACGCAACATGATCTCGTGGTCTAAGGAAATGGTACTTGAAATTTATGAAAGCTATAGCAATTAAACTTAGTAACGAAATCAAAAGTTGTGCTAAATTATGGGTATGTCCATCACATGATTCTCCTAATGATATGACCTCGTTATCGAATGACATTACATGTCCCTGGTTAGGAAACATTAACCATCACTTGATCAACGAACTAGTCCATTAAAGACTTACTAGGGACATGGTGTTGTTTATATATTCACACATATATTCAATCTCTGGTCAATACAATTATAGAATGGAGAATAAACACTTATCATAAACATGAAATATAATAATAAAAACTTTATTATTGTCTCTTGGGTATATTTCCAACAGTCTCCCACTTGCAATAGAGTTAATAATCTACTTTACATTGGTAAATATCTAACACCCATGGAGTCTTGGTGTTGATCATGTTTTTCTCATGGAAGAAGTTTAGTCAACAGATCTCTGATTCAGATCTATATGTACTTTGCAAATATTTATGTCTACTTCTTTGACATACGCACTAATAGCATTGAAGCGGCATTTCATATGCTTGGTATTCTTGTGTTAATTTGGATCCTTGGCAAGGGTTGTGCCACCTATGGTTCCATAGTAGAAGGCCCATGGATCCAATGCACTAGGAACAACACCTAGATCGAATAGGAACTCCTTCATCCAAACTACTTCCCGTGCCGCTTCTGAAGAAGCTACTTATTCCGCTTTTGTTGAAGATGTTGTTGTCACTCTTTTCTTGGAACTCCTCCAGCTTACTACTCCTACATTCAAAATAAATACGTATTTAGACTAAAACTTAGAGTCATCCAAATTAGTATCAAATCTAGTGTTGATGTAATCCTTAACAACGAGCTATTCATCATCTCCATAGATGAAAATATATCCCTATCCTTTTTAGGTACTTAGTGATATTCTTGACCATTGTCAAGTGTTCCACTCCTACATCACTTTGTTACCTGCTAGTCAAACTAACAACATGGCACACATCTGGTCTAGTACTCAGTATTGCATACATGATAGAGCATATGGTTGAGGCATATGGGATGTTGTTCATCTTTTCTCTTTCTTATTTCGTTACTGGGTAAGAACCCTTTCTTCAAATTTTCCATTCTGAACTTCTTCAGAACTTTGTCAAGGTACGTACTGTGTGTAAGACCTATCAGGCGTCTTGATCTATCTTTATAGATCTTTATGCCTAATATACAAGGAGCTTCACCAAGGTATTTCATTGATTTTTTTATTAAAATAACCTTTTATGCTTTCAAATAGTTCTATATCATTTCCAATCAACAATATATCATCCACATACAGTATCAGAAATGCTATAGAGATCCCATTGACTTTCTTATAAATACAAGCTCTCCATAAGTTTGGACAAATCCAAGCCCTTTGAGCACCTCATCAAATCAAAGATTCCAACTCTCGGATGCTTGCGTTAGTCCATAAATGAACCTTTGAAGTTTGCATACTTTTTTAGCATCCTTAGGATCGATAAAATGTTTGAGTTGCACCATTTACAATTCTTTCTTAGTTTTACCATTATGGAATAGAGTCTTGATATCCATCTGCCAAATTTCATAATCGAAAAATGCAGCAATTACTAACATAATCCTAACAGACTTTAACATTTATAATGGTGAGGAAATCTCATCATAGTCAACTCCTTGAATTTATCAAAAATCTTTTGTGACAAGTAGATCTTTATAGATGGTCACATTAACATTAACTTCAATGTCGTGTTTGTTTTGAAAGATCCATTTGTTCTCAATGTCCTTGTGGTCATTCGGTAAGTCAAACAAAGTCCATACTTGGTTTTCATACATGGATCCCATTTCAGATTTCATAGCCTCTAGCCATTTTCTAGAGTCTGGGATCATCATCGCTTCATCATAGTTTGTAGATTCACTATTGTCTAACAACATAACCTTTAAGACAAGATTCTCATACCAATCAGTAGTGGTGTGTTTCCTAGCCGACCTGCGAGTTTTGGCATTAGTTTCATCCAAAGTTTCATGATCATCATCATCAGCTTCCTCTCCAGGTGGTGAAGACTACACTATAACAACTTTCGTCACTACACCACTTTCCAACTCAAGAAGAGGTTTAATAACCTCATCAAGATCTACCTTCCTCCCACTCACTTCTTTTGTATTTTGTTTTGTGATAGAAGGTATACCTGATTGTTTCTTTAGGGTATACTATGAAGACGCATTTTCCACTTTGTGTTCGAGATTATCAGGTTTTAGCATTTTGATGTAAGTGTCGCATCCCCAAACTTGAAGAAACGATAGCTTTGGCTTCTTGACAAACCACAAATTGCATGGTGTCGTCTCAATGGATTTAGATGGTGCCATATTTAAAGTGAATGCAGTTGTCTCTAATGCATAATCCCAAAATGATAGCGAAAAATCACTAAGAGACAACATTACGCTGTGGTGTTCTAGGTGGCATGAGTTGAGAAACAATTCCACACGTCTTCAAATGCATACCAAACTCAAAACTCAAATACTCACCTCCACGATCGGATCGCAGAAATTTAATCTTTTTGTCACAATGTTTTTCTACTTTACTCTGAAATTCCTTGAACTTTTCAGATGTTCGACACATTTGTTTCATTAAGTAAAAATACCCATATGTACTCAAATCATGAGTGAAGGTTAGGAAATAAAGATATTCACCCACACAACAACACTCATTGGACCACATACATCGGAATGTATTATTTCCAACAAGTCAGTGCCCTCTCCATTGTGCCAGAGAACGGGGTTCTGTCCGTCTTGCCTATGATACATGGTTCACATGTTTCAAATGATTCAAAGTCAATGGAATATATAAGTCCATCAGAGTGAAGCTTTTTCATGCGCTTTGACCTAAGTGGTAGTGCCACAAGTATGTGGAATTATGATAATGCAGTTTACATCTTTTGGCATCAATATTATGAACATGGGCATCACTACTATCGAGATTCTACATGAATAAACCATTTAAAATAGGTGCATGACCATAAAATATATTACTCATATGAATCGAACAACCGTACTTCTAGGATTTAAACAAATAACTATCTTGCAATAATCAAGATCCAGATATAATGTTTATGAATAACATATGCACCAAATATCAATCATCTAGGTTTAAAAATAATCTTGAAGGTAAACGAAGAGGGAGTGTGTCGACGGTGATCACATCAACCTTGGAGCCATTTCCAATTCCCAACATCACCTCATCTCTCGACGTTTATCCTGCAACTCCTATTTCAAGTTACAAATATTATCAACTGAACTTGACGAGGGTTTAACTCATCAATGCCCATTGTTATGGACTTGGGTTTTGGAGAAGGAGGGAGCACTGGAAGCATCTATCGGCTAGCAAACGAGCACACAGGGGATTCGAATATTTACCCAGGTTCAGGCCTCGTAGAGGTCCCTACTCCTGCTTGTCTGCTCGTGGAATTATCAGAGGAATCGAAGATTACAATGGTGCGCAGATGCAATCTAGCGAGGGTCATCGAAACTAGGGTTATGTGTGTCCTCCTCGCCGCCCCCTCCTAGCCTTTATATAGATAGGCTAGGTCTCGGGTAGCAGGTCGAGTCGGTTACAAGTTAGGGTTTTTCCCTTTAAACTTTCTTTCTTTAGCTTCTTCTTGTTTCGCAAGCAATCGAGAGTCCGTAGGTTACTCGAGTTCTCCATTTGGGCCTTGGCGACACCGTGGGCTTCCGCTGTATTCAGGCCGTATATACCAAGCTCGAGTACCTGTAGGGTATACCTATGTCAGTAGCCCCCGAGTGTCCAGTGGAATCGCAGATTCGATTGGGGACTTTATGAGTATATTTTCGACTGCTCTGTTTGTTTCATAGGGATTGTTGATGTGCGTGCCTGATTAATCTGATGTATCGGTATCAGTTAACTATCTTAGGGTAATACAACGCAATCTACTCAAACTCGAGTCCTCGGACTCGAATTCGGAAAAGTGCTGGTGTAATTCGACTCAAGCCGCAGAGGTCTTATAGGAGTCGAATTCCAGTATATGGGTGTGAGCACTCGACACGTCCGTCAAGGCATGTTCATCGCACCTGTAGGCACGGATAAATTTCTGGTAGTGCGCAGCAAATGCGTTGCCAGGCCTTATTCAGGTCTTATCTTGACGCTGTAAGCGCGGCATCCGAATTTTGTCATCGTGGAAATGATTCGGGTGACCCAGGAGACGCAGTCTCTTTTTAGGGAAAAATTATGAGGCGGTGTCGCCATAAACTTCGAGCATAAATATTGTTGACACACAGTACAACGTACAAATAATCATAGGGTGCGCGACCACCGCTCCCTATGGGAGTAGCCCCTGAGTGCCTGGTTGAGTCGAAGACTTAGGCAGGGACTAAAAAACTTTTACGACTCTTGTCGTCTTTTGTTTGCTTGTTTTAGTCGAATTTATTTCCGGCACTCCCTATGGGAGTAACCCATGTGCATAGTCAAATCGCGGATTCGAGTGGTTGGGTTTGCTTTGATTGTCCATGTTCCTGCAGAAAAGAAAAAGAAAAATCGTAGGGTGCACGACCAACGCTCCCTGTGGGAGTAGCTCCCGAGTGCTTGATGGAGTCAAAGATTCGAGCAAGGACTAAAGTAGTCGAAGTCTTCTACTGCTCAATTTTGGATGACATCAGTGATGACGATGTGATGACCTCAGTTGCCCGCGTGAGCGGGTTTGACGGGATGTGACGAGCGGTGGGTCTCATTTTCTGACTCTGACTTGACTGGGCGTGCGTAATCTTTGTTTTAACTGAGCCTCCTCGATTTCCGCGCGTAATGGGGGTAGTAGGGGACGGTTCACGCTTCCGGTCCTCCACGCGTCGATCACGATGAACGCCACACGTATGATAGGGTTTTTCCTGGCCGTTAGATTGCATCTTCCAGGGGGTTAAGTAGCAATGCTATGACGGTAATTTTTCACATCTGCTTCTTTTCTCTGCCTTTGCCTCCGTCGCCATTGTTGCTGCTCCTCTGCTCCTTTGTGTTCATCTCTCTCACGGTGCTGGACCAGCTCCACGTATTCCCTAGTTACTTTCTCCAGTCACACCGCCACCGTAAGATGGGAAAGAAGAAAGGAGGGGCCACGGCTGATTCCGCCGCTGCCACTATTGCTGCCAAGAAGAAGGGTGGCTCCGCCACTGTGGGCACCAGCACCGCCGCTGCCGGGAAAAAGAAGGGCATGGGCACTCGCGTCACCAATGGCGTCTGGCACGCATCCGTGATCAAGTCTTCTGAGCTCCGTCTCCTACGCCAAGACGGAGTTATATCTTCCGCAGTCGGTGACGCGTGTGTCCCTAGTAGCAAGGTAATCCCTTCTCCTCCTACCGGTTTTCGGGTGATGTTCCTAGTGTTCATCATTCGCGGTCTCTTGTTGCCCCTGCATCCTTTCTTTAGGGGCCTTCTCTGTTTCTATGGGCTCCAGCTGCATCAGCTGTCCTCCAACTCTATCCTCCATGTAGCTTGCTACATTACTCTTTGCGAGTGCTGGCTTGGAATCAAGCCGCACTTCGGTCTCTTTAAGCATCTCTTCAAGCTGAAGCGCCCTTCGGCGTCTGGCTCCATAGTCTACAATGTAGGAGGCTGCGGTATCCATGTCGACTCCTCCGCCACGTACTTTGACATCAAACTCACGGCGTCCGTGTAACTACCTCGGTGAATTACGCTCTTAGTTACATGCCTGGATGAACGAAAGTGGTTAAAATAGTACGGTGGGGCCCAGGGCCACTCATGGTAGACCTTTCGGCCGTCCTAACCACTTTCAGACATCGGGACAAGAACGAGCGGCGTAATCGGCAGGCGAAGGGATCAACTACATACACAAGTGAGTATGTATGCAAGCCACATACAACAGTCCTCAGAGCCATTCCATCTAAAAGAAATAGAAATATTGCAACGCCATACGGCAAGATTCAAATATCCTAGATAGATATAATAATTTAGGATAGCTCCTCATACATCACACATCAGAGTATCAGGCGGAAGCGGAAAACAAGATCCGAGTACGGATAAGAAGCAAATCAGCATAAGATGCCCCATAAATAAACACATCCCGCCAACAGATCTCACGGATCCCCGTTCCCGGAATCTCTACACCGAATGATCGTTGCCAACATCATCTGTCTCTTCCACCCAGTATCCATCTTGCGGGTACACCTGTTCATCTGAATCAAACAATTTATCGTGTGAGACCCTAGGGTACTCAGCAAGTCTTTATGCCACTAAAGGGGACACAACCTGGGGTGACGCAATTGCAGCAAAAGATAATACCTAACAATTCTACATATACTCGCTAACCATCCGCCTAACCAATGATAGACGGATGTCCGTGAATTAAGAACAACAGTTATAACAGTATAATTAACAGATCCATCCTCCTCCTCGCTTACCAACGAGGAAGCGGACGAACAGCCCCCATCATCCATTGGCAGTTTTATTAACCATTCCATGGGTATTGCACTATTTACTAGTCAAATACTTAGTCAAATTAAAAGTGGTACTTTAGTTATACTTGTCTATGATCGAGAAACTGTGCTCCAAGTCGTCCATAACCGCGGACACGGCTTTCAGAAAGATTTACCCTACAGGGGTGCACGAATAGCAACACACACTCGATCAACCTTGGAAAAACCAAATCAAAACCCAACGAGCATTCACGACAAAGCAATCACAGGATTCAGAAATATTTCAGGGGGCCACCCCATTAAGCTACCTGCAACGAAGTTGGCCGGCTCCGAGACGGACCCAAGGTTTGCGCCAATGGCTGTAAACGACTGGGAACCCGAAAATGTGACTGGGCTTGTTGATACCGCGAAAACACTCCGCAATTCTTAAACAGTACAGGTGCTCCTCGCACAATCTTAATAAAACAGTAACATGGCATAAGTACATGATAGTAATAAAGCCCCAAACTACTTTGTGGCCCCAAGAAATAAGAATGAATCAAGCTCCGGCTCAGGGGGGTCCATAAGGCCTCCCGGATGTGGATAGTGCGAATAAACGAGGAACATGAATCAAGTACTCGGTGTCCTACGGGACACAAGTGAGCATGAAAAACCAAATAGCAAATATTGCTCACCGGTGCCTCTGTCATTAGTCATCCCATTACTACTCCGGTTAAGTTTTTTAGGTACCTCGTTATTCATCAGACACTCACATTCCCTACACATGCTTTTCTACGACTCGCATGGCTCAAACAACTCCTGTAGTAATGGCTCATGGGATGGAGGAACAAGCTTCGGTGGGGTTTAAAAGTAAAGGCTATGCAGTACTTGGGATTCAATTTGATGCAATCGCGACTCAATGATGCAAGAGTAAGATAGAGGCAATAGGTACTGTATGTATGCAAGCATGTGGTAGTGCTTGCCTGGCAGCTCAGTTGAAGCGAGAGATGGATCTGGGTAGTACTCCTGTGATTCCTGGTAATTCTCCTGCTGGGCGTCTATTCGAAGAAGATCCAAACAAGCAAGGGCCAACATAAATAAAGTGCACAAGCATATGAATTAAAATGCGACAAGCAAACAAGCATGCCATGATGACTGGTGCACAATTTACATGGCATTAAAGTAGCATGGCAAAGGTGAGGTGTGGATACAAGAAATAAAGCATTTTGTTATTTATTTAACCAAGTTTTATTGTCATAAACAGTTCACATTTTTTAATAATGACATGATGCATGCTTCAATTCAGAACAAGGACTGCATAGATAGCACGGGCTCGTCGCGCTGATCGATTTAGACATATTATTTGTCAAATTTGGAGTTGTAGAAATAAAGTTATTAATTAATTAAGGAAAAGGGCATTTTAATGTAATTTTAATCATTTCGAAATTTCAAAGTGTTCAAATGATATTTTGAATGGCATATTTGAATTTCTCACATTTTTCTGATTCCAAAACATATGTTATTTGTATTATTTGGATTTGTATTTTTAAAATTATTTAAATCTGACTTGAATTTGAATTTAAATCAATTTTGGAAAAGGGTTTAATTAAACCAGACAACCGGGCAGTCTTTTGTTACTCAGCTCGACCCAGCCGCAGTCACTGACGGGTGGGCCAGCTGCTGGCGGGGCACACGCGCGCGAAAAGCTTTTCACACCGGGGCTTATCTAGCCACTGAGGTTGACAGGCGGGGCCAGCGGCGTCTGGCCCACGAAACAGTGGGGTTACTTCCAGAGGCTGACAGGTGGGCGTGGGTTGGAGCGCGGGTTACGACCTGAGAAACCGGGGGACTTTTATGCAAAACACTAAGGCGGCTGACAGGTAGGGCCTCTAGGAGCGCGGGTTAAGCTAGTCAAAAAGGTGGGGGGTTAAGTGCAAAGTGTCAACGTGCACTGTGGATCTTCTCTGATCTCTGACGAAACTGACGGACGTGTTCGGCGACAGCGTGCGCGCGGCGCGGGGATTCTATCCCGCGACCTGGGGTGCTCACGCAGGGAGGCGAAGCCACTGCGGTGGGCTAGGGGAGCTGACCGGAGGGGGTTTGGGGCTTAGCTAAGGCTCGTTGCGGCGCGGGAAGCTTGCAGTCGCCGGCGACCTCTGGCGCACAGAGGGTGCTCGGCGAAACGAGCGGTGGCGCTAGACGGCGACAGTGAAGCGGAGGATGTCAGGGAGGGAGAGGTGCATACCGCGGGGAGATCGGTGGTGTCTGAACGGGAAGGGGTGCAGCGGATCGTGGACGAGGCTGGCAGCCGGAGGATTAGGGTTTCCCGTCAGGCGGCGCTGGTTCCGGCGGTTCTGGGGCTCCTCCTTCGCGTCGGCGTGTCCAGGGCGAAGCAGCGAGGTCCCCTTGGTCTTCCAGGCCACCTCCACGACGCGCTCGCCGGCCAGAACGAGGGGGGCAACGCGGTGCTGGCGGCAGATCCTAGCGACGATGAAGACGAAGGGAAGGGGAGGCAGGCTTTGGGGTGGATCTAGGAGAGGCAGGGGAAGCTGTGGGCGAAGTTAAAACGAGGGAGAGGGAGGAGATGGCGTGTGGGAGCGGGGTAGATGAAAAAGTGGCCTCGGCCCTTTTCTTTCTCCTCGAGCACGTGGCTGAGATGGGGCTCGACCTGGGGCAGGGTAGCGGCAGAGGAGAGGGGCTGCAGGTGGGGCGACGTGGCGGTGGGTCCAGCACGGCGGTAGAGAGAAGTGAGATAGGAGAGGGGGTAGCTCGGGCTAGGGTAAATGGGTAGTCTCGGGTTAGAGAAGTGAGATAGGTAGGGTTAGCTGAGGTGGGCCAAGCATGGCAGGGAAAGAGAGGGCCAGGTGGGACCAGTAGCTAGGGTGAGAGGGGGTGATAGAGAGGGATGTGAGATTAGGGTTTGAGTAGAACTAGATTAGAGGAAAAATAGAGAGAGAGATAGCTAGGTTAGGGTGTTATTAGGGTTTTAGATTTTTAATTTGTTTATGAGACCAAACCAAAAGGAAAGGGGGCTTGATCTTGCATAAGCTAAGGTGGAGAAGAAACCAAGGAAAAGAGAGAGAAAGAGATAGAAAGAATAAGCCTCATATGATCATGCATGAAGAGATTAAATTAATAATGATATTGATGAGAATATGGGAATGATGGAATGGTAGGGGATGGTCCACAAAGATAAGATCCATTAAATCAAAGGGAAAGCCAATGGAATAAAAGGTGGTGGTGGAGGTTGCATGGCCCATGCAAAAATACTAAATGCCATGATTAATTTTGTGAGAACAAAAGCAATGATATGGCATTATTCTAATGCATTCCCAAGAAGTGGAACCAAGGCCAAGCAAGAGGATTTAAAGAACTAGATCTACCCTATTTCCCATGAGCTAGATAAAATCAAAAGAAAGACAAACAAGCTCATAGACTAATAGGATGGTGGAATTATAAAGGGGTGAAAAGAAAAGATAATGGAGGTGAATAAAAGATATGCCCCCAACTCAACTTGGGCATTTGACAATATATCAATAACCAAATACAATATCAAGAGGCAAATACAATTAATAATGCATATGAGAGAAGAACCAAAAGAAAAAGGGGTTTTATATGATGCTCAAATGCAAGGTGGCATGATGCCATGAGCATGATATAATTATGATGCAACAATTATATATATAGGAGTAGCCAATATCTTACTAGACCAAGTAGCGTTACAATTGTTAGACAATTGGGATGCTACAGTCTGTCCAAGGGTCGAGGGACAAGTGGTTCTACATCCGCGACCTGAAGGCCGATGGAGACCACTTTGGACTCACGCTCTTCGATCCTGCAACGCCGTGCAAGAGGAGGCGCTCCTAGAAGAATGTAGTGATGCCCGGTGAATCCGCGGAGACAGATGTGTTGTACAAGCGCGTCTGCGACCTCGAGAGTCACATGGGGAAAGAGGAGGGAGGCTGCGCCCTCATTCGCACGTGGCTGCGCCGTTGCATCCAACCCCTAGAGGCTAGAGTCCACCCTATGTTCCAGTGGGCTGGCGCGGACGATGTCACTCGTGTATCTGCCGATGGCATTTCCACGAGTGAGGTAGATAAAAGGGTGCAACTGGTCACCAAGTACACCGCCAAGGATGTGCTCCCCAATGATCCAGTCGTACCTCCATTCGATGCTGCTAATCCTCCTCCTAAGGTATAGTTGTGCTACGTAGTAGCTTTGTTTGTCGACTGCTTCTTTTCTGTTTTTCTTGACTTGTGCTAAATTGTTTTCTTTATGCAGGATTGGGGGGTGTCGCCCTGTATGCCCCCTCTTCCTGAGGGGGTTATCCCTCATGAAGCCTTGGAAGAGGACGAGTCAGAGTCGACCGTCCCATCTGATGTGGAGGAGGAAGCCCCCAAGTCGAGTGGTCCAGACACTCGCAAGTGTTCGCCCAGCAAGGATTCGGATGCATCATCTCCTTCAACTCCGAAAGGTGCAGCTATGGGTGCTGAGTCGCCGATACCTACAGTTCCCGTGAGTGCTATGGCGCCACCTTCCCGCAAGAAGATGCGGCTGCCGAAGGAGTCATCGTCGGAGTCGGGGGATCAAACCTTTGATTTTGACAAGTTTGATTGGTAAGTATACGAATCTTCTTTTTGGTTCTTCTTTGGAGTTGCATTCCCTTGATGTTGGTTTTGCTCTGCAGTCAGCCGGCGTCGTCATCTTCTGGCGACGTCGAATTTTTGAAGGAATCTAGAGTCGCAACCTCCAAGGCCAAGAAAATGGCAGAGCGCACTCCTTCTCCTCCATTGGCGGCCCACTCCAGCCATAATTCATCAAGTTCTCCGCACGATGTGGAGCACCAGATGGTTATCCAGATGACTGCACGTCAATCGACTTCGGAGTCATTGGAGGATCATGTATGTGGAGAGTTGTTTCTTCAGATTTTTTGTAGTCGAATGTATCATCTCCTATCATCTGCTTATCCTTTGTTGTTTCTTCTGTCGCAGCTTATTGTGAAGGAGTTCTTGCGATGGGTCGCCAGCATGCAATGCTGGATAATCGCCATCGCGTAGTTGAAAGTAAGTGTTTTGCTTCTTCTTCTTCCTCCTTGTGATATATCCGACTGATAGTCTATCTTTGTTTGTTTCATAGCTGAGCATAATGCACTCCTTCACGATGCCGCTTCCCTTGAAAAGGCGCTTGCCGCGGCGGTGAAGAGTCGCGATGAGGCAGTCGCAGCACGTGACGAATCGCGGAAACATGAAGAGGATCTGCGCGCCTCCATCGTGGCTAGAGAGAAGTTGTTCAAGGAACAACTTTTCTCGATTGCCAAGGCTCTCTCAGGTATTCCCTTGTCTAGATTTTCGCTGTTTCTCTTCTTTCGAATTTGTTGTTGGTGCTGACTTTTGTGCCCATGCTTGGGTTTTGTGTAGATGCCAGCGGTCTGAGCTTCGACCCCCAGGCACTCCGTCGTGATGATGCCTTGGCGGGTGCCATTTTGGCAGTTGAAGATCGCAGCGCTGCCGTTCAGGGGACGCTCACCAAGGCCAAGGGCATGCTCAGTCGCCTCCGAGAGGAGCTGGCGCCCAAGGCTGAGTTGATCAAGAATATGGATGAGCTGGTAGAGTCCCTTGCCGGAGGAATTCTTGTGAGCTTCAAGAACTCACTCTGTGCGGCTGGCGCTTCAATGTCACTTGCGATGGTTCAAGACCATAGAGTCGAGGTTGATCCTGCAGCGGTCTCCAAGGCGATGCCTGTCAGCGCGGATGGCCAGCAGGTAGTCTTTGCTCCTTTCGCAACTGCTTGTGGCAAGTACGGGACGCAACTGATCAACATAGTTGCGAAGTACTCTGAGGAGCTGCAACGAGCCAAGAAGGCGGCGAAGGCTATGATGTCAGGGGCCGGCGGAAAGTCTGTGGCGTCTGATACCGCCACGGACTCGATGAGGCCCCCAAAACCGAAGTCCAAGTCGAAAAAAACCAGTTGCTCCTCAGTAGTTGTGTCTGTAATAGTTAGATAGCCTATTTCTTTTGTCTAGAACATGCCTTTTGGCGAGTGTATCTGCTAATACTTTTATTATGCTTGAATGCACTCGAGTCTTTTGTCTATGCCTCGCCTTAGTCTTCTTATTGTCTCTTGCTTGACTTGTGATAGGGCACATCGAGTGGTCCTTTGAGGGAACCTCGGGGTACGCCACCCCCTGATGATACATTGGCGCAGCCGCGCTCAAGGGTGGATGAGCTATCTCTGCTCTCGCGACTCCGTAACCGCGTGAAGCAGTTGGAGCGTGAATTGCTCGTACTCCATGGTAACACGGATGTATGGAAATTGAGGGCGGAGAAGGCCGCCGCCCGAGAACAATATCTGCTAGGGGAGGTGACGCAGCTGGGCGACCAATTCAAATGTTAGTTTTCTTCTTCCTTATCTTTTCCTTGTAGTCACTCGCAGTAGTTCGTTGTCTTCATACTTCTGCCTTTGCTTGGTATAGTTGTCAGTGCACGCCATCCGTAGGATGAGAAGGATAGGATTGCCATTCACATGAATGATCTAACCTAAGAGCAGCTTCAGGCGAGTGGATACTTCTGGGTGGATCATGATCGCGCAATCGCACTGGCAACCCTGTAGGATCGTGTGTTGTGAGTGCTTCACTTCCTGAAGAAGTCGCAATCATGCTTGAAGAATATTTATCAGACGATGTTCCTGCTGGACATCGTTCCATCGAGCCTGCTGGCCGTTCTTGCCAAATTCCAAGACTTGAGTGCAGTCCGCGAATGTGTACGGCAACAGTTAGTGGCTGGTGCCAAGGCTGCTCTGTCGCTGGTGTGATTGCACATGCCTGATGTGGATGTTGCAGCAATTGCAGCCAGACCACCAGCGCCGCCAGCTGGTTCGACTTGGAACATGGTTCCTCATTACCAAGCGGTGGATCGCCCAACGGAGGAAATAGTCGACTTCTTCGACAAGAAAACAAACATGCTTTTGTTGCAGCAATAGTTTAGTTTGTACCCTGCACATAGTTGCACCAGTGTTGTAAAGTTCATATATATATGCTGTGTATAATTGATTGGCATTGATGTATGTAAAGAGCGTGTTAGCATGTATGTTTTGTGAGTGCGTTGCACTATGCGATTCCTTTTCGTTAGCCTGACCTTTGTTTATCTCAGCACCTTGCCAACCTGTTAGGTGAGTTACAACTGGGTTGGTGTCTGTCAAGGGTTTCGATTGGTATGTCAGCTACTCAGGATATCGCGCTAGTTTGTAGAACAGATGTATTGGGTGTCACAGCCCCCGAGTAAATAATTTGCAAGAAATTAAAAGAACACAGAGTTTTGGGGCACTTAGCTTTATTTATTAGTAGGATAGTACGAGGTATAATGTGTGGCTAAGTAGCCTTGGCTGAGTAGCCTTATTTGCAATGTGAAGATAAGAGATGACTAAGGGTAGAAGCGCCGTAGCTGCGCGACGTTCCAGGGATTGGAGTACGCAACTCCTGTCTCGAAATTTTTAAGGCGATAGGCGCCACCTGGGATTACTTCTGTAATCACGTATGGTCCCTCCCAGGGGGAATCAAGTTTGAGGTGCCCTTGCTGTTTCAGTCGCAGGACCAGGTCTCCTTCGACAAAGGACCTGGGGCGTAGCCTTCTGCTGTGGTAGTTGCGCAGGTTCTGCTAGTAGATCGTTGATCTTTCTGCGGCGATTTCCCGTGCTTCGTCAAGGAGGTCGACGGAGTCTCCGAGTGCAATTGTTGACTCTTGCTCGTTGTAAGCGACCACTCGCGGTGCTTTGTACCGTACCTCTGCGGGCAGCACCACTTCAGCACCATGCACCATGAAGAACGAGGTGTATCCCGTTGCACTATTTGGGGTTGTGCGTAGGCTCTATAGTACGGATTGCAGCTTGTCTGGCCAGCATCCTGCCACTTGTTCGAGTGGCCTGAGGAGTCGCTTCTTGATTTCGCCGCAAACAAGCCTGTTGGCCTTTTCGACCTGACCGTTGGTCTGTGGATGAGCGACGGAGGCATAGCTTACATTGATCCCCAGGTCCTCGCAGATGTCCTGGAACTCCTTAGAGGTGAAGTTTGTCCTATTGTCCATGATGATGCTGTGTGGCACTCCGAAGCGATAGATGATGGACTCTAAGAACTTTACTGTGCTGGCTCCTGACTGGTTAGTCACCGGCATGGCCTCTATCCACTTGGTGAATTTGTCGACTGCGACCAAGAGGTAGACGTAGCCTTCTCGTGAGGACTTTGGGAGCTTGCCGACCATGTCGAGTCCCCATTGCGCGAAGGGCCAGGGCAGTGGAAATGGACGGAGCTCCACGCCAGGTGCGTGTGGCTTGTTTGTGAATTGCTGACAAGCATTGCATTTTTGGACGATGTCCTTGGTGTCACGCATGGCCGTAGGCCAGTAGAATCTAGCTCGTAGAGCTTTGGCGACGAGGGCGTGACTGCCGGCATGGTGCCCACAAGTCCCCTCATGGATGTCGAGGAGAACGGCTCTCCCATCAGCGTTTGAGACGCATCGTTGGAGTACTCCTGTATGCTATGTTTGTACAGTTCGCCGTTGATAACAGCGGATGACTTAGATCGTCGTGCAATGTGTCGTGCGTCAGTCGGGTCGTCTGGTAGCCTCTTGCTGAGAAGGTATGTAATGTACGGTTGAGTCCAAGATGGCTCGATTATCATGACGCTCATCGGTCCTTCGAGTCCTATGTCAAGCTCTAGGTCGTCAAGTGCTATTGGCTCATTGGGCGGCGCAGCCCCTGAGTCCACTGTTGTGTTTGTTTTCTTCTCTGCGGGCTTTGGCTTGATGGAGCATTCGCAGATGCGCTCGAGAAATACCCCAGGTGGTATGGGTGTGCAGGTAGAGCCAATATTGGCGAGTGCGTCCGCCTCTTCATTGCTTTCGCGGCCTATGTGCTACAGCTCGCAGCCGTCAAAATCCCCTTCGAGTGTGTCGTAGAGGTCGTGGTAGGCGATCATATTGTCGTTCAGTGCGTCGCACTCGTGCATTGTCTGGTTGACAACTAGCTTGGAGTCACCGTAGATGATTAGCCTCTTGGCGCCGCAGGCTTTTGCCATCCGCATCCCGTGCAACAGGGCCTCGTATTCAGCTTCATTGTTGGAGGCGGTGAACTGCATTCGCAGGATATATTTCAGCTTGTCTCCCTGGGGCGATGTCAGTATGACACCTGCGCCAGCTCTGTCCTTTCGCTTGGATCCATCGAAGTGCATTGTCCAGAGGTAGGACATATCTAGTTTTTTAGGGAGCTAGTTTTCCATCCAGTGCACAAGGAAGTCAGGGAGAACTTGCGACTTGATTGCGTCGCGTTTTTCATATGTAATGTCTCGTGGAGACAGTTCGATTCCCCAAAGCGCGACTCGTCCGGTGGCGTCGGGATTGTTGAGGATATGCCCCAACCGGGCATCGTTGACTACCACGATTGGGTGCTCTTGGAAATAGTGGCGTAGTCGCCGGGCTGTCATGAAGATGCCCTACACCAGCTTCTGGTAGTGCGGGTACCGCTGCTTTGTTGGTGTGAGTACCTCGCTGAGGTAGTAGACTGGGCGCTGTACCCCGTGGACCTTATTTTCCTCGGCTCGTTCTACTACAAGCACTGTGCTGACCACCTGGTTGGTGGTGGAGATGTACATCAACAGTGGTTCCCTTTCACGTGGGGTCACCAGTACTAGCGAGGTGGACAGTAGGCGCTTGAGGTCTTCGAATGCTTCTTGTGCCTCGTTGGTCCACTCGAACTTGTCCGCTTTCCAGAGGAGTTGATAGAAGGGCAGTGCCTTTTCACCCATTCGACTGATGAATCGGCTGTGCGCCGTGATTTGCCCAGCCAGCTGTTGGACACCTCTTATGTTCTTTGGCTTCTCCATGGCCAGTATGGCTTTTATTTTCTTCGGGTTCGCCTTGATCCCTCTCACGGAGATGAGATACCCGAGCAGTTGCCCAGATGGTACGCCGAAGGCGCACTTGTCCGGATTGAGCTTGATCCGGTAGCGGTCGAGGTTGGCGAAGGTTTCGCATAAATCATCGATTAGTGAAGCTTCCTCTTTGGTCTTGATCACGATCTCATCAACATAGACTTGGATGTTGCGACCAAGTTGGTTCTTGAGGCAAGCCTGCATGCACCGTTGGTAGGTGGCTCCTGCATTTTTTAGCCCAAAGGGCATTATGTTAGAGCAGAACACACCAAAGGGCGTTGTAAACGCCGTTTTCTCTTGATCCTCTTCCTTCAGTCGAATCTGATTGTAGCCTGAGTAGGCATCGAGGAAGCAGAGGCGCTCACATCCCGCGGTGGAGTCGATGATCTGGTCAATTCGTGGCAGCAGGAAGTGGTCCTTTGGGCAGTGCTTATTCAGGGAGGTGAAGTCCACGCACATCCGTAGGATATCCGTGTCCTTTTTTGGTACTAGCATCGTGTTGGCAAGCCAAGTGCTTTCCTTGATCTCGCGTATGAATTTGGCGTCGAGGAGTCTGTTGATCTCCATTCTGACTACCTTTCCTCTTGGCTCAGACAGTCGCCGAATTGTTTGTTTGACTGGCCTTGCGTCTGGGTTGACATTGAGTGCGTGCTCGGCGAATTCCCTGGGAACTCCTGGCATGTCCGCTGGACACCAGGCGAAGATTTCCCAGTGCTCACGGAGGAATTTGACGAGCATGAGTTCCTATGCGGGACTCAAGTTGTTGGCGATGAGGGCCATCTTGGCGGGATCCGATGGGTGGACCTGAACTTTCTTCGTGTGCACCGATGAGTCGAAGGACAGGTCGGGTGAGCTTGGCCGGCTTAGGGGAGGCAGACTGTTGTCTGTCAACTCCTTCAATCTTGCGAGTTCCTCCTGCATGCCAAAGGATTGGGAGATTCTGTTGAATCCTCTGTTGCAACTGTCAGATCTCTCGAAGCTCCCGTTGATTGTGATGATGCCGTTAGGGCCTGGCATTTTCACCTGCAAGTAGGCGTAGTGAGGCACTGCCATGAACCTGGCGAACGCGACGCGTCCGAGGATGTAGTGGTACTGTGAGGGCCAGTCGACGACTTCGAAGTCGAAGCGTTCACGTCAAAAGTTTTTCGGCGTGCCAAAGATGACGTCGAGGTTGATTTTACCAAGAGGATACACGCCCTTGCCTGGGACGATGCCGTGGAATGTTGTGTCTGAGGCCTCTAGGCAAGTCAGAGGGATCCTCATTCCGCCGTCCATGAAGACGCGGCTCGTGTCGAAACCTCCAATTTGTGCTTCGAGCACGAGGGGACAATGGCCTGGGCGAGGTACCTGGCGTGGATGGTCGCGCTTCTCGAAGGTGATGCAGGAGACGCTTCCACTGAGGTACTCAGTGGTGGATGGTGGCGAGTTTGTCGCCAGGTTGACTTGGCGAGTGATGGCCTTTTGTACTCGGTTGGAGGGGCGACCCTTTTGGATCATCATGGTGCCCATGGCCCACGTGTATGGCTCGCCTCCGTGGTGCTGGTCAGGCGTGGCCGCGTTTGGCGGTGGTCCAGGTGGTGGTGGAGGAGCTCCATGTGCCACAGCGCCTGGGGTGGCTCCATAGCCCCTGTTGACTGCGTCGCGATTCATCCGAGCCAGGCCCTCATGGAGCTTGAGGAACTCGCGATAGTCTTTGAGGAGGTGGCTGGATTTCTTTTTGCCGTCATGCTTGTCGATGTAGAAGTGCACCGTGCATGGCCCGGACAGCTTGTCTTTAATGGATGCGGCGGGCGGCTCATCACGAGTGCGGCGCTGCCATACTTGCGTGGTTTTCCCGGAGTCGCGGTATCCACTGCTGCGGTAGCCGATGTTGCGGTTGTCATCACGTCTGTCGGTGTAGCCGGCTGCGACCATGTTGACGTCGTCGCGGTCATCGTAGATGCGCATTCAACGTTTGCTTCGGCAATCGTGTCTGCGCTCGAGTTTTGCTTCCTCATCAGAGTGAACGCAATTCTTCACCGAATCTTCTCCATCCGCCCACCGATTCGCAATTTCCATCAGGTGGTCGATGGTCTTGGGCTTCGAGCGGCCCAGCTCCTCCCTGAGCTCTATGCGGCGAACGCCTCCGTTGAATGCGTCGATTGCACGGTCTTCCGAGATATTTTCTGCGGAGTTCTTGATGATGGACCACCTCTGGATGTATGAGCGTAGTGATTCGCCCGATCTTTGCTGGCAGCACCTCAGCTCTTCGATTGACGCGAGCCTTTTGTAGGTGCCCTTGAAGTTGCGCACATATCTGTAGACCAGCTCTTCCCAAATGCGAATGGATCCACGTGGGAGGTTGTTGAGCCATGCTCGGCCGACACCCTGTAGCTGTAGCTGCAAGCATTGCATAGTCGTGCTTCGACTTCTGCCGTGGAGCCTGACAGAGGAGATATGGTCCTCTAGCCATATTTTTGGGTCCTATAGACCGTCGAACTTTGGGTTCTCTGATGGGAGCTTAAACCCCTTGGGCATTCGCTTTTGCCTGATGGCCCTGCTGAAGCACCTAGCGCCACAGAGCTCCACATCTTCGTCTTCTGAGTCAGCCGATAGGCCACATCGCGCCCTTGATTTGTTGATCTTGCATTGCGTGAGGTCATCGCGTGCGTCGTAGTCGTGGTCATGTCACTGGGAGTGGCGACATCGAGACAGATCGTGACTGTCATCGCTAGATGAAGGCAAGGAGTAGCATTTTGCCAGAGCCTTGCCTTTCTTCGGTTCCGGTGTCGGCTCTTTGTCGAGGGCGGCCTCGATTAACCCCAAGCCTGCGATTGTGGATCGGTGCATAGCAGCTCGAGGGTCTCCAGCAGGCGGCTGGTTGTTGAGGAGGTACATGGTGGCCGGCGTTACCGCAGCTTGCGGCGTTTTTGGGAGCACGTTTCCATGCGTATCCACCATCATGGAGCTGAAGTCGAGGACTTTTGCGGCTTCTACATGCTCTTGTTCAGTGAGGTGGCCGAGTCGAGATCGCCTCTTGTTGGCGATGTACTTGTTGCACTTGGAGGAGGATCCTCCGTGGGAGGAGAGCCCAGCTCGCCGGAGGCTTGACTCATCTGCCGCCTTTTTACATGCCTCGAGTTGCGCGATTGTTTGTAGTTGGCGCTTGTACTCCTCTTTCAAGAGCCAATGGTAACCCATCAGTATTTCTTGCGGGGAGCCAAAGGGTAGAGGGTGGCCTCATAGGGCTTCTCGGCAATGAGCCCACTTGAGGTCGTTGAGCCTGATCACGACGCATTCACCAGTTTGCTCGTTTATCATAGTTGGAGGTTCGACTGAACCTCCGTTGTTGACGGGGGCACCGTTAGTGGGGCTGCCGTTTGGCGGTGGTCCGCCATTGGGTATGCCACCGTTTGGCGGGTCTATTCCATTGCCTCCGTTGCCTGTGTTGTCGCGGTTGGCGGAGGAGTCGCCCGCATTGATGACGGCGCACATGAAGTGGTTGGGAAAGCTGCTGCTCCCACAACTTTCAGATCTGGAACCGTAGGCTCCATCCTTAGTTGCCAGATCGCCCAGATCGGATTCGCGACTACTGTCGCTGGCTGTATTCTCGACTTTTGTCGAGGCATTGAGCTCACTGAGGGTGCCGATTGGTAGAGGGAACCACGATGCTGGAGCAATCGATGGTATTGTCGGTTGGTCAGGCATGCGAAGCGTGCCCATCGGACCAACTTGGAAGCGGAAGCTCCCGATCGCCAGGCTGATTCCATCGCCCACGTACTCGAAAGCCGGGCGAGTGGCTGGCGTGTGGATGGTGAAGTTGAACGCGCCGAAGAGCTGGCGAATCTCCGCTGTTGCGGAGTTGTAGATCGCAGTTGATGGGGCCAAATAAGCCTCAACATCAGCACTCCCAGTTCCCACTAGTAAACAAGCACACATGGGATTCGAAGATTTACCCAGGTTTAGGCCTCGTAGAGGTCCCTACTCCTGCTTGTCTGCTCGTGGAATTATCAGGGGAATCAAAGATTACAATGGTGCGCAGATGCAATATGGCAAGGGTCGTGGAAACTAGGGTTACGTGTGTCCTCCTCGCCGCCCCCTCCTAGCCTTTATATAGATAGGCTAGGTCTCGGGTAGCATGTCAAGTCGGTTACAAGTTAGGGTTTTTCCCTTTAAACTTTCTATCTTTAGCTTCTTCTTGTTTCGCAAGCAATCGAGAGTCCGTAGGTTACTCGAGTTCTCCATTTGGGCCTTGGCGACACCGTGGGCTTCCGCTGTATTCATGTCATATATACCAAGATCGAGTACCTGTAGGGTATACCCATGTCAGAACTAGTAACTGATGGCTCAGTGTTGATGTAGAGCTCGTTGGGAACCCCAAGTGGAAGGTATGATGAGCACAGCAGCAAGTTTCCCTCAGTTATGAAACCAAGGTTTAATCGAACCAGTAGGAGCAAGGAAACACCCCAAAGGTGTTACTAGCTGAGCCTTGGCAGGGCGCACTACCGGTGCTAGTAGCAACGTGGAGACCTGCACAACACAACCACAGAACTCTGTCCCCAACTTGCGATGAGGTTGTCAATCTCGCCGTGTTTTGCTGAAAACAAAGGATTAAACGTATCGAATGGAAGGAAGTAATAGTTTGCAGAAAGTAAACACAAAGAAGTAAACAGTTTGTAGATTGTATGTAAAGAAAAAAGGACCGGGATCCATAGTTCACTAGAGGTGGCTCTCCTTAAGATAGATAACATGCTGGGTGAACAAATTACAGCGGGGCAATTGACAAACATCGAGAAAGCATACAAGCATATACTAATCATCTTGACTCCTTTGGAACTTGATTGGGCATTACAACATTATACATAGACCGCCATCCAACTGCATCTATGACTAATAATCCACCTTCAGGTTATCATCCGAACCCCCTCCAGTATTAAGTTGCAAGCAACAGATTATTGCTTTATGAATTGCGTGTAATGTAAACAATACGATTGTTTCTATGAACAAAGGATTGTTGTTTTCTCCCTAGTAGCAACAACACATCTAGTACCTTAGAGATTTCTGTTACTTCCCTAGATTACTAGAGGCATGAACCCACTATTGAGCATAAATACTAACTCTTGGAGTTGCTAGCATCTACTTGGCCATGATAGCTACTAACAATGGAAAACATGCAAGATCACAAATAACAAAGACATGATAGAATCAATAATCAATCTGAAATAGCATCTCAATATCCATCGGATCCCCACAAACACAACATGCAGAATTACAAATAGATGATCTTGATCATGAACAGAGCTCAGAAGATCTAGACATGAAAGCACAAAGGAGGAGAACCAGCCATCTAGCTACTACATGGATCCGTAGTCCAAGGATGAACTACTCACGCATCACACCGGAGGCTTGCATGGTGATGAAGAAGGCCTCCAGGGTGAATTCCCCTCTCCAGCAGGGTGCCGGGAAGAGCTTCAGATCCCTCCCGATCTAGGGATGGAGATGACGGTGGCTACAGACTCTTTTGTGGATTTTTGATTGGGCACATAGGGTTTTCGTCCCGAGGGCATCTTATAGGCGGAAGGAGAGGCCGAGGGGGTGCCTGGGCTAGCCACACCACCCCCTGGCGTGGCTAGGCCTGGCTCGCGTGGCCAGGTGGTGTGGTGCCCCCCTGGCTCCTCTCCGTCTCGTATTCTGGCATCTGATGACTTCCGGAAAAATAGGCACTTTGGCTTTTGTCCCGTCCAATTCCGATAATATTCATTTTCTGACTTTCCTGGAAACAAAAACAGCAGAAAACAGGCAGCTGGCACTGTGGCTCTTGTTAATAGGTTAGTCCAAGAAATCATATGAAAAGTACTCCAAACTATGGACAAAACACAAGAAAGTGGATAAAACCAAGCATGGAACATCAAAAATTATAGATACATTTGCAATGTATTAGTAACCAATAACTAGGTGCTACTACGAGTAGTAGTAAGATACACATCAATAACATGTACATAAATATACCTTTTTTGATGTTGCCACCCTTTCTTATTTGCCAAGTACTTGGGGCAGTTACGCTTCTAGTGTCCATTCCCCTTGTAGTAGAAACACTCAGTGTCGGGTTTAGGTCTAGCCATGGGATTTTTTGCGGGAGCGGCAAATTGCTTGCCATTCTTCTTGAAGTTTCTCTTCTTGAAACTGGTGGTCTTATTGACCATCAACACTTGATTCTCCTTCTTGATTTCCAACTCCATGGTATTTGGCATCGCGAAGAGCTCATAGAGGGTCTTATACATCCCTTGCATGTTACAATTCATCACAAATATTTTGTAGCTAGGTAGCAGTGACTATAGAACTCGATCGATCCCTAGCTCACTAAGGCTCTATACACCTAGCTAGGCAAAGCAATCGGCATACCCAGATATTTTGAGCACGTGTTCACTGATAGAGTTGTTCTCCTCCATCATGCAGCTAAATAACCTGGTAGAGGCTTCATACATATCCACTTTGGCATGGGTCTAAAATATCATTTTCAGCTCCTCGACCATCTCAAATGCTCGGTTTTACTCAAAATGTTTTTGGAGCTCGGATTCTAAGCCATATAGAATGGTGCACTGAACTATTGTGTGTTCGTCACTATGTGTATGCCGGACATTCACAACATCCTCAGACACCATAGGAAGGGAGACGCACCTAGTGGTGCATCAAGTACATAAGCCTTATATGCATCAGTGAGAATGATCTGAAGATATGGTAAATGATCCGAAGATATGGTACCAATCCATAAAGTTGCTTCCATTTATTTTTTTCTCTTTATCTAGGAACGCATTGAAGTTAATGGAGGCTACATTAGGAGGCATTGATCTACAACATATGTGAAAAGACATTTTGGCTATGTTCCTGATAATTAGTTAAATTTAATCAAATTAATACACACGATCCAACTCCACTACACCAAATCTGAACTTCATGAGATAAGATGTAGTTTCAATGGTGAACATCAAGGATGTTGATCATATCATTCATATGAATCATTTTAACCTTTCTTTTCTTTGTTCCAAGATCATGTATTCACATGCTACGTTCATCAAGTTAACCAAAATATTTACACATGTGTAACATGTACTAGCTTACACCATTTGCGTGTGAACATATAGTTTGTAACACCTGATCATCACGAGGTGCTTCAAAACTACAAACTTCTATAATGGTGCATACTAAGGGAGAACACATTATTATCTTGATATTAAGTGTGAGGGGTCATCTTATAATGCCACCATCATGATCAAATCAAAGCAAATTAAGATGTATAAAAGGATAAACTTCACATGCAATTCATAATGTGACATGGTATAGCCTTTTGTTCTTATGCCTTTGATCTCCATATACAAAGCACTGACATGATCTTCATCACCACCATCATAACATCTAGGTCCTCGACGACATCAAATAGTTTCCTCCATCAACTATTGCTACTGCAATTGTTGCAATCTCATACAATAAAGTAAAGCAATTACATGGCATTTAAATATTGACACACTGGTCATACAAAAATGTTAAAACAACCATATGGATCCTCCTAGTTGTTGTACTCATTGTCGTGCAACCCGTGAAAGATTAAAAACATGATCATTGCATACATCACATATATCTCATCACTATTTTGACCATACCACATCACATGCCCTGCAAAAACAAGTTAGATGTCCTCTACTTTGTCCTTGCAAATTTTATGTGACTTCTATGGGAAACAATATAGAACCATTATAACTGTGCAAAGACACAATGTTGATAAACAAGTTTCTTTTTAACCTTTTCAGGATAGTCTTTGCAAATCAGATTTTAAGTATAGTGGGAGAGACAGTCACCCGTCGCGCTTATGCAATAAAAGTTAAATGTCAAGCACAAAACTATTCTCTTGTGTGTGGACAAGTAAATTTGGTCCTAAACACTTCACCCAACTATCCTGCAAAATTGAAAGTAGACGTAGGAGGGTAAAAAAGATCAGACGCCCACAAAAGAATTATGTTGTAATCGCACCAACATCTACGAATAGATCTAGAATCTGATACCACAGATGTAAACCCAACGAGATCGCGGAAGAAAACCCAATATCTAATCTAGGAGATGCTAGTAGTGAGATGGATCAGATCTACTTACCATCGAAGAACATGAGTGTTAACAATCTAAAGATCATGGTTTATGTAGTCGTACTAACATCGATCAATCTGATGTAGCACCGCCTAAGCAACACCTCCAATATTCACACAAGTACAACTTGATGGCGTGTCCTCCTTCTTCATCCAACAAGCGAGGGGGATAGTGAAGGAAATATGCCCTGAGAGGCAATAATAAAGTTGTTATTATGTATTCCTTGTATATGATAGATGTTTATTTTGCATGCTATAATTGTATTGAAAGGAAACGTCAATACATGTGTGTTTAATAAACAAAATGGGTTCCTAGTTATGCCTCTCTTCAAGACTAGCTCGTTGATTAACAAGATGGTCAAGGTTTCCTGATCATGGACATTGGATGTTGTTAATAACGAGGCCACAACATTTGTGAAATGATGTGATGAACATTCATCCGAAGTATAGCATTATGATAAAAGTCATTACGTTTATATTTCTATAACATCATACGAAGTAATCTTAGTCCTTAGACCATGAGATCATTTTAATTGCTGACACCGGAAGAGTATCTTGATAACATCAAACGTCACATAGTAACAGGGTGACTATAAAGGTGGGTTCAGTGCTACAAAGGTGTTATGTTGAGGCTCATGGATCAAGAGTGGGATTTGTCCATCCCGATGACGGATAGATATACTCTGGGCCCTCTCGGTGATATCACATTAAGATAGCTTGCAAGCAAGTGATGTGATCACTAGAATGTTATATCACGGGAACGAGAAAAGAGTGCATGTCGGCAACGAGATCAAACTAGGTATAGAGATACCGATGATCGAATCTCCGACATGTAATATATCGCGAGACAAAGGGATTTAGTTACTAGCGTTAAAGGTTCTCATGATCACAGAAGTCATCATTGAATGTGTAGGAGTCAGTATGGATCTCCAGGTCCCGCTTCTGATTATTGATCTGAGAGGGGTCTCGATCATGTCTGCATTATTCGCGAACCGTAGGGTGACACACTTAAGGGTTATAGGACACCATTTTGGAGCACAAATGTATGAGACAAAAGGTTTGCAAAGCGCAAGAATTGTTTCGATAGAAATAGGAATTGTTTCGATAGAAACCGGAACAGTTTTGGGTGAAATTGCAGAAAGTGGTTCTGCATGTGATATTGAAATGTTGCAAGGGGTTTTATGTGAATGTTTGTTAATTAAAGTAATTAACAAAATTCTGAATAAAATAAATAAAAGAGTTTTATTAATTGAGAGTTGCATTAAATTTGGTGGAAATTAAATGCATGTGAGTGGAACTTTGGGTGGAGCTTGAACTAATGTGAGTGGAGCTTCCACCACATGAATGATGAAGAGGAGGGGGCTCCCTCCTTGGCCGCCGGCCATGGTAGGGGAGGAGTCCCCCTCTCCTATAAAAGGCCCCCTCCCCTCCCTCACAAAGCACACCTCCTCGTAAAGGATCTCTCTCCCCTCTAGATATTCCCCCATGGTCTTAGATTAGCGAGATACATGTTCCCAGTGGACTTGCGTCTGGAAGGAGTTGCTGCTTCTGCTGATTCGCTGGAGCGAGGAGGTGGAGGTTGTCCGGTGGCTTGAACGTGTGTGCGAGGACGGATGCGCTGCTGATTTGCGGCTCTGGGACTTCCACACGATCTTGAGATCGGCAAGCGTACGACTACATCATCCACGAGTTCCAACTCGTTAACAAAACTCTGTTGTCTTCGAGGGTAAGTTCTCAATGGATGTATATCCACCCATTGCTCTGTATCTAGTAGATAGATCTTGGCGTATGGTTCTCATCATAGGATTTTTTTTGTTTTCTATGTTGCGAACCCATCAGTGGTATCAGAGCCTGATCTATGCGTAGGTGCTTTGCACGGGTAGTACACATGTGTTTATATGTGGGCGATGATGATCATGTTATTGCATCTTCTATGTATTTTGGATATTGGTGGCATAGTGGGATGAAGCGGCCCGGACCAACCTTACATGTCATCATACATGAGACCGGCTCCACGACTGACATGCAACTAGTTTTGCATAAGTGGCTAGCAGGTGTCTGTCTCTCCTACTATAGTCAATATCTGATTTACAATGAGTTGCTAACAACTTGGTTATCCTCGTTGTGGTTCATGTTCGTAGGTAAGACCGGTTCTATCTCCGAAAGCCCTAAGCCATGTAAAACTTGCAGTTGATAAATTAGAGGCGTCTAGTTTAGATCGTTGCTGGGCTAGTGTCTTGATATGGTATTGTTGTAAGTAGATGTATGATAGATACTCTTACAACACACTTAACGTGTAAGTTCCATAGACCTTGGCCTTACACAAAAAGGAATGATAGAGATCATACCACCATGCAAATGATAGAGATCAAATGCATGGACCATATCATCTCACTTTACACATTAGATGTTTGCATCTTATATTGCTAGTTTGGCGCTTTTGGTAGCATTGTAAGATGATCCCTCATTTAGATATCAAGATAAAATGTGTTGTTCCTTCAGTATGCACCGTTCTATGGATCGTGTTTCGAGACATCACGTGATGATCGGGTGTACTCGACTCCGCACTTTCATACAATGGGTGTAAGACAGTTTTACACACGCGGAATACTAAGGTTCTTACTTGACGAGCCTAGCATGTACAGACATGGCCTGGGAACACGAACCGAAAGGTTAAGCATGGGTCATATAGTTGATATGATGCCCATATTGATGCTCGCCTTTTAGGCTACACCGACTCACGTGATGATTGGACTTATTGTAGTGGATTTGGTTCATGTAATCACCAAAAAGACAAGAGGGATGTCGTTTTTGAGTGGGAGTTCATTAGTAATTTGGATTAGCTGAACTCAATCTATCATAAACTTAGTCTAAATAAACTTTACAAATTCTGTTGTAGATGGCACCACCTGCTTTTAATTTCAATGTGTTCATGGAGAAAGAGAAGCTTGCTGCGAATGGTAGCAACTTCACCAACTGAGCTATGAATTTGAGGATTCTCCTCACTGCTGCACAAAAGCAATATGTGCTAGAGGTGCCGCTAGGCCCCCCACTGGCTCCTGATGCCCCTGACGAGGAAAAGAATGTCTATATAACTCGTTAGGAGGACCACACCTTAGTTCATTGCGGCATACTGTATGGGCTAGAGCGAGAACTTCGAAAGAGTTTCGAAAATGGCAATGCCTTTGATACCATGGGAGAATTGAAAATGATTTTCGATACCCATGCTGCCGTAGAGAGTTATAATGCTTCTGAAAAGTTCTTTAGCTACATGATGGAAGAGAACAGCTCCGTTAGTGAGCATGTACTCAAAATGTCTGGGTATGCCGATAAGCTTGTGTCCTTGGGAATAACGATTCCCATTGACTTAGGCATACATCGTGTTATCCAATCTTTGCCACCTAGCTACAAGAGCTTTGTGATGAACTATAACATGCAGGGCATGAAGAAGTCTCTCCCCGAGCTTCTGTCAATGCTTAAGACTGCAGAAGTGGAGATTAGGAAAGAACATCAAGTGTTGATGATCAATAAGACCACCGGTTTCAAGAAAGACAAGAAAGGCAAGAAGAAGGGAAAGAAGGGCGACAAATCTGTTGCCGCACCTGAAAAACAACCCCGAGCTGGTCCTAAGTCTGATATCGAGTGCTACTATTGCAAGGGGACTGGCCATTGGAAGCGCAACTGCCCCAAGTATTTGGTGGACAGAAGGCTGGCAAGGCAAACAAAGGTATATGTGATATACATGTTATTGATGTGTACTTGACTAGTACTCGCAGTAGCACCTAGGTATTTGATACAGGATCGGTTGCTAATATATGTAACTCAATTCAGGGGCTGCGGAACAAGCTACAGCTAGCAAGGGATGAGGTCACGATGCGGGTCGGCAATGGATCAAGAGTTGATGTGACCGCCGTCGTAACGCTACCTCTCCATATGCCGTCGGGATTAGTGATAAATCTGAATAATTGTTATTTTGTGCCTGCACTGAGCATGAACATTGTATCCAGATCGTGATTGATGCAAAGTGGTTATTCCTTTAAATCTGAAAACGATGGTTGTTTGATTTATATGGATAACATCTTTTATGGTCATGCACCTGTGGTGATTGGTTTATTTCTATCGGATCTCGATAGTAGTATTATGCATATTCATTGTTTTGATGCTAAAAGGATTAAACTTGATGATGATATATCCAAATATATGTGGCACTTCCGTCTAGGTCATATTGGCGTTAAACGCATGAAGAAACTCCATTCTGATGGACTTTTGGAATCACTTGATTTTGAATGATTTGATACATGTGAACCATGCCTTATGGGCAAGATGACTAGAACGCCGTTTTCCGGTTCAATGGAACGGGCGACAGATTTATTGGAAATCATACATAGTGATGTGTGTGGACCAATGAGTGTGTCGGTGCAAGTTGGATATCGTTATTTTGTTACTTTCATGGATGATTTGAGTAGATACGGGTATATCTATTTGATGAAACATAAGTCTGAAACTTTTGAAAAGTTCAAGGAATTTCAGAATGAAGTGGAAAATCATCGTAACAGAAAGATCAAATTTCTGCGGTCCGACCGTGGAAGAGAGTATCTTAGTTACGAGTTTAGCACACATATGAAAAATTGTGGAATAATTTCACAACTCATGCCTGCCGGAACACCACAACGTAATGGTGTGTCAGAACATCGTAATCGTACTTTATTGGATATGGTTCGATCTATGATGTCTCTGACTGACTTGCCACTGTCATTTTGGGGTTATGCACTAGAAACCGCTGCATTCACTTTAAATCGGGCACCATCTAAATCCGTTGAAATGACACCGTATGAATTATGGTTTGGAGACAAACCTAAGCTGTCATTTCTTAAAGTTTGGGGATGCGATGTTTATGTGAAGAAACTTCAGCCAGATAAACTCGAACCCAAAGCGGAAAAATGCGTCTTCATTGGATACCCTAAGGAATTGATTAGGTATACCTTCTATCACAGATCCGAGGGTAAGGTTTTTGTTGCCAAGAATGGATCCTTACTTGAGAAGGAGTTTCTCGCGAAAGGTGTGAGTAGTCGGAAGGTAGAACTTGATGAGGTTGTTGAACCTTCTCTTCATGAAATGGCGAGTAGCACAACACCGGAAGTTGTTTCGGAGTTGACTTCACCTAATGAAGAGAGAGCTAAGGATATTGATCATGAAACTCCAAAAGAGGACACTACCGAACCTCGCAGGTCAAGCACGACACGTGCAGCTCCTGAATTGTACGGCAATCCTGTTATGAATTTCGTGATTGATGAAATAGATGACCCTGCGACATATGAAGAAGCGATGATGGGCCCGGATTCCAACAAATGGCTAGAAGCCATGAAATCCAAGATGGAATCCATGTACAAAAACTAGGTTTAGACCTTGGTGGACTTACCTCACGATCGAAAGGCCGTTGAGAATAAGTAGATTTTCAAAAGAAAAGCTGGTGCTGATGGTAATGTGACCACCTATAAAGCTTGACTTGTCGCAAAGGGGGTTTCGACAAATTCAAGGAGTTGACTATGGTGAGACATTCTCTCCCGTAGCGATGCTTAAGTCGGTTAGGATTATGTTAGCAATTGCTGCATATTTCGATTATGAAATATGGCAGATGGATGTCAAAACTGCGTTCCTCAATGGTAATATTGAAGAAGAGTTGTATATGATACAACCTAAGGGTTTTGTCGATCCTAAGGATGCTGATAAGGTATGCAAACTTCAGCGATCCATCTATGGACTGAAGCAAGCATCCCGGAGTTGGAATCTCCGCTTTGATGAGGTGATCAAAGAGTTTGGATTTGTCCAAACTTATGGAGAGGCTTGTATTTACAAGAAAGTGAGTGGGAGCAATGTGGCATTTCTGATATTATATGTGGATGCCATATTATTGATTGGAAATGATATAGATCTTTTAAATAGTGTTAAAAGTTATCTAAACAGCAAATTTTCGATGAAAGACCTTGGTGATGCTTCATATATATTAGGCATTAAAATCTATAGAGATAGATCAAGACACCTAATTGGGCTATCGCAGAGTACATACCTTGATAAGATATTAAAGAAGTTTAATATGGACAGAAGTAAGAAGGGGTTCTTACCTATGTTGCAAGGCAAGACATTGAGTAAGACTCAAAGTCTGGCTACGGCGGAAGAAAGAGAGATAATGGATAAGATCCCCTATGCCTCAGCCATAGGCTCTATAATGTACGCCATGCTATGTACAAGAACGAATGTGGCACATACTATTAGTTTGACTAGTAGGTACCAATCTAATCCAGGTTCGGAACACTGGATAGAGGTCAAGAATATCCTTAAATACTTAACAAGAACTAAAGATATGTTTCTTGTATACGGAGGTGAAGAAGAGCTAGTCGCTAAGTGTTATGTCGATGCTAGCCTTGACACCGATCCAGATGACTCTAAGTCTCAATCCGGATACATATTTCTCTTGAACGGAGCAACAGTTCATTGGAGGAGTTCCAAACAACCTGTGGTGGCTAGATCAATAACGGAGGCGGAATATGTTGCTGCTTCAGAAGCGACGCAGGAAGCGGTTTGGATGAAGGAGTTCATAACGGAACTAGGTGTGGTTCCTAGTGCATTGGACCCAATGGTGATCTATTGTGACAACAATGGAGCCATAGCCAACGCCAAGGAACCAAGGTCTCACAAGAATTCCAAGCATATTAAGCGCCGGTTTCACTCCATCCGCGAGCATGTCAAGGATGGAGATATAAAGATTTGTAAAGTAAACACGGACCTGAATGTAGCATATCCGTTGACTAAAGCTCTCCCTTGGGAAAAACATGATCAACGCTAGAACTCCATGGGTGTTAGATTTATCACTATGCAAACTAGAGTATTGTCTCTAGTGCAAGTGGGAGACTGAAGGAAATATGCCCTGAGAGGCAATAATAAAGTTTTTATTATGTATTCCTTGTATATGATAGATGTTTATTTTTCATGCTATAATTGTATTGAAAGGAAACGTCAATACATGTGTGTTTAATAAACAAAAAAGGTTCCTAGTTATGCCTCTCTTCAAGACTAGCTCGTTGATTAACAAGATGATCAAGGTTTCCTGATCATGGACATTGGATGTTGTTAATAACGAGGTCACAACATTTGTGAAATGATGTGATGAACATTCATCCGAAGTATAGCATTACGATCAAGTCATTATGTTTACATTTCTATAACATCATACAAAGTAATCTTAGTCCTTAGACCATGAGATCATGTTAATTGCTAACACCGGAAGAGTATCTTGATAACATCAAACGTCACACCATAACAGGGTGACTATAAAGGTGGGTTTAGTGCTACGAAGGTGTTATGTTGAGGCTCATGGATCAAGAGTGGAATTTGTCAATCTCGATGACGGATAGATATACTCTAGGCCCTCTCGGTGATATCACATTAAGGTAGCTTGCAAGCAAGTGATGTGATCACTAGAATGATATATCACGGGAACGAGAAAAGAGTGCATGTCGGTAATGAGATCAAACTAGGTATTTGAATACCGATGATCGAATCTCGGACATGTATTTTATCATGAGACAAAGGGATTAAGTTACTAGCATTAAAGGTTCTCACGATCATAGAAGTCATCGTTGAATGTGCAAGAGTCAGTATGGATCTCCAGGTCCCGCTTCTGATTATTGATCTTAGAGGAGTCTCAATCATGTCTGCATTATTCGCAAACCATAGGGTGACACACTTAAGGGTTACCGGACACCATTTTGGAGCACAAATGTTTTAGACAAAATGTTTGCAAAGCGCGGGAATTGTTTCGATAGAAACATGAATTGTTTCGATAGAAACCGGAACTGTTTCGGGTGAAATTGTAGAAAGTGGTTCTGCATGTGATATTGAAATGTTGCAAGGGGTTTTATGTGAATGTTTGTCAACTAAAGTAATTAACAAAATTCTGAATAAAATAAATAAAAGAGTTTTATTAATTGAGAGTTGCATTAAATTTGGTGGAAATTTAATGCATGTGAGTGGAACTTTGGGTGGAGCTTGAATTGATGTGAGTGGAGCTTCCACCACATGAATGAGGAAGAGAAGGGGGCTCCCTCCTTGGCCGCAGGCCATGGTAGGGGAGGAGTCCCCCCTCTCCTATAAAAGGCCCCCTCTCCTCCCTCACAAAGCACACCTCCTCGTGAAGGATCTCTCTCCCCCTCTAGATATTCCCCCATGGTCTCGGATTAGCAAGATACATGTTCCTGGTGGCCTTGCGTCTGGAAGGAGTTGCTGCTTCCGCTGATTCGTTAGAGCGAGGAGGTGGAGGTTGGCCGATGGCTTGAACGTGTGTGCGAGGACGGATGCGCTGCTGATTTGCGGCGCTCGGACTTCCAAACGATCTTGAGATCAGCAAGCGTACGACTACATCATCCATGAGTTCCAACTCGTTAACAGAACTCTATTGTCTTCGAGGGTAAGTTCTCAATGGATGTATATCCACCGGTTCCTCTGTATCTAGTAGATAGATCTTGGTGTATAGTTCTCATCGTAGGAATTTTTTGTTTTCTATGCTGCGAACCCAATAGATAGGTTGATGACATCCTTGTAGCATGATTGCATGGTGTAAGAATTATGGTGGAGAACCGATAGAGCTTCACTAAGCCTTTGCGTGGAGGAGGGAAAGTGAGAGGGAGGTGGCACGAGGGACTTGTGGTGCTGCACCCCCATCCCCTAACCTCTCCTCTTTATGTAGGTGTGGTGCCCCTCCAAGTAGATGGGATGGCGGCAGCCAAAGGAAGGGGGAAACTCCCCCCTTCGAGACACCCCTTTAGGTTTTCCCCCTCCTTGTCTACATGTGGCCTATGAGGGCTATGGTGCCCTAACCCACGTAGGCCGGGTGCCCCCTTTTCAGGTCCATGTGGACCACCTCGTAGGTGGACTCCATAGGTAGGCCCCCGAGACCTTCTGAAACATTCTTTGTATGATACCGAAAAATACCAAACTTTTTATGGAACCCTAAAATAACTTTCCATACACTTTTACTTTATATATGGACCATTCCAAAGCGCCTCATGATATCTAGGATCTCATCTGAGACTCTAAAACAAAAATTGATTAAACCATCTATTATCTCCTCAAATACTAGCAACAGCAAAACGTTAAGTGTGTGACCCTATGGGTTTAAGAACATGTGGACATGACCGAGACACCTCTCCAATAAATAACCAATAGCGGGACCATGGATGTACATAATGGTTCACGTACATTCCACAAAGATCTTTCATCGATTGAATGACAATGTCGAGGATTCAATTAATCTGGCATCCAATTCCCTGTTTTCACGACATATTAGTTTCACGATATTCGATTGTCGGTATCACCATACCTAGTTCACTCTCATTACTGGCAAGTTATCTTTACTCACATGATTGCAAGATATTTAGGAAGTTATGTTATTGAGAGGGTACAGAGATATCTCTCGGTCATGTCAAACCTAGGCTTGATTCATGCAACCCAACTAGCACCATTAGAGACACCTTAAAGACACATTTATGATCACCCAATGACGAAGTGATGGTTGATGTCCACAAAGCATTCTCTGGTACTAGGGAGTAACATGATCTCATGGTCTAAGAAAATGATACTTGACATTAGCCAAAGCTAACAATTAAACTTAGTGACATGGGTATACCCTATAGGTACTCGAGTTTGGTATATACGGTCCAGATACGGCGGAAGCCCACGGCATTGCCAAGGCCTAATGGAGAATTCGAGTGGCCCACAGACTCTCAATTGCTTGAGAGACAAGAACAAGCTTAAGATAGAAAGTTCAAAGGGAATACCCTAATCTGCAACCGACTCGATCTGCTATCCGAGACCTAGCGTATCTATATAAAGGCTAGGAGGGGTAGCAAGGAGGACACGTGAAACCCTAGTTTCCACAACTCTCGCCATATTGCATCTGCGCACCCCTGTAATCTTCGATTCCTTCGTTAATTCCAAGAGCAAACAAGCAGGAGTAGGGACCTCTGCGAGGCCTAAACCTGGGTAAAACTTGCATCCCTGTGTGCTTGTTTGCTAGACGACTGATGCCTCCAGCGCTCCCTCCTTCTCCAAAACCCAAGTCCATAACAATGGGCATTGGCGAGTTAAACCCTCATCAATTGGCGCCGTCTATGGGAATTGGGAGTGCTGATGTCGCGGCTTCTTCGGCCCCATCTACCGCGATCTATAACTCCGCAACAACGGAGATTCGCCAGCTCTTCAGTGTGTATGACTTCACCGTCCACACGCCAGCCACTCGCCCAGCTTTCGAGTCCGTGGGCGATGGAATCAGCCTGGCGATCGGGAGGTTCCGCTTCTAGGTTGATCAACTAGGCATGCTTCGCACGCCTGACCAGCCGACAACACCCACGATTACTCTAGCATCGTGGTTCCCGCCACCAATCGGCACCCTCAGCGAACTCAACGCCTTGGCAACATCTCGGAGCACGGACAACGACAGCAGTCGCGGATCCGATCTGGGTGATCTAGCCACTGAAGATGGAGCCTACGACTCTAGATCTGGAAGTTGCAGGAGCAACAGCTTCCCCAACCACTTCATGTGCGTCGTCATCAAAGCAGGCGATACTACCGCCAATCGCGAAAACATTGGCACCGGACCGCCCAACGGCACCAGACCATCCAACGACAGCTTGCCCAACGGCGGCCACACCAACGGTGGCAACGATGCACCCATCAACAATGGAGCGACAGGAGAACCGCCGACCATAGTGAATGAACACACTGGAGAGCACATGGTGATCAAACTCAACGACAACGAGTGAGCCAGCTATCGAGAAGCTCTACGAGGTAATCCTCTGCCCCTCAACTCCCCGCAAGATATGCTGATGGGTTACCATTGGATACTAAAGGAGGAATATAGACGCCAGCTATATGCAATCGCGCAACTCGAAGCGCGTAAAAAGGCGGCGGACAAATCTAGCCTTCGGCAAGCCGGGCTCTCCTCCCACGGAGGATCCTCCTCCAAAGGCAACGAGTACCTAGCCAACAAGAGAAGGTCTCGACCGGCCCACCTCACCAAGGAGGAGCGCGTGGAAGCCGTGAAAGTCCTCGACTTCGGCTCCATGACAGTGGATACACGAGGCAACGCACTCCCGAAGATGCCGCAAGCCGCGGTAACGGCGACCACCATGTACCTCCTCAACAACCAGCCGCCAGCTAGAGATCCACGAGCTGCCATGCACCGATCTACGATCACGGGCTTGGGACTAGTCAAGGCAGCCCTCCATAAAGAGCCTACACCGGAGCCAAAGAAAAGCAAGGCTTTGGCAAAACACTACTCTTCGCCTTTGTCCAGCAACGATAGCCATGATCTATCTCGGCGTCGCCGTTCACGGCGGCACGATCGCGACTACGATGCACGCGATGACCTCACACGATGCAAAATCGACAAATCAAGGGGAAGACGTGCTCATTCGACTGACTCAGAAGAGGACGACACTGAGCTCGGCGGCGCCAAATGCTTAAGCAGGGCCATCAGGAAAAAGCGAATGCCTAAAGGGTTCAAACTACCGTCAGAGAACCCAAAATTTGACGATCTACAGGACCCGAAAATCTGGATGGAGGACCACATCTCCTCCGTCAGACTACATGGCGGGAGTCGAAGCACGGCCATGCAATGCCTGCAGCTACAGCTGCAGCACGCTGCTCGCGCATGGCTCAACAATCTCCCGCGCGGATCCATTCGCAGCTAGGAAGAGCTGGTCTACAGCTTATGCGCAATTTCAAAGGCACCTACAAAAGGCCCGCATCAATCGAAGAGCTGAGAAGCAGTTAGCAAAAGTCGGGCGAATCACTATGCCCGTACATCCAGAGGTGGTCCATCATCAAGAACTCCACAGAAAACATCTCGGAGGACCACGCAATCGACGCATTCAACGGCGGCGTTCGCCGTATAGAGCTCAGGGTGGAAATGGGCCGCTCAAAGCCCGAAACGATCGACCACCTGATGGAAATTGCGAATCGGTGGGCTGACAGAGAAGACTCGGTGAAAAATCGTACCTACTCCGATGACGACGATGACCTTGGTCGCAGACGCGACCGCCAAAGAAACATCGAATGCGCGTCTACGATGACCGCGACGAGGTCAACATGATAGCAGCCGGCTATGCCGACAAACGTGACGATAACCGCAACAACGGATACCGCAGTGGTGGATACCACGACAGCGGAAAAACCACGCAGGTGTGGCAGCGCCGCACTCGCGAAGAGGCACCCGCAACGTCTATCGACGACAAACTGTCCGGGCCATGCAACGTGCACTTCTACATCAACAAGCATAATGGCAAGAAGAAATCCAGCCACCTTCTCAAGGACTGCTGAGAGTTCCTCAAACTCCACGAAGGCCTGGCCAGGATGAATCGCGATGCAGTCAACATGGGCTATGGAGCCGCCCCAGGCGTTGTGGCACATGGAGCTCCTCCACCACCGCCCGGACCACCACCACCCGCGACCGCACCGGTCCAGCATCACGGAGGCGAACCATACCCACGAGCCGTGGGCAACATGGGGATGATCCAAAAAGGGGGTCCCTCAAATCGAGTGCAGAAGGCCATCACTCACCAAGTCAACTTGGCAATAAATTCTCCACCTTCCACCATTGAGTACCTTAGTGGAAGCGACTCCTGCATTACCTTCGACATGCGTGACCACCCACGCCAAGTTCCTTGTCCAATCCACTATCCCCTCGTACTCGAGGTGCAGATTGGGGGTTTCAACATGAGTCGGGTCTTCATGGATGGCGGCGGTGGCATTAACCTCATGTTCGCGAGTACCTTGCGGGCGATGAGGATCCCTCTGACGTGTCTGGAAGTTTCAGACACGACGTTCCACGACATCGTCCCAGGGAAAGGCATATATCCCCTGGGCAAAATCAACCTCGACGTCATCTTCGGCATGCCGCAAAATTTCAGCGAGAGCGCATCAACTTTGAGGTCGTCCACTGGCCTTCACAATATCACTGCATCCTCGGACGTATCGCGTTCGCGAGGTTCATGGCAGTGCCACACTACGCCTACCTGCAGATGAAGATGCCGGGTCCAAACGGCATAATCACAATCAGCGGCAATTTTGAGAGGTCCAACAACTGCGACAGGGAATTCAACAGAACCTCCCAGTCCTTCGGCATGCAGGAGGAACTCGCAAGATTAAAGGAGTCGACAGACAACAGTTTGCCTCCCCTGAGTAGGCCAAGTTCACTCGACATGTCCTTTGACTCATTGGTGCACACGAACAAAGTCTAGGTCCTCCCAACAGACCCGACAAAGATGGCCCTCATCGCCAACAACATGAGTTCTGCCTAGGAACTCGCGCTCATTGAATTCCTCCGTGAGCATTGGGAGATCTTCGCTTGGTGTCCAGCGGACATGCCAGGAGTTCCCAGGGAATTCGCCGAGCACTCACTCAACATAAATCCAGACGCAAGGCCAGTCAAACAGACAATTCGGCGACTATCTGAACCAAGAGCAAAAGCAGTCGGAATGGAGATCAACAGACTCCTTGACGCAAAATTCATACGCGAGATGGAGTAAAGCACTTGGCTCGCTAACATAGTGATTGTGCCCAAAAAAGACACGGATATCCTGCGGATGTGCATGGACTTCACCTCCTTGAATAAGCACTGCCCAAAAGATCACTTCCCGCTGCCGCGAATTGACCAAATCATCGACTCCACCGCAGGATGTGAGTGTCTCTGCTTCCTCGATGCCTACTCAGGCTACAATTAGATTTGAATGAAGGAGGAGGATCAGGAAAAAATGGCGTTTACGACGCCCTTTGGTGTGTTCTGCTACAACACAATGCCTTTCGAGCTAAAAAACTCAGGAGCCACCTATTAGCGGTGCATCCAAGCCTGCCTCAAGAACCAACTTGGTCGCAACATCCAAGTCTACGCTGATGACATCGTCATCAAAAAAAATAGGAAGCCTCGCTAATCGACGATCTACGCGAGACCTTTGCCAACCTCGACCGCTACCGAATCAAGCTCAACCCGGACAAATGCGCCTTCGACGTACCATCTGGGCAATTACTCAGGTATCTCATCTCTGTGAGAGGGATCGAAGCAAACCCGAAGAAAATAAAGGCCATACTAGCCATGGAGAAGCCAAAGAACATAAGAGGCGTCCAACAACTGGCTAGGCGAATCGCGGCGCTCAGTCAATTCATCAGCCGAATGGGCGAACAAGCACTGCCCTTCTACCAACTTCTCCGCAAAACTGACAAGTTTGAGTGGATAGACGAGGCCCAAGAAGCATTCGAAGATCTCAAACGTCTACTATCCACCTCGCCAGTACTAGTGACTCCACGAGAAAAAGAGTCGCGGTTGCTCTACATCTCCGCCACCAACCAAGTGGTCAGCACGGTGCTTGTGGTGGAACGAGCCGAAGAAAACAAGGTCCACGGGGTCCAGCGCCCAGTCTACTACCTCAGCGAGGTGCTCATGCCAACAAAACAACGGTATCCGCACTACCAGAAGCTGGCGTACGGCGTCTTCATGATAGCCAGGCGACTGCGCCACTACTTCCAGGAGCACCCAATCGTGGTGGTCAACGATTCCCCGCTCGGGCACATCCTCAATAACCCTGATGTCACCGGGCGAGTCGCGCTTTGGGGAATCGAACTGTCTCCACGAGACATCACATACGAAAAGCGCGACGCGATCAAGTCCCAAGTCCTCCCTGATTTCCTCGTGCACTGGATGGAGAACCAGCTCCCCGAAAAGCCAGATATGTCCTATCTCTGGACGATGCACTTCGATGGGTCCAAACGAAAGGACGGCGCTGGCACAGGTGTCATACTGACATCGCCCCAGGGAGACAAGCTGAAATACATTCTGCGAATGCAGTTCACTGCCTCCAACAATGAAGCTGAGTATGAAGCTCTAATCCATGGGATGCAGATGGTGAAAGCATGTGGCGCCAAGAGGCTAATCATCTACGACGACTCCAAACTGGTGGTCAACCAAACGATGCATGAGTGCGACGCACTTAGCGACAACATGATCGCCTATCGCGATATCTACGACACACTCGAAGGGGACTTTGATGGCTGTGAGATGCAACACGTAGGCCGTGAAAGCAACGAAGAGGCGGACACACTCGCCAACATTGGCTCCACCTGCACCCTCATACCACCTGGGGTATTTCTCGAGCGCATCTACGAATGCTCCATCAATCCAAAGGCTCCAGAGAAGAAAGCAAGCGCGTCAACGGACTCGGAGGGCTACGCCACCCAATGAGCCAATGGCACTCGACGACCTAGAGCTTGATACAGGACTCGAAGGACCAATGGGCGTCATGATGATTGAGCCATCTTGGACACAACCCTACATCACATATCTACTCAACAAGAGGCTGCCAGATGATCCGACTAACGCGCGACACATTGCGCGATGATCCAAGGCATTTGCCGTCATCAACGGCAAACTGTACAAGCGCATCATCACATGAGTGCTCCAACGGTGCGTCTCCAACAAGGACGGAAGAGCCATCCTCCTCGACATCCACGAAGGGACCTGCGGGCACCATGCCAGCAGTCACGCCCTCGTCGCCAAAGCTCTACGAGCTGGATTCTGCTGGCCCACGGCCATGCGCGATGCTAAGGACATCGTCCAACGCTGCAACGCTTGCTAGCGATTCATGGAGAAAATACACACACCTGGCGCGGAACTCCTGCCAATACCATTGGCTTGGCCCTTCGTGCAATGGGGACTCGACATGGTCGGCAAGCTCCCAAAATCCTCGCGAGGAAGCTATGTCTACCTCCTGGTCACAGTCAACAAATTCACCAAGTGGATCGAGGCCATGCCGGTGATAAATCAATCAGGAGTCAGCGCTGTCAAGTTCTTCGAGTCCATTGTTTACCGCTTTGGAGTAGCACACTGCATCATCACGGACAATGGGACGGACTTCACCTCCAAGGAGTTCCAGGAATTCTATGAAAACCTGGGAATCAACATAAGCTACGCCTCGGTGGCTCAGCCGTAGACCAACGGTCAAGTCGAAAAGGCCAACGGCCTCGTATGTGGCAGAATCAAGAAGCGACTCCTCCGGCCACTCGAACAAGCCGCCGGATGGTGGCCAGACGAGCTGCAATCCGTACTCTGGAGCTTGCGCACAACTCCAAACAGCACCACGGGATAGACCCCGTTCTTCATGGTGCACGGTGCTGAAGCGGTGCTACCCGCAGAAGTACACTACAAAGCCCCGCGGGTGGTCGCCTACAGCGAGCAGGAGTCAACTCTTGCACTCGAAGACTCTGTCGACCTTCTTGACGAGGCGCGAGAAATCGCAGCGGAGAGATCAACGATCTACCAGCAAAGCCTCCACAACTACCACAACAGAAGGCTACTCCCAAGATCCTTCATCGAAGCAGACCTGGTCCTGCGACTCAAGCAACAAGGGCATCTCAAGCTCGAGTCTCCTTGGGAGGGACCTTACGTGATTACAGAAGTAATCCCAGGTGGCGCCTATCGCCTTAAAGATTGCAAGATAGGAGTCGCATACTCCAACCCCTGGAACGTCGCACAACCGCGTCGCTTCTACCCCTAGTCGTTTTTTACATTTACAAATAAGGCTAGTCAGCTAGGCTACTTAGCCACACATTGTACCTCGTACTATTCTGCGAATAAATAAAGCTAAGTGCCCCCAAACTCTCTGTTTTCCTTATTTTCCTACAAATCGATCACTCAGGGGCTACGCCACCCTTCACACTCTCGTTCTGCGAACATATCGCAGTATCCCGAGTAGTTGACACAACAACAATCGAACCCTTGATAAACACCAACCCAGTTGCAACGCACTTGACGGGTTGGCAAGGTGCTGAGATAACATAAGTCAGGCTACCGAAAAGGAACTACAGAGTGCAAACACACTCGCAAAACATAAAAGCTAGCAAGCTATTCACATATCAATGAGTATTAATTACATCCAATATATTCATATGAACTTTACAACACTTGTACAACTTTGTGCAGGATACAAGTCATGCTACTGCTGCAACAGGAGAACGTTCGTTTGTTCCTCGAAGAAGTCGACAATTTCTTCCGTTGAGAGATCAACCGCTTGGTAGTGCGGAACCATGTCCCAGGTCATACCCTCTCGCGGAGGTGGCGGCCAAGCGGAAACAGCCACAACTTCCACATCCGGCCTATGCAGTCGCACCAGTGAAAATGCAGCCTTAGCACCCGCTACTAACTACTATCGTACACACTCGCGAACAGCACTTAAATCCTGAAACTTCGCCAGAAGAGCCAACAGGCTTGAAGGGGTGACATCCAACGGAAACATCGTTTGATAGATATGTCTAAGGCACGACCGCGCCTTCTTCAAAAAGTGAAGTACTCGAGAAGCACGATCCTGCAGGGTCGCAAGTGCAATCACACGATCGTGGTCCACCCAAAAGTACCCACTTGCCTGTAGTTGCTCCTAGGTCAGATCATTCATTCGAACAGCAATTCGGTCCTTCTCATCCTGCGGATGACGGGCACTGACAACTACACTAAGCCAAAGGGCAAAGTATGAAGACAAGGCATCGATGCTACTGACTAAAAGAAAAGATAAGAGGGCAGAAAGCTAACATTTGAACTGCTCGCTCAGCTGCATCACCTCCTCCAAGAGATACTGCTCGTGGGCAGTAGCCTTCTCCGCCTTCGACTTCCATACATCTGCGCTACCAGGCAGGATGGGAAACTCACGCTCCAGTTGCTTAATGCGATCGCGTAGTCGCGAAAGCAGGGATAACTCATCTACCTTTGAGCGCGGTTGTGCCAAGGTCTCATCGGTGGGTGGAGGATCACGAGGATCACTTGAGGGACCACTCGACATACCCTATCATAAACCAAGCAAGAGAAAAATAAGGGACCAAGAGTACATTGATAAAAGGCTCGAATGCATTCAGAAACGGCAAAGTCTCGACAGGGATACTCCCACAAAAAGCATGGTTTCAACACAAAAATAAAACTACAACTATTACAGAATAGCTACTAAGGAGCAGCCTGCTTCTTCGACTTCGACTTGGACTTCGAAGGCCTCGTCGAATCCATGGCAGTCTCTGACGCCACAGACTTTCCAGTGCTAGCCCCTGATGCCGCAGCCTTCGTCGCATTCTTCGCTCATTGTAGCTCCTCGGAGTATTTGGCGACTGTATTAGTGAGCTGCGGCCCATATTTACCACAACCAGTAGCGAAGGGAGCAAACACTACATGTTGGCCATCTGTGCCGACGGGCATTGCCATGGAAATCGTGGTGGGATCCACCTCCACGGCCTGGGCTTGCACCATCACGAGTGCCATGGTGACGACGACAGACCACTGGGAGTTCCTGAAGTCCATAGGAATACCCCCAGCAAGGGATTCCACCAGGTCCTCAAGGTTGTCAAGCAGCTCAGCCTTGGGACTTAGATCCCTGCGTATGCGACTGAGCACACCCTTGGCCTTCGCCAGCATCCCTTGAATGGAAGAGTTGCGGTCTTCAACTGCGGCGACAACACCAGCCAATGCATCATCGCGACGAAGGGCCTGGGCGTCAAAGCTCAGGCCGCTGGCATCTACATATAGCAAAGTGTTAGCACAATAACATGATGTCAAAGCAAGAAACAACAAAAATTCAGCTGAAAAGAGTACCTGAGAGGGACTTAGCAATCGAGAAAAGCTGCTCCTCGAGCAACTTCTCCCTCTCAGCATTGGAGGAGCGCAAGTCCTCCTCGCGCTTTCACGACTCCTCCAGGGCCATGATTGCTTCATCGCGACTCTTCTTCATCGCGACAAGTGTCTTTTCGAGTGAAGCAGCATGACACAGAAGTTCGTTATGATCAACTACAAAGAACAAGATGTATCATCAATCAAATCTAGAAACTTCACCAAGACAAACACAAAGGCAAAACTAACCTTCAACAACGTGATGGCAATTGTCCAGCCGTGCATGCTGTCGAGCCATGTCCAGGACTTGCTCCGGCAGGAGAGCATCTTCCTTCATGATGAGCTGCATTAGAAGAAAACAAGGTTCAGCAACAACACCAAGTATATATTTGACTGACAAAACAGCAAAGAGATGCTTACATGGTCCTCCAGAGACTCCAAGGATGACTGTTGCGCAGTCATCCGGGCAACCACCTGGTGTCCCCCAGCATGCGGGGAACTCGATGAGTTGTGCCCGGAGTGGGCCACCAATGGAGGAGAGGAAGATCGTTCGGCCACTTCCTTGGCCTTGGAGTCTGCGACTCTGGATTCCTTCACAAATTGGACGTCGCTAGAAGACGACGACGCCGCTTGACTACAAAACACATTAAGCAAAAACCTCAGGGAATGCAACCCCCAAAAAGAAACCATGGCAAAGTCGTGAACTCACCAGTCAAATTTATTCAAGGTCAAAGAATTGCTCCTCCGAATCCGACGACTCCTTTGGTAGTCGTAGCTTCTTCCGAGAAGGAGGAGCCATGGTGCGCACATAAACGGCGGGGATTGGATCCTCTGCAACAACAGAAGGTCCTTCTGGCGTTGTTAGCGACGAGGCATCCAAATCCTCGCCGTGGGAATGCTTGCGAGTGTCTGGGTCGCTGGACTCGGGGGCTCCGTCCTCCTCTTCGATTGGGACGGTCGACTCCGACTCGTCCTCTTCATCCACCTCGCGAGGGATAACCCCTTCAGGACGAGGGGGCAAATTGGGAGACACCTGCCAGTCTTGCATTCAGAAGATACAATATTATATATCATAGCATCGTAAAAGGGAACCAAAAACGAAAGCTACTTCGTCATACAATTCTACCTCAAGAGGAGAGTTTGAGGCTTCGAAAGGAGGCACGACTGGTTCGCCTGGGAGAACCTCCTTGGTGGTGTATTTGGTCACCAGTCACACCCTCTTATCAATCTCACCTGCAAAAATGCCATCGGCAGATACGCGAGTGGCATCATTCGCACCAGCCCAGCAGAACATGGGGTGGACTCTGGACTGCAGAGGCTGAACATGACGGTGCAACGCGAATGAGGGCAGCGCCTCCCTCTTCTTTGCCTATGTGACTCTCGAGGTCGCAGACGCGCTTATACAGCACCTCTGTTTCCTCGGACTCGCCAGGCATCACGATATTCTTCCAAGAGCGCCTCCTCTTGCACGGCGTCGCGGGATCGAAGGGCGCGAGTCCGTAGTGCTCTTCGTCGGCTTCTGGTCGCGGATGTAGAACCACTTGTCTCTCCACCCTTGGACGGACGCAGTGAGCTTGATATCGAAGTAAGTGGCGGAAGAGTCGACGTGGATTCCACACCCTCCTACGTCGTAGACTACCGAACCGGACGCCGATTGATGTTTCATCTTTAAAATCCTCTTAAAGAGGACAAAGTGCGGCTCGACTCCGAACCAGCACTCGCAAAGGGTAATGAAGCAGGTGATGTGGAGAATAGAATTTGGAGACAGCTAATGCAGCTAGAGCCCATAGAAGCAAAGGAGGCCCCTGAAGAAAGGATGCAGGGGCAGAGAAAGACCTGGATGATGAACGCAAGGAACATCACCCGGAAACCAGGAGGAGGACAAGGGATTACCTCCTCGCCGGGCACTCGCAAGTCGTCTTCCACGGAGGGAAGAACTCCATATCGACGATGAAGATGCAACTCGGCAGGCTTGATGATGGACGCACGCCAAGCGCCGTTGGTGACGCGGGTGCCCGCGCCCTTCTTCTTCCTAGCACCAGCAGCGCTGGTGCCCATAGTGGCAGAGCCTCCCTTCTTCTTGGTGGCGGCAATGGAGGCAGCAGACCCAGCAGCGGCGCCTCCCTTCTTCTTGCCCATCTTCCGATGGCGGTGAGAATGGAGGAAGTAGCTGGGGAAGATACGGAGCTGGTCCAGCGCTACAACGAGAAAGTGCGCAGGGAAGCAGAGAGCAGCAGTAGTGGCAATGGAGGCAAGAACAAAGAAGACAGATGGGGTACCGTAGTTGTGCTGCTATTTAACCTCCTCGCAGAAACCATCCAATGGCCAGCAGAAACCCTACTATATGCATGGCGCACATCACCATCGACACGTGGCGAGGCTGAAGCACGAACCGTCCCCCCACTATTCCCATTACGTGTAGAAATCGAGGAGACGTGTTTAAAACAAAAGATTACGCATGTCTGGTCAAATCGAAGTCAGAAAGTGGGACCCATCGCTCGTCACGTCTTGTCAAAGCCGCTCATGCGGGCAACCGAGGTCATCACATTCTTAGCACTGACGTCATTGTCTTTCAGCAGTAGAAGATTTTGACTACTTTAGTCCTCACTCGAGTCTTCAACTCAACCGAGCACTCGGGGGCTACTCCCATAGGGAGAGTTGGTCGTGCACCCTATGATTATCTTCATGCAGGTATATGAACATTCAAGGTATACCCACCACTCGAATCTACGATTCGATTGAGGACTATGGGTAACTCCCATAAGGAGCACTGGAAGCAAATTCGACTAAAACAAGCAGCGAAAGACGACAGCAGTCGCAAAAGGTCTTTTAGTCCCCGCTTGAGTCTTCGACTCAACCAGGCACTCGAGGGATACTCCCATAGGGAGCGTTGGTCGTGCACCCTATGATTATTCGTGCATTGTACTGTGTGTTGATAACATCCACACTCAAATTCTATGGTAACTCCGCCTCATATTTTCCCTAGAAAGAGATTACGTCTCCTGGGCCATCCTGAATCGTCTCCGCGATGATAAAAAATTCGGATGCCACGCTTACAGCGTGAAGATAAGACCTGAATAAGGCCTGGCAACGCATTTGCTGTGCACTACCAGAAACATATCTGTTGCTGCAGGTACGATGAACATGCCTTGACGAACGCGTCGAGTGCTTACACTTATACACTGGAATTCGACTCATGTAAGACCTCTGCGGCCTGAGTCGAATTACGCCAGCACTTCTCCAAATTCGAGTACGAGGACTCAAGTTTGAGTAGATTGTGTTGTTTTTCCCTAAGGCAGTTAACTGATACCGATACATCGGATAAATCAGGCACATATATCAACAATCCCTATGACACAAACTGAACACTCGAAAATATACTCGGTCATGCACTCGACAGACTTCATAAAGTCCCCAGTCGAATCTGTGATTCCACTAGACACTCGGGGGCTACTGACATGGGTATACCCTACATGTACTCGAGTATGGTATATATGGTCCAGATACGGCGGAAGCCCACAGTGTTGCCAAGGCCCAATGGAGAATTCGAGTGGCCACGGACTCTCAATTGCTTGTGAGACAAGAAGAAGCTTAAGATAGAAAGTTCAAAGGGAAAACCCTAATCTGTAACCGACTCGATCTGCTACACGAGACCTAGCCTATCTATATAAAGGCTAGGAGGTGGCAGCGAGGAGGACACGTGCAACCCTAGTTTCCACAGCTCTCACCAGATTGCATCTGCGCACCCCTATAATCTTCGATTCCTTCGTTAATTCCAAGAGCAGACAAGCAGGAGTAGGGACCTCTGCGAGGCCTGAAACTGGGTAAAACTTGCGTCCCTGTGTGCTTGTTTGCTAGCCGACTTATGCCTCCAGTGCTCCATCCTTCTCCAAAACTCAAGTCCATAACAATGGGCATTGGCGATTTAAACCCTCGTCACTTGGCGACAAGATCAAAAGGTATGCTTAATTATGGGTCTGTCCATCTGTAACACCTAGGATTTTAGGTCAGAAAAGGAGATACCACAGATGTGTACATTGCATTCATGCATAAGAAAATCTAGGGAATTTTCACGCAAAAATAAAAGAGGAAAAGAGGGATCTAGGTATCTCTTGTTCTCATGGAAACGTGATGACCCACAAGTATAGGGGGTGTATCGCAGTATTCTCGATAAGTAATAGTGTCGAACCCAACAAGGAGTAGAAGGTGTTGACGAGTGGCTTGGAACAAGAATTCTCTATAAATACTTAGCAAACGGATGTTTAGGGGTTTTTGATAATGCAGGTAAATAAAGTACGAGTAAATAAAAGACAATAAGAATAAATGCATCAAGTGGCCCAATCCTTTCTTTATAAAAGGACAAGCCGGTTGTATTACTTAAGATGACCAAACGTTCTCGAGGACACACGGGAATATCGTCAAGTGCTTTCGCTTCATATAGTTGATTAATATTATTTAGTTTGCTAAGTGTTGTGTGGGTGAACCTGTGCTAATGTACCGACCTTCCTAGGACTAATACATACTTGTGATTATACCCCTTGCAAGCATCCGCAAGTACAAGAAAGTAATTAAGGTAGAAACCTAACCACATCTTTAAACTCTAAGACCCTGATCCCTTGTGCAAAGGTTTCCTAACGGGGGTTCAGGTTTCTGTCACTCTGGCAACCCCTACGATTAGTCGCCAAGTACACAATGCATTCCCCTAGGCCCATATAGGTGAAGTGCCATATAGTCGATGTTCACATGACACCACTAGAAGAATAACACCACAACTTAAATATCAAACTATTGAATCTTTCTCAACACAACTCCACTACTAACAACATGACTTCTCCCATGTCCTCAAGAACTAAATGAACTACTCACAAGACATCATATGGATCAAGATCAGAGATGAAATAATGATATGTAACAATCTGAACATAAACGATAATTCAATGGTTCACTCAATAGCATCAACTACAAGGAGTAATCAACACCGGGAAATATTCCCCTAAGAGCTATGCAAGATTCAACCCAATTGTTACAGCGGTATGAAGTGGTGATGATGGTGCTGGTGGAGATGATGATGGTGATGATGATGATGATGATCGCGATGAAGTCCAGCTTGATGGTGGTGTTGATGGCGACGATCTCCCCTCTCTAGGAAGGAATTCCCCCGGCAGATTCTGTCTGCTAGAGAGATCTTTCTCTCTCTATAGTTTTCCACCCCGTAGAGGAGGCGGAATCTTTCTGTGGTCGCCCCCAGGTATTATGGTTCCATGGGGATAATATACGCCAGAGGGGAGAGCCTGGAGTAGGCCAGGGTGGCCACACCACCTGCTGGCACGGCCTAGGGCTGCCCGCGCCAGGGGGTGGTGTGGGCCCCCTATGGCCCATCTCCACTCCCCCTTTTGGCAATCTTCGTCTTCTGGAGAAACATAATTTTCCATGTATTTTCCCGGATTTTCTGATCTTGCGAATTTCGCCTCCAAACAGCCCCATTTCCATCAGAATCCTGACTGCAGCGGTCCATGCTCCAAAAGTCATCACCCATGCAAAATCAGATGAAATAACATAAGTATCATCTCTTAGTATGAAATATATCAATGAATAACAGTAAATTATGATATAGAATAGTGATGCAGAATGGACGTATCAACTCCCCCCAAGCTTAGAATTTGCTTGTCCCCAACGAAAACTGAGCTCAATAAACATAACCTCAGGTTTATGGAGTGAAGAGTCGATAAAATAATACGGACAAGAAGCATCACATTCATCAATACACAAATCATAATAGAAGACAACTCACTATTATATAACTTAACTTGCAATAAGTAAAGGAAACACAATAAAGATACATAAAGTAAATCACAATTGGTAATGGCAAACTTAGCTCTTGGTCAAAGAATAGTTGACAATTTGCAGGAGTCCACACATAAATGGTTTTAAATGATAGCTTTCAAAGTAGTATTCACTAAGATAAGAGCAATGTGCAAAACAAGGAACATAAGAAACATGATTGAATAAATCATCATATGAATGAATGAAACACAACAAATCAAAATACTTGCTTGAGATAGAAGGGAATAGGTTTACTGACTCAACTAAAAAGTAAAAGATAGGCCCTTCGCAAAGGGAAGCAGGGATTTCAAGTTTCATAAAGAGCTTCCAAAAATTATAATACTTATTAGCTTTCAGCTCTCATTGCCCCTATCATAGGCATCTTTAGGTGATTAAGGTTAACGTGATCAAATACGAGGATATGCTTGACAAGTTGTAAGTTGAAAATCTCATGTCCCTTGAATACGAGGGCCGCTCCTCATGCTACTCAAGTTTAGTTACCGGTAACTTCTTGCCATAGTAAGTATATGTGTATCATAGAGAACCGCCAACGGGGTACCCCTTGCCCGATGATACGGAAGAATCCCCATATCAAAATGACAAGGCAAGAAGACAATGAACATCTCAGCAATCTTCTTATTTACCATGGGAAAATGGTGCTTTTTTCTCTCTTTCCTCTTTTCTCATCTCTTTTTTTCTTTTTTTGTCAATCTCTATCTCTTTTTTTATAAGAAGAATGCTTCATAGATTGCTCATTATGGTTACGCTGCAGGTTTCCACCATGATTAGGCTTGGATTAGACCAGCGGCCCAAGCGTTTCTCTAACACACATACATAACTCCATGGACTTACAAGCTCCCCTTTCATTTCACACCGACGACATCCATAAACAAAAGAGCATGATATCAACTAGGTACAATGTACAAGTGCAATATTGAAAGCATTCCCCATGACAGCATGGTTCTGGTAATTCACAACTTACAAAGCACAAGCATGTACGCAACATAGATGTGCACAATGGTTCAAGTTTATTAAGTGCAAGAAAGTAAAGTGTGCCATCAAGTTCGTGAGAGCTTTAATCACTAATTTTCACAAGTTTAATTCAGAAGGTAGATAAAAACATGAATTTACTTGGAATAGCAATAGTGCTAGTAGGTAGGTATGGTGGACAGAAATGGCATAGGTTTTGGTTTAAGGACTGGATGCACGAGAAGCATTCCCTCTCAGTACAGGTTTTTGGCTAGCAAGGCTGGGTAGCAAGCATAAGAGTTGAAGGAAACAAACAAACATACAAGTGATAAAACAAACATGCAATCTTCCTTGGAAGCACAAAAGATCTTAACTAGAGAATACTAAACTTATGAGCAAATCAAGAAAGAAAGATGATGAAATTATATTTCTTTAGAGTACTTTTTATCTTTTCATTCAATTCTCAAAAATAGTGCTGCTACTGACCGAGCCAGGTTTGCCAAAACCAACTAAATTAACTCAATGATCCCAAAGTGATGCCAATACTAACAACAAGATCAATCATTTAATCATGAATTGAAAACTAATATAGGATATGCAAAAGAGTAAATGATAGAACTTCTCATTAATATTCCATAATGGCAACTCACACCAAGGGATACATAGATATCTAACGAGAGGGGGGACACTTCCATAATGCAAACCATCCTACATGATAACTTCTCTATTCATGATATGACTCTACTAAAAAGGTAAAAAGATAGAAGATAATGATGTGATACCGCGACACTCCCCCAAGCTTGGAACAAACCAAGGGGATGCAAAACCTGAGGACGAATTACTCCTTTGGTGGTGGTGGTGTTCTCTCGATGAGCTTTTCGATCAATTTCCTCAAGTCCTCAATCTCGAAGGTGAGAGTACGAATCAACTCCGAGTTGTGCTCTATGCGGTGCATGATCATGTCAGGTTGTGAATCCCAGCTCGTACGATTCTTTCCCCACTGTTCCTCCTTGAAGTCTTCTTTTCCTGCATGGTTAGAACGAGGCATATCCCAATTGGAGTGTAGTTTCTCCTTGGGCATATTCTGGAATTTATGCTCATGGATAAGGGTATGGAAGGGATTCTTGGTGCGTGGAGAAGGTGACCGTGGAGCCAAGCAATTACGCAGAGGCTTCCCTCCAGTTGACATCCGTGCAGTCCTTTTGATCCTGGCGGGGTTTGCCACCACTCCAATGCTTGCAATGGTAGTGCCAGTGTGTGGATGCTGGCTTTTCTTTGCCTCCTCTTCATCGATCTCCTTCTCCTGCCCGGGGTCTTGGGGATCCTCCTCCGCAGGCTCCTTTCCCTTATCCTTGGCGGAGACCATTGTGCTTCTAAACTTTAATAATAGTTCCTGGCAGAAACAGATCGAAACGAAAACACAACGAGAACACGATATATGAACCTCGAGGGATCCGGGAGATTATATATTACGAATTTTTACAACAAAAGGAAGGTACTGGGAGAAAATGGGTCGGAGACGTACTACGGGGCGGCCACACCACCTGATGGCGTGGCCAGGGGTCCCGCTCCAGGGGTGGTGTGAGACACCCTGGCTCTGTTTCTGTCCCTCTTTCACTTCGTAGCTTTCCTTGTTGGAGAAAATTTGCAAAAATATAACTGAACAGATTCTTCGTGGACTTTTCTTGCCAGAACTGTTACCTATTCGAAAACTGACTCTGCAGTTCTCTGAATTTGGTCTTTGATAAATTTTTCCAGAGTTACAGCTTGAATAACATCAATATCTTCATCTTCATACACTTATTGCTTGAGTCATGAAACCTTTCACTTTCTTATTACACCATTTTCTCCACTAACCTTGAAATTTCTTTCACACAAAATTTCACACAATTCTCATTAGCAACATTAGTATAAGCAAGGTAATAAGCCTTTTAAGTTCAATTTCAACTAAAATCTATCAGAACATAAGCTACTGTAGCAACTCCTTATGAAAACCCAAAAGAATTAAAAAAAATCGATTTAAGAGGCAAATGCGAGAGTGGCAAAATCTGTCAAAACAGACCAGCGGGTAAAGATCAATTTTTTCGAAAATCTTCTGTTGCTCAAATCAAGAAGTGCAAAACTAACGAAAGTTAAATAACAACCTGGGTCAGAAGCACAAAAGATTACAGCTCAAACCGACGTACATAGATCTCTCACGAATTTTTACGGTGAAACACAAAAATCTGTTTCGAGACAGCAACTTCCCCATATCTTACTTCTCTCTCATTAGAGGTTGATCTTGACACAAAAGCCAAACAAAAAGGATAAGTAGAGGTTATTACTGAATTAATAACTTCCAAGACTCAACAAAAGAAAAATAAACTGAAAGCAAAAATATTTGGGTTGTCTCCCAAAAAGCTTTTTCTTTATAGCCATTAAGATAAGCATGATAAATTTCAATGATGCTCACATAAGGATATGAATTGAAGTAAAAGAGAGAATCAAGAAGAAAATATAGAACAAATTTAAGTCTAACCCACTTCCTATGAAAAATAATCTTGTAAAGAAACAAGTCATGAAAGCACAAAGCAACAAGCATAGGAAAGCAAACAAGTGCAACTTCAAAATTTTCAACATAAAAAGGGAAAACTTGATATTATTGAGATACATAAAACCATATTTCCCTCTCTCGCAATAACTTTCAGAAGAATCATGAATAAAATTAACAATATAATTATCACATAAAACATTCTTATCATGAGCCACATGCATAAAACAATTATTACTCTCCCTATAAGAATAGTTATTCTTATTAATCATACTGGGAGCAAATTCAACAAAATAGCTATCATTATTATTCTCACTACCATAATCATCAAATATAGGAGGCATATTGGAATCATTAATTTTATCCTCAATAGTAGGTGGACTGAAAATATCATATTCATCATTGTAATCATCATATATTGGAAGTTTGGTATCATCATAAGCAATAGAATAGCTATCTTCAAAAGCTAGGGAACCAAAAAGATCATTTTCATAAAAACTAGCTTCCCCAAGCTTAGACTTTTCCATAGCATTAGCAATAATGGTGTCCAAAGAATTCATACTAACAACATTGTTATTAGCATGCAAATAAAGTTCCATAGGTTTTTTAATTTTCTCTTCAAACACTTCATGTCCTAACTCAAGATAAATACTATAAAGCTCTCTAGTTTTGTTGTTGTTTTCCATTAAGCCTAACTAGTGAAAACAAGAAACGAAAAGACAAAATTGCAGAATCTAAAGGAAATAACTTCGAGCACTCACACCGGAGGATGTGAGTACCTTTTACCTTACCTCCCCGGCAACGGCGCTAGAAAATAGTCTTGATAACCCACAAGTATAGGGGGTGTATCACAGTATTTTCGATAAGTAAGAGTGTCGAACCCAACAAGGAGCAGAAAGTGTTGATGAGTGGCTTGGAACATAAATTCTCTATAAATACTTAGCAAACGGATTTTTAGGGGTTTTTGATAATGCAGGTAAATAAAGTACAAGTAAATAAAAGACAATAAGAATAAATGCAGCAAGTGGCCCAATCCTTTCTTTAGCAAAGTACAAGCTGGTTGTATTACTTAAGATGACCAAACGTTCTCGAGGACACACGGGAATATTGTCAAGTGATTTCGCTTCATATAGTTGATTAATCTTCTTTAGTTTGCTAAGTGTTGTGTGGGTGAACCTGTGCTAATGTACCGACCTTCCTAGGACTAATACATACTTGTGATTATACCCCTTGCAAGCATCTGCAAGTACAAGAAAGTAATTAAGGTAGAAACCTAACCACATCTTTAAACTCTAAGACCCTGATCCCTTGTGCAAAGGTTTCCTAACGGGGGTTCAGGTTTCTGTCACTCTGGCAACCCCTACGATTAGTCGCCAAATACACAATGCATTCCCCTAGGCCCATATAGGTGAAGTGTCATGTATTCGATGTTCACATGACACCACTAGAAGAATAACACCACAACTTAAATATCAAACTATTGAATCTTTCTCAACACAATTCCACTACTAACAACATGACTTCTCCCATGTCCTCAAGAACTAAATGAACTACTCACAAGACATCATATGGATCAAGATCAGAGATGAAATACTGATATGTAACAATCTGAACATAAACGATAATTCAATGGTTCACTCAATAGCATCAACTACAGGGAGTAATCAACACCGGGAAATATTCCCCTAAGAACTATGCAAGATTCAACCCAATTGTTACAGCGGTATGAAGTGGTGATGATGGTGCTGGTGGAGATGATGATGGTGATGATGATGATGATCACGATGAAGTCCAGCTTGATGGTGGTGTTGATGGCGACGATCTCCCCTCTCCGGGAAGGAATTTCCCCGGCAGAATTCGGTCTGCCAGAGAGATCTTTTCTCTCTATAGTTTTCCACCCCGCAGAGGCGGCGGAATCTTTCTGTGGTCTCCCCCCAGGTATTAGGGTTCCGTGGGGATAATATACGCCAGAGGCGAGAGCCTGGAGTGAGCCAGGGTGGCCACACCACCTGCTGGCGCGGCCTAGGGCTTCCCACGCCAGGGGGTGGTGTGGGCCCCCTATGGCCCATCTCCACTCCCCCTTCTGGCAATCTTCGTCTTCTAGAAAAATAGAATTTTGCATGTATTTTCCCGGATTTTCTCATCTTCACGAATTTCGCCTCCAAACAGCCCCTTTTCCATCAGAATGCTGACTACAGCGGTCCATGCTCCAAAAGTCATCTCCCATGCAAAAACAGATGAAATAACATAAGTATCATCTCTTAATATGAAATATATCAATGAATAACAGTAAATTATGATATAGAATAGTGATGCAAAATGGACATATCAAAATGTTAGGGTATGTGTGATAGATTTCGACATGACATTTATTGAACCTTTGTATTTTTGGGAAAATTAATTTGAATTCAATACAAATATGAATTATAGCAATTCATTCAAATGATATATTTTAATATGAAAGTAAGTGAAAATGAATTATAAATAATAATTGAATTTCAATAACAAGTAAAGAATGGAATTCTTATTTATAAATAAGATACAACATTTACAAGTTTCAAAGTAGAAGAATAGAATATTAAACTTTATTTCATCACAATAAATAATACATTGTGTTTACAAGAATTCAAATAGAAAAAAAGTACTTTATTCCAATAATGATATTATAGTATATTACATCTATCCAAATAAAAAGAAAGTTACAGAAGAATAAAAGTAAAGTCTAAACTAAATTTCCTATTTATATCTTGTGTTTTATTTTCTTCTTCACCTTAATTCCTTCAACACAACACGAAACAAATAGACACATATAAGATAAAATAAAGGGGTAGTTTTGGTGGTTTGTGATACTCTCAGAATTAGCTTAGTGATGTTAAGCCATATTTCATCACTAAGTATTAAAAAGGGGCCAAATATGAATCTGTTCTTATCAAATGTTTTGGCCTCCGACTAGTGCATCACAAGCATGGGGTAAGTGTGGCATCCCGCCAAAACCACTACTAGAAAATCGCGTTGTTTTTGTGCATTGCATCGTCATGACCGCATGCTCATGTCATCATGCCACCTTGCATTTGAGCATCGTCATCATCATGCGTGGTTTTTGTCTAAACTATTTTTGAAACGCCTAGTTTTGTTTTCTAAATATTCCCGTCTTTATTCAAATTAAAACCCGGGTCTCCGGAATATTTTGTTTCGGCCACCTCCAAACCCTAGTCTAAAAATATCTAATCCTAATTCTACCCAATCCTACCCTACCCAGCCTCCCTCCACCTCACCCTGACCAATCCCCTTCCTCCACCTCACACCTCCACATCACCCCAGCCAACCCCATCACGCCACCTCAGCCCACCTGCACCACTCCCCATCCACCCTGGTCACCCTGCCCCCGCTCTCCCCGCTGGCCCCACCTGGCAGCGATCCCACCTCGCCACCAACCGCGTCCATCCCACCCTGTGCGCTCCTCCCCACCTGTCGCCTCACCAACCGGGCCCACCCCGTGGGAGAGGTCCGTCCCCGATGCCACCTACCCCTAGCCTCGATCCACGCTGCCCCCGCCTCCTTGTCGGTAACCGCCGCCGCTCTCTCCGGCGGTCCCCTCCCTGCTGCTGCCTCTCTCGCGCTCGAGCTGCGGCAGCGCCGCTCAACAACCTCCGGCCGCGCCCTTCCATCGCCGCCTCGAGCTCCGGCCTCCCCGCCGCCAGGGCCGCCCTCCACCGCGTCGAGCCACCCCCTGCCAACCTCATCGCCGGTCACCCCCGCCCCGGAAGCTCTCTCTCTCGCGCCTTCTTTCCTTCCTCGCCCGGCCGCCGCGCCGCCGCGGGCCCCCGCATCGCCCATCCTCGCCGAGTTCCCCGCCGCCTCTGCTCCCGTCTCCCTCCGCGCGCCGCCTCGGCCCGTCGTCTGCCGCCGACCCCTCGCGGCCTGACGCCGTCCGCTCCACCTCTGCAACCCCGCCGCCACCTCGGATCCCCGCCCCCCGACGAGCTCCACCGCCTCCTCGCTGTGGTTCCTCCTCTCCCCGTTGCTGCCGTCTCCTCCCGAGCGACTCCCTGCATCCCCGCGTGTCTGCAGGCTATGCCCACGAGCTGCCACCGCTACGGTCCTTCTCCACCGTCCAGGACCCTGCTACCCGGGGCTCCTTGCCTCGACTGTGCGGACCCGTGTCATCACCTGATCGAGTCGCAACCGCCACCAAGATCTGCTCCGAGCTGTCCTGTTCAAGTTTGCCTCGAGGTTTCCAGATATGGTACAACGTGGTGTTAGTGGTGTTTTTGTTTGAGAAGGTTGCTGTCGTGGTTGTTCAAGACCCTCCCAAGCCCCAAGATCTCCGACTCAGATGAGATGGGCGAGGCTCGAAGACCCCGTCACGCCAAGATCCTCGACTCGGAGATGCCCGAAACACCAAGTTCGTCGAGACCCGGAAGACCCGTTCCTAGAGACGAAGTCTGGACCCGATGACCGCCAAGATCGCCACCGGAACGGCAAGCACTTCACCGCGGAACGCCAAGTTCTTCATCCCGAACACCAAGACCAACCCGATCCGAGGGCCCGACAAGATCTTCGTGACGACAAGATCATCCCAACCCAGCAAGTTCTTCGAACCGGGCCCCGAACGACAAGATCTACTTCATGGACCCAAAGACCATGGTACCCGATCCATTCAAGTTCACCATCCACGGCAAGATCGACACCGACCAGGGCGAACCCGATGATCCTCCGACGCCAAACCAAGTCCTTCATCCCGGAACGCCCAGATCTACTCCGTTGTCCGAGAACGTTCCCGCCGAGATCGATCCCCGTCGAACCCTGGATCCCTGAGACCGGACCCCGAACCACATCGAACCCCAAGATCGTCCGAACCCAGATGTGTGAACCTTTTCTCGAGCCCCTATTTTATAAATGCTATATATAAAACTTGTTGCATATTAATTGTTCATCTCGCATGCATATCATGTGGGTGGGGGGCATTATGCCGATTCACCTCATAATTAAATATGGAGTCTATATGCGGGATATTTTTGTCTTATACCGGACTCCATTTAAATTGGTGTAGCGAACCAATGCCATGGTTCGCCCTGTTAATACAACATTTAAATTGCGGGGGTTCTAAATAACTTGAACCGCTTAATTAATTGCCGGGACCCTGGTTCCGCTTAATATTGCCTAGTTGCACCGCATCTGTGCCATGTCATGCATCATATCATAAGCATGCCGGATCTTCTGCCGTAGTATTAAATATTGCATCCGGTGTTTCTGCTAGTGTTTGCTTCTTCGCGGATTAGACCAATGAGTGGATGCGAGTATCGACAAGTTCTTCGGATATGAATCTCCGGCAGTGTTTCCCAGGCGAGCATCTCTCCCCCTTCTACCTATTTTGCATTTATAGTTTTTATTTCCTCCTGTTGATTTATTGCTATCCGTGTCGTGATGCTTTAGTTTTCCGTACACCAGTTATATCCCGTGCAACCTCTATATTTCCTTGGACACCTCCTATTACCCGTGTTTGGTAGATAGCTGGCCTTGCGAGTCGTAGTTGCTTGCTCAGGTGCGATCTCGTGTTGTCAAGGAGCACAATTGTTGGAATGCTGACAGATGTTTGTGGTGGAGATGCTGAATGGTGGAGATGATCATGACTTTAAACACAACTATTAAAATGCTAGATATAACTAATGCAGAGGCATCGGTGGGCAATAGATGTTATTTGGTTCTTCCATGCTCACTTGTGTCCCGTAGGACCCCGAGTACTTGATACCTGTTCCTTGATTTTTCGCACTATCCACATCCGGGAGGCCGTGGACCCTCCTGAGCCAGAGCTTGATTCATTTCTATTTCTTGGGGCCACAAACTAGTTTGGGGTTTTATTTACTATCCTGTACTTATGCCATCTTTACTTCTTTATTTAAGATTGTGCGTGGAGCACCTGTACTGTTTTGGATCGCGCCATGTTTTCGCGGTATCGACAAGCCCAGTCACACTTTTGGGTTCCCAGTCGTTTACAACCGTCGTCGCAAACCCTGGGTCCGTTCCGGAGCCGGCCAACTTCGTTGCGGGTAGCTTAGTGGGGTGCCCCCCTAAAATATTTTATGAATCCTGTGATCGCTTTGTCGTGAATGCCTCGTTGGGTTTTGAGTTGGTTTTTCCGAGGTTGATCGAGTGTGTGTTGCTATTTGTGCACCCCTGCAGGGTAAAACTTTCTGAAAGCCGTGTCCGCGGTTATGGACGACTTGGAACACAGTATCTCGATCATAGACAAGCATAACTAAAGTAGTGCTATAAATTTGACTTAATATATCTGACTAGTAATCAGCTTCACTATAACAGAATGGATATTAAAAATGCCAACCACTGGTGGACCTGGGTTGTTTTGTTATATCTGCCTAGTAAGTATTGCAACTCCAATGGAATGCGATAAAAGTGCCAACAAAATGCTGGGTTTTGGGATTCCTCAGGACAATTATATCTGGCTAGTAAATGTTCCAACTACAACGGAATGTTAACTAAAACTGCCCACTACTTAGGCTATTAGGATGACTCATGCTATCTATATCTGGTTAGTAATTGCTGCAACTATAACGGAATGAGTAAAATTGCCAACTTTTTGAGTTCCTTGGTCCGACTTCCTCGTTTGGTCTCGAGGGGGAAATACCAGGATGGGTTTGTTTGATGTTAGCTTCAGGTTGGATCTGGATAGGTCTTTATTATCTCTCTCTAATAGCCGACAGTTTATCGAGTCTCTATAGGTTGTTTAGTGCATGCTTTGCTGCCGCTTCAGCCCACCATGCCTATGTAGGCGAGAGCCGCCGAATTCTAGCCTCGTCGTGTACTAGCCTCAGTACTGACGCTCCTCTTTTTCCTTTGCCCTTTGCCAGCACCCCTTTTGTTTAGCAGGTTTTGAGATCGACGTCGTTAGCAGGGTTACCCTTCCGGCTTGGACAGGGCAGGGTTATGGACGGCATTGGTTATTCTTCAGGGCTCTTAGCCTGATTTGCATCTTGTCTGTACCCGGACGCTGTATCGTTTTCAAGGTGATTTGGATCTTCGTATTTGTATATCTATATGCTTGACTCGCTAAGTCGCTGTTGTATATATATCTGTTCTGTGGGTCCCATCGAGGACTGATGTGTAATGGTATTACTTCGTTTTCCACCCGCACGAAAGTGCCTAGTGGGTGTCCTTGAATCGTTTCTATGCGGGTTTGGCGGGAAGGGCTAAAACTTGCATAGGGCCGATTCGAGGGTGCTACGGAGTGGTATCAGAGCTCAGCAGTTGCGATACCCCACAAGTCGAGCCTGTAGGATAACCTAGCTAACGGCCGAAGTAGAGTGTCAAAACTATTTTTGCAAACTCGCTTGGATAGATCTGATTAGGTCTGATTTTACTTCTTACCCCTCTGCATTCTCCTCTTACCTCTGCGTGTTTTGAATCTTCTCTCTTATCTTTTCTTCGAGTCCAAGAATTTTCGTGGTTGGGTTTCCGTCGTACCTTCAAGGTTTCGCTTCCTCCTTTGGTAAGGGCGCTTCTACATCCGGTCTTCATGCTATCTGAGGAATCCTTCATCTGTTGGACTTCTCGTCGTTCCTTCTTTGTGCCTTCCGGAGTTTCCAAGACGACGTCATCAGCTACGCCAGATCCGATGCAGAGTCTGCATCACACTTTGTTCTGAACCTCGTTTGTCGAGATCTTCAGTCTGATTCCGAGAGTTGGTTGCATAAATCTCCTATTCGTGTGCAGAGTAATGGTTTGGGTGCGCGATGGACTGATCACCATCCGACTACCCTTATCATTCGCTTCTGTATATTGAGTCGGTGGATCTAGCAATTTTACTCCGTCCACGGAAGCTAGAGGTGGCTTTATTTGTTGATACCTCTACCTTCGCCCTTTGTTCCCGGAGTGTTCTCTCGACGATCACGAACAACGACCTCTTGTTAGTGGTGTCGCGAGCATCTACACGAAGCGAGAAGATTCAGATCGCCGACCTTCTTCCCGGTACCATGAGGCGGATCTCGAGGGCGAGATCCATTGTTAGTGGTGTCGAATTGTAGCATCCCACTAAAACCACTACTAGAAAATCGCGTTGTTTTTGTGCATTGCATCGTCATGACCGCATGCTCATGTCATCATGCCACCTTGCATTTGAGCATCGTCATCATCATGCATGGTTTTTGTCTAAACTATTTTCGAAACGCCTAGTTTTGTTTTCTAAATATTCCCGTCTTTATTCAAATTAAAACCCGGGTCTCCGGAATATTTTGTTTCGTCTACAAACAGATTTCAAACGCCCCGTTTTAAACAAGTAAATTTTTTTTTTTAGGAAGGCAGCCTGCTAGGCCCGAAAGCCCGGCCGGCCACCTCCAAACCCTAGTCTAAAAATATCTAATCCTAATTCTACCCAATCCTACCCTACCCAGCCTCCCTCCACCTCACCCTGACCAATCACCTCCCTCCACCTCACACCTCCACATCACCCCAGCCAACCCCATCCCGCCACCTCAGCCCACCTGCACCACTCCCCATCCACCCTGGTCACCCTGCCCCCGCTGGCCCCACCTGGCAACGATCCCACCTCGCCACCAACCGCGTCCATCCCACCCTGTGCGCTCCTCCCCACCTGTCGCCTCACCAACCGGGCCCACCCCATGGGAGAGGTCCGTCCCCGATGCCACCTACCCCTAGCCTCGATCCACGCTGCCCCCGCCTCCTTGTCGGTAACCGCTGCCGCTCTCTGCGGCGGTCCCCTCTCCGCTCCTGCCTCTCTCGCGGCCGAGCTGCGGCAGCGCCGCTCAACAACCTCCGGCCGCGCCCTTCCATCGCCGCCTCGAGCTCTGGCCTCCCCGCCGCCAGGGCCGCCCTCCACCGCGTCGAGCCACCCCCTGCCAACCTCGTCGCTGGTCACCCCTGCCCCGGAAGCTCTCTCTCCCGCGCCTTCTTTCCTTCCTCGCCCGGCCGCCGCGCCGCCGCGGGCCCCCGCGTCGCCCGTCCCCACCGATTCCCCGCCGCCTCTGCTCCCGTCTCCCTCTGCGCGGCGCCTCGGCCCATCGTCTGCCGCCGACCCCTCGCGGCCTGACTCCGTCCGCTCCACCTCTACAACCCCGCCACCGCCTCGGATCCCCGCCCCCCCCTGACGAGCTCCACCGCCTCCTCGCTGTGGTTCCTCCTCTCCCCGTCGCTCCCATCTCCTCCCGAGCGACTCCCTGCATCCCCGCGTGTTTGCAGGCTGTGCCCACGAGCTGCCACCGCTACGGTCCTTCTCCATCGTCCAGGACCCTGCTACCCGGGGCTCCTTGCCTCGACCGTGCGGGCCCGTGTCGTCACATGATCGAGTCGCAACCGCCACCAAGATCTGCTCCGTGCTGTCCCGTTCAAGTTTGCCTCGAGGTTTCCAGATATGGTACAACATGGTGTTAGTGGTGTTTTTGTTTGAGAAGGTTGCTGTCGTGGTTGTTCAAGACCCTCCCAAGCCCCAAGAGCTCCGACTCGGATGATATGGCCGAGGCTCAAAGACCCCGTCACGCCAAGATCCTCGACTCGGAGATGCCCGGAACACCAAGTTCGTCGAGACCCGAAAGACTCGTTCCCGGAGGCGAAGTCCGGACCCGATGACCGCCAAGATTGCCACCGGAACGGCAAGCACTTCATCGCGGAATGCCAAGTTCTTCATCCCGAACACCAAGACCGACCCGATCCGAGGGCCCGACAAGATCTTCGTGAAGACAAGATCGCCCCAACCCGGCAAGTTCTTCGAACCGGGACCCGAACGACAAGATGTACTTCACGGACCCGAAGACTACGGTACCCGATCCATTCAAGTTCGCCATCGACGGCAAGATCGACACCGACCAGGGCGAACCCGATGATCCTCCGACACCAAACCAAGTCCTTCGTCCCGGAACGCCCAGATCTACTCCGTTGTCCGAGAACGTTCCCGCCGAGATCGATCCCCGTCGAACCCTGGATCCCTGAGACCGGACCCCGAACCACATCGAACCCCAAGATCGTCCGAACCCAGATGTGTGAACCTTTTCTCGAGCCCCTATTTTATAAATGCTATATATAAAACTTGTTGCATATTAATTGTTCATCTCGCATGCATATTATGTGGGTGGGGGCATTATGCCGATTCACCTCATAATTAAATATGGAGTCTATATGCGGGATATTTTTGTCTTATACCGGACTCCATTTAAATTGGTGTAGCGAACCGATGCCATGTTTCGCCCTGTTAATACAACATTTAAATTGCGGGGGTTCTAAATAACTTGAACCGCTTAATTAATTGTCGGGACTCCGGTTCCGCTTAATATTGCCTAGTTGCACCGCATCTGTGCCATGCCATGCATCATATCATAAGCATGCCGGATCTTCTGTCGTAGTATTAAATATTGCATCCGGTGTTTCTGCTAGTGTTTGCTTCTTCGCGGATTAGACCGATGAGTGGATGCGACGACAAGTTCTTCGGATATGAATCTCCGGCAGTGTTTCCCAGGCGAGCATCTCTCCCCCTTCTACCTATTTTGCATTTATAGTTTTTATTTCCTCCTGTTGATTTATTGCTATCTGTGTCGTGATGCTTTAGTTTTCCGTACACCAGTTATATCCCGTGCAGCCTCTATATTCCCTTGGACACCTCCTATTACCCGTGTTTGGTAGATAGCTGGGCTTGCGAGTCGTAGTTGCTTGCTCAGGTGCGATCTCGTGTTGTCAAGTACCACAGTTGTTAGAATGCTGACAGATGTTCATGGTGGAGATGCTTAATGGTGGAGATGCTTAATGGTGGAGATGATCATGACTTTAAACACAACTATTAAAATGCTAGATATAACTAATGCAGAGGCATCGGTGGGCAATAGATGTTATTTGGTTCTTCCATGCTCACTTGTGTCCCGTAGGACCCCGAGTACTTGATACATGTTCCTTGATTTTTCGCACTATCCACATCCGGGAGGCCATGGACCCCCCTGAGCCAGAGCTTAATTCATTTCTATTTCTTGGGGCCACAAACTAGTTTGGGGTTTTATTTACTATCCTGTACTTATGCCATGTTTACTACTTTATTTAAGATTGAGCGTGGAGCACCTGTACTGTTTTGGATCGCGCCACGTTTTCGCGGTATCGACAAGCCCAGTCAGACTTTTGGGTTCCCAATCGTTTACAGCCATCGTCGCAAACCCTGGGTCCGTTCCGGAGCCGGCCAACTTCGTTGCGGGTAGCTTAGTGGGGTGCCCCCTAAAATATTTTATGAATCCTGTGATCGCTTTGTCGTGAATGCCTCGTTGGGTTTTGAGTTGGTTTTTCCGAGGTTGATCGAGTGTGTGTTGCTATTTGTGCACCCCTGCAGGGTAAAACTTTCTGAAAGCCGTGTCCGCGGTTATGGACGACTTGGAGCACAGTATCTCGATCATAGACAAGCATAACTAAAGTAGTGCTACAAATTTGACTTAATATATCTGACTAGTAATCAGCTTCACTATAACAGAATGGATATTAAAAATGCCAACCACTGGTGGACCTGGGTTGTTTTGTTATATCTGCCTAGTAAGTATTGCAACTCCAATGGAATGTGATAAAAGTGCCAAAAAAATGCTGGGTTTTGGGATTCCTCAGGACAATTATATCTGGCTAGTAAATGTTCCAACTACAACGGAATGTTAACTACAACTGCCCACTACTTAGGCTATCAGGATGACTCATGCTATCTATATCTGATTAGTAATTGCTGCAACTATAACGGAATGAGTAAAATTGCCAACTGTGTGAGTTCCTTGGTCCGACTTCCTCGTTTGGTATCGAGGGGGAAATACCAGGATGGGTTTGTTTGATGTTAGCTTCAGGTTGGATCTGGATAGGTCTTTCTTATCTCTCTCTAATAGCCGACAGTTTATCGAGTCTCTATAGGTTGTTTAGTGCATGCTTTGCTGCCGCTTCAGCCCACCATACCTATGTAGGCGAGAGCCGCCGAATTCTAGCCTCGCCGTGTACTGGCCTCAGTACTGACGCTCCTCTTTTTCCTTTGCCCTTTGCCAGCACCCCTTTTGTTTAGCAGGTTTTGAGATCGACGTCGTTAGCAGGGTTACCCTTCCGGCTTGGCTAGGGCAAGGTTATGGACGCCATTGGTTATTCTTCAGGGCTCTTAGCCAGATTTGCATCTTGTCTGTACCCGGATGCTGTATCGTTTTCAAGGTGATTTGGATCTTCGTATTTGTATATCTGTATGCTTGACTCGCTGAGTCGCTGTTGTATATATATATATCTGTTCTGTGGGTCCCATCGAGGACTGATGTGTAATGGTATTACTTCGTTTTCCACCCGCACGAAAGTGCCTGGTGGGCGTCCTTGAATCGTTTCTATTCGGGTTTGGCGGGGAGGGCTAAAACTTGCATAGGGCCGATTCGAGGGTGTTACAGTAAGTTTCGCCAAGTTCAGTAAATAGGAAAAGGTAAACAACTAGCAAAAGATCAAGTTTTCACTTGATTTGATCCACAAGTAACAACTAGGAAAGTAATAATCTCACACACCCAGTGCATGTGAGTGTGTTGTTAAGACAGGGAGCAGATCAGGGAGATGATAAGGCAGCACATAGACGTAGAAGTATTACTCTTCATCTGTTCAGTCTTCACCAGCCAAAGGCATAAATACACACAACCAGACCACTAGTTCATCTAATAACTCAAGAACACCACCTCCGTTTCACTCTCCACAAAACAAATCCAACCAAGCAGCTGATCAACCATGGTACTCTAAGGGATCAGCAGGAGGAGTATATGAAGCAAGCAGTTAGGAGGAGTAAGCCAAGCAAGAAACAAGGAGGAGAAGACAAATAAATCATCCAGGAGCAAGATCAACAAGCAACCACAAGACACAGTCAAGCTTCAGCAACAACAACAGTAGGTTTCTATATCACTAATCATGCATAGCATCTGTTCTTATCAATATCTAGGAATGCTTTAGAGTGATATAGATATCTCCTTAGATTTATACTCAAGTGGAGTATAAAATCTTCACAGGAGTTAGAGCACAACCATATATCCATCTACACATGATTAAAGTCATGCCTCATCCTTTTGCATCATATGCAATAGACAAGGAAGGCATCAAGCATTAACATCAGATCATACTAGTTTAGCAGACCACTTTGCACACTCCAAAAGGGAGGCACCATAGTGGCATGGCTACCAATAGAAGCCATCACCATATTCCTTAATGAAAGATTCGGATTAAATCATATTCCTAGAACTCTAGGAATCATATATAACATTTACTATCATGTTGGCAACATCAAGAATATAGACTAATAAAGCTTACAATTCATATCCACATTAGATCATTATCAAAGCCAAGGACAAAGTTGAAATCAATCACTTTCCTAGAATCATTACTACGAATCATCTATAGGCAAGTTCTGTCATAATGACAACAATAGGAAACCTCAACAAACTATGTTGCCAAGTTCATCTACACTAGTAAGGATTAGATCCTTACTAAAACATTTAGGAATGCATCCTAAAACATATTTCCTGTCAGTAGGAAAATCACTAGAATACTTTCAACCCATAAACCAGGCAACAAACGCTAGTACACAGTACTAGAAATTCACTGTAACTTGAAATGTACCAATATCTCTAAATAGAGGCCTCAACATGGTAAGGATACTAAAATAGGAATACCATCTTAATGTATTTTCTATAGGACATGGAATATTAGGGATATTACTCACATCACTCAAGTGCTAGTACTGCATTATATCAAGACCAAGTAACAGGGGATAGATAAGATTGAACCCAATGGATCATTCAATTTAGGATATAATCAGAGACAGAGTCACAAGTTCAAGAATCGAAATTACTGCGAAGTAATTAACTAGACAAAATCAACTAGAGCATGATAGGATTAGCAACAATATTACACAAGCCACTACAAGCTATCAGTACAGTTAGAGAGGGGAAGAACCCTAGATTACGGGAGTATATGAGTGAGAGTATGAGGGGGTAAATAAATAGGTAGAAAGAGAAGGTCACCTACCCGGGGGGCGAGACGTAGCTCGCCAGAGATGAACCAGAGGCAGCGCAGACCAAGGCGGTAGCTACCAGTAGGGAGCACCAAGTGCCACTCCTGCCTTGGGCTGCGACCAGCAGCAACAGCGTCTGGTGAGGACAGCAATGCAGGTGACCACCAACACAGCACCACGGAGCCACCAAAGCACGGGGAGGTCACACCTCACCTAAACCCTAGTTCCAGTTGGGGATAGAACCGCTAGAAGAAGTGTCTGACGAATCAAATTGGACCAATCGATATATCAGCGTTAACCATGTCTACTATGACCATAGTAGCAGCCAAAGTGGCTGGAGCTCGCCGAGATCAGAGGGGAGCATAGAGGATCCATGGAGTCGCTAGAGTAGAGAAAGGGAATGATATGAGGTCGAGAGATTGAAGGATAGGTCGGGTCGGTACACCAAGCTAGGAGGGCTAGGAACTGGGCCGGTTCAGCTCTTATGGGTCGTCCTAGGCTGGCCCATGGGTCAAGCCCAGTTTTAAAACGAAATACTATGCAAATAAAATAATAGAATTCCAACAATACCCTGCAAACACTATAAGCTCTAGAAAATAGTGAAAAATCATAAAAATATATGATATATCAAAATGACCAGAAAAATATAATCTACTCAAGAAAATAATAAGTTGACTATTTGAACTAAATAAATTAGGGTAAATGACTTAAGTCATTAAATCCTTTGTAGTAATATATGAAAATGAGGAAAAATCCTAAAAATAAAATAAAAAACCATTTTTAAGTAAAAACATGAATATATTACACTGGAAAAATACTAACCTAAATATTCCCTAAGATTTTATGATTTCTAAAGAAATAAATATTTACGCTGTGTTTGGATGTATGAATTTTACCTTGGAATTGAATTGAACTGAAAATTCCAAATCCAAGATGGAAAGGAAATGTGCTCAATTTCCAATTCTAGTGTTTGGATGTGCTTAAAATTTGCGATTGGAATCACAGTGTGACACCCAATTTCAAATCCTGTTTGGATGTACAAAGTATGGAATTAAAGGTTTTGTTGAGTTTTGACAATATAAACTTGTGTACATGAAGAACAACACATGTGTATATTGCACAAATCGAATTTCAGAAAACAGATACAATTAAAAAAGAACATGGACACTCCAAGAAATAAGAAATAGAATATGGCAGGGAGAGGCTAGCTCGGGACAGTCCAGGGGCGTGGCTGCCTTTCCCTCCGGCCGTCGTTGTTCTCCTGTCGTCGTTCCCCCTTCGACCGCATCACCTCCCACCGCCGTTCCCCCTCCCGTCGATCTGCATCGTCTCCCGCCGTCGTTCCCCTCCAGTCGATCTAGGGTTCGGGGTGAGGCAATGGATGGGGACAAACGCCATGGCCCTCGCCATCTTGCCCCGAGGCCACAGTGAAGAGAACGACGAGTACGTGAGGAGGGCAAGGAAGAGGAGGTGGAGGGGAAGACTAATCGGAGCCGCCGGAGCCGCCTTCCTGAAGGTCCCCGTGGTGTGCTCCTGCTGCGCGAGCTTCTTTTGTCGATAGGGGACGAAGAGGTATGCGGGGACTTGTTTCCGAGCCTTTCCGACCTCGCGAGCTCAGAAACGAGCGACGATGAGTTACACGAGGCGCGGGCCTCGCGTGGAATTGTTTCCAGTTTCCACACCCCAATTCACAAGCCACCCAAACGGCCGAATTCGGCTGGGTCATTTCCAAAAGGCCAATTCCGAGGCCCAATTCGTACATCCAAACACAGGGTTAACAAGATTGAAAAATCCTTTCTTGTTTTAAAATATTTTTTTTATCTTTATAAATCAAGAGAAATTCCTTTAGCTTCACTTAAGTGATTTAGAATTTGTTGTTTTGATGAAAGACCATTATTTTCTTTATAGATGAGATGAAATTTTTTCAAACCTTAAAGTTATTTCTTACCTGATGATTTAGGTAAAACACCCAAAGAAAGATAAAATACATATACTACACCTAGAGCCATAACTATAGTTTATAATAAAACTTAAATGTATATTTCTAAGCAAATAATATTCCTTTAGAATCTTATACCATCCATAAGTCAAAGTTTTACAAGTTCATTTTGCATACCATTTACTTATGTTAGGAGTGAATGATCTCATCCCATTTAACTATACTTAGCATGACTCTAAAAGTTTGTAGTGACTAAGTAAACCATATACTAAATTCACCTATATCTCATAGTTAATTTTTGTCATATAATCTATCTATAATAGACATGTCGGATCTACATCTTAGAGCTACACCCACTATCTATAAGATTTCGTCATTGATCATACTTAGGAGAACTCTTGAACTCAACAACAGTATAAAACTAATTTTCTTCATTACAATTGTATTTTATAGTTAACTTTGGTCTTTTACTCAATAAGCTAAAATTCTATTAACTCAAGATCGCGATAAAAATACCTATTGACTGTATTCGGAAAACAATGTGAAGTGCTTAACTTAGTGTAATAAGTATTTTCCTCAAAATTTATTCTTTTTTCCACGCCAAATGAAGACATTAGCAATTCTGTTTAGACTCACCAACTTAAAACATGACCATTTATAAGGAATTGATATCAATGAACATTAAACATCCATTCTTAGTGTGCTTTACTTTTATATCTTGTGTGTTAAGTCTTAAATTCTTTAAAGATATATTTGTTTGTGAAGTAAACTTCAAGATTAACCAAATCTTCAGGAAATCACCTAAGTTCAACTCATGCACAATATTGGGGAATTAGTTCAGGGTTTTACCAAAATGCATGGAATTACTTATGCGTAATAGCATATTGCTTCTTTAAACACTAGTCCTTATCGAACCAATGATGATGTTTCTAGATATTGGAGTTTATATTGTCTTGAATACCGTGATAGCATAATCTTGTAATCACAAAGGCAAGTTCACACTTGCTCATGTCCTTTTATTATTTTCTATCAAGTATTTTCAATCTATTATTTTTATTCACCTTGGTTTCAAAAAGGATGGCACAAAACACTATTTTCATAATTAACTAGCATTATTGGTTACTGATTTAGGGTGGTAAGTTAATCTATTATGACTGGCAATGGGACTACCATTGCTCAGGAATTTATCATCTAGGATTTAATAACCAATGTGCTAGTGATTCTAGCTCCGTATAATTCACGTTAATCATAAGATCTGGAATGGGATGGAGAAGTCAGCTGGATCTTCTTCCTTTTGCATGTCAATAGATGCGCATGCCATGGATGTAATCCTTGGAACATGATTGTAATTTCGAGAGATGATATGCAGCAGGGTGGGATCCCACAATGTCCTATCGTATTCCTGGCATCTACGATGGATTATATGTTTCAGCGCCGTAATACAAAAGTTGGGCATGGCGTACACCAGTGGGCATACAAGTTCATGGAAAGGGCAGTGATCGGCTTGGATCTTAGAATGGGCCTCAAACCAAGGAAGTTTTAATAGGTACATACTCCTGACTATGCAACAAGGCTTAAGTTATCTTATGGTAAAAGTAACGCACCTCTATAGAGTGTAAGAATTATAACATGTTACTCCATGTTATAGGATTGAGCTACGAACGTGGCAGAAAAGGAACTCCACGAAGCTTTGGTAAACCTGCGAAGGTGGGCAAACGTAGCTTTTTTTAGAATAAAATCAACCTTTGAAGAAATGTTTACGAAAACCTGCATAACCTATGACCTTTGGTCTATGGTTGTAGACAGTGCATCAAACAACCCGTTTTAGTGAACTTGTTGAGTACGCTCGTACTCAACCGTACCTTCTTAACCCTTCCTAGATCTTGACGAACTCGAGAGGAGAACTACTTTGAAGAGTTCAAGAGATACAGTGGGGATTAATGAAGTCGACGACTACATCAGTGGTAATAAAAGAGAAGATGAAATGTGGATTATAGATATTCCATAGATTCTAGAACCTACATCTATAGACAATTGCTATAACAGTAATCGTAAGCCATATACATAAAATAATAGTAGTACTATTTATAGAATAGACTTTGAGTTGTTGTTTCTGGTTTTCTTCTGTATAATGTTTTTCCTCACTGTTTCGAGGAAGTTTTCTAGATCTTCTATAAAGCTCTGAGTGGTAACCTATAGTCATGTCTTGGACCTGCAATGTTTCTGTTGTACCACTCTAAGGGATGTAATACTAGTGGAACGGTGTTTCATTGGTGTTATGTCAATGACTATAGTATACTACATCATGCATTTGTATGATGGGTCACAACACCATATGATGCCTACAACATCACATGTTCATTTTAAGCACGTTTTCATCGAAGTATTACTTCTTGTTTTTATATCGATCCAAACAAGAGCATCGGTAAGTGTTTATCAGTGGTATTTCTATAGCACCCAAGGTATCACAAGTCTTGAGTGAATTCATTGCAAGTATCGAAGGTGAAAAGGTGGTGAGTAGGTTTGAGTGTAATTGAGAGTTTGAACAGAATATAAATAACATAAAATTAAAAGCTATAGAAATTGATTGGAGTTCCTGCAGAAGAAAGATTGGGTGTGGAGAGACTCAGTTCATGATGATAGTAAATATGCCAAGTGGAATAAATGGGATACATAATCGTAATTCTTCATATAGTTGTGAAAGTAGGCGATCAACCCATTATTAGCTTGAACTCTTTTGAGTGGATTTGTTTGACTCCCTTGATTCTTTTGCCTGATATCACCAACCATGGTCAGCGCAGCATTTAAGGTCATGAGACCGAATCAAGACTTTATGCTTTGTGGTTACTCGTTATCCTTGAGTTATACTAGGTCCTATTTGATACCAGTCGTGTCACTCGAAGGTCGACGATTCTCAAGTAAAAAAGTTCTTTTCTATGTGGTTCTCTAGATCATGTTATCTAGGCCCTTAAATTAGATAACAAGCATTACACATGACATAGATAATCATTCTTGCACTAAATAATAAAAACAACAATCCCGTATGGATGGAATAATAGATAGGCACATCACATCTCACCAATCCCCTACATCTCCCAAACATATGGGGATTTACTCACACATGAGAGGAGAATAGCACAATGATATAATCATAATGTAAATAGGGTCATCGCTATATTACCATAGCAAGACATAATAAAAGGGAAGATGGTATGATTACAAATCCAAGTTTGACTATACTTGCAAACCCTAATCTTACAAGTGTGAAGATATCTCTCTCTCTCTTGAACAAGGGGACTTGTAGTGGAGTGGGTGGTTTAGAGGTTGAAGATCTCAGATCAAATCGAAAAGCTTCTTCTTCTTCTCTGAATCTATTCTTCCTCTCTTCGGAATGGATGATGTCAGTTGTATTCTCTTTCTGATGTGTTTCTCGTCTTCTCTCTCGTCTCTTCCCCTTCACGAAAGTTGATCTATTTGACCAACGAAGCCATGGGCATGCGGTATGGGCATGCGATACGGGTGGGTTGTGCCCGTATGGTTAGTCGCTAAAGCCTATGGCCCCCTTGATGAAGATCTTCCCAATTGATCTTTTGCTTGACTTCCTCGAATAAGATCATAAATGGCTTTAAACCCTTCCAAAATTGTTCAACACCTTAAAGTCATCATAAATAACAAGGTTCCTTTGTTTTCACAAAATTAGTGTTAGGTGAAAGGCGAAAACCTTCAAAAACAAGTAGAAATTGATAAGAAAGCTCATGTAAAATGTGTTAAAATTGGGAGCTATCACCATCATATCATTCTACTAATGGTATGATCTCATTCTCAAATGACATTACATGTTCATGGTTAGGACACTTTAACCATCACTTTAACAATGAACTAGTCCACTAGAACTCTTACTAGGAACACGATGTTGTTTATATATCCACATATGTATTTAGTTTCCAGTTAATACCATTATAGAATGGAGAATAAACATTTATCATAAACATGAACTATAAAAATAAAAAAATATTATTGCCTCGTGGGAATATTTCCAACACTTCTGAGGTGCCAAATCTCCTTAAATAATCAGGAAAAGCTTTGGAGGGCGAATAAGCAAAACAAAACCTGGGCTCATAAAATACTAGCCGAAGGGCCAAGAGAGGACCAAAAGTTGTTCTTTTCTTTTTTGGAGGGACCAGAAAAATTGGTGGCCACACTCTTCAATTCCTAGGAGCAATCGAAGTGGACATGCTGGATCGAACAAGTAGATTTAATTTGACCGCATATGCCATAAGCACCATATTTGAGGGTTTGCCCAAGTGACTGGCAACATGCATCACCATTCACTTAGCAGCACACGGTTAATGGTGGGCAAAGCAATAGTACGGCATATATACTTACCAAGGGGAAACTTTATCGCACGCGTAGGTTAAACATTTGTTTTTTCTGCAAAAGCAAAGTGGAAATTATTTTTTTGTCAGAAGCTTAGCTTAGGGCATCTCACACTAGCCAGCTGCGCTCCAATAGAAAATCAAGCATCGTATTGCTGAACACGGTTGATAGATGGAGATTCCAGCCGATGTTGGAAAAGAATAATAAAGAAAGACAGAGACAAGATGTGTTAGAAATAACCTATCGCGACTGAGGGCATGCCTTGATCAGGAAATATCTTTCCCGGTCACTACATGTTGCTGGCACATTTTTAGCAGCAACTAAGTTTTCCTTTCGGTAAAGTGGGATGCGTTAGCATGCAGGTGCTACCTAGTACGCCGTGGTTTGTTTAGCGGCCGGGACCAGCAAGTGATCTCTGCACTTGCTTCATATTCTAATGCTACCACTACTAGCTTTTGGGTCTTAACCAAAGGCCCCAACGAGAAGAAGAAAAAAATCAAGTGTACAACATAGCCATGATATTTAGAAGTATGCAAAACGACAAGGTTATAAACACACGTATAAGTTCTTTAGAAGTGCAAATTACAGCCAAACCATAGCATAACTTTATAATTAAGCAAGTGGCAGGGGACGTAAAATTCTCCCCCGATTTTAAGGGAGTTCTCACCCCTCCTCGGTTGATGGTTGGCGGCGCGGGACGCGATGGCCGGCATGGACACGGCGCTCGTCAAGGCGCGGCAGCGTGGGAAATGGCCTAGGCGAGCATCTTTTTCATCGATGGCTTGGTGGTGGTCGCTTTGTCGGCGTGCTCACGGTCTTGGCAGCTCTTGGTGTAGACTGCGAGCAGCATAGGTCGTCTTCTCCTACTGCTCCAGCTCGGCCTTGGGGCTCTGGTTGCCAGTTGGGGGAGAATAGGGCAGCATGGTCCCGTGGATTGACGGCGTGGGGGCTTCTAATCTGGGTCAATAAAGGTGGCTGCCCTATTGGTCTTCTCGCGCCAAGCTAGCGATCTACCCATTTTCGATCCTCTTTGATCTGGTTGATTATAAGTTCTGGAATTCTCCGCGAGAGTTCTATGGATTGGTGCAAGACACTCCTAGTTTTATGGAACTTATGGGATTCGGTAGTCCGTGTTTGTGCATCTTCCTGTGCGGCTTTAAGTGGGCGTGTCGCGAAACTCCACTTTTTACTGATACCATGGGACATGTCTACTTCCAGATTTCCATGGTATTGAGAGAGGCGGAGAATGCCATGGCGCCTACGATTGGGGGATCAGAAAAAATGGCGGAAGTTGTCTTAGATGCAATGAAGACTGAGCTTGGTGTTTAGTGACTTGCAGTAGCGGCCGCGGCAAGTGGGGTGGCGGCATTGGAGGAATTCAGTCTTGGTGGTGCTCCTCGAGTACCGAGTCTCAATTCTGTGGGTGAAAATCCAAAGTATCTCCTTTATTGGCTGTACTTGACAATGACCTTGTTGAAAGCATTGTATTTAGAATTTGGACTTTCTCCAGAACGAAAACCTAAGATCATTGATCGGACGACGAAGGTGCATGTGCTCTGTTCCCTTCTTGGAGGTATCGCCTTTGGAGGACCTCTTTTGCGGTCCGGGTACCCTTTTTGCTGGTGGTTAGTGTGCTGGTGTTGCGAGTGACTGATCACTGTGGTGGGACTTTCTTTTTTTTTCCCTTTTTTATGTTCTTAGCTATGTGCATCTCAGTGTGTAGTTGGACATTTTGTTGGTGCAGAGGTTGGGTGTAATTGGTATCTTCGCGATATTAATATATTCCTTTGTCGAAGAAAAAATAATTAAGCAAGTTATCTAGAAGTGCACAGTAGAAATGTACAACCAAAACTCCACAAGTACAAGAAATGTGTATAGTTCAGCCAGGTCCTTCAGAAGTGCAACTCAATACAACAAAAGGTACAATCAGAAAAATTGGTTCTTGTACAGAGATGACATCTCTTTAAAGAATGAGCATACAAGCTGGTTGTATGACGCAAGTATATGCAACACTAATGCAGAAAGAGACGTAACGTGTTAGAAAATAAATATTTGACTATGCAGAGCTCCCAGAGATGGCCAGATGTAAAAATACCAAAAGCCATTGCAACCATAGGTTCATATAACAGTTCTGGCACCAAAAGTTTGAAGTGATGATGCTGCGGTTTACAGCAGTAGTGCATTAGCACGCAGTACTAACCTAGCTAGTACACTGTGATTTGATTATGAAATGGGACTAGCAAGTGATCTGTGCACATTTAGTTGGCTGGAATTTTTTAAGATCATAGTACCATTGCTGCTGCATGCTTTAGCCCTGAACAAAAGAGAAAAAGGTACAACCAATTTGTCTGTCAGAGTTTGCAACCCAACAAAAAAAATAACTACTGTATTAAAAAATAAAAGTGAGAGTCATTGCAACAAAGTTAATTTTGACTGCACATCTGTGCCAGCTAGTTTCAGATAAAAAAATCAGTGCAGCATTTTGTTTTGAGAGATCAGCTCACTTTGAAGTTAACATATATCATGGCTAGCTGTTCTGATCAAGAATATGCAACAAGAACGCGGACATAAGAATGAGATAGGTTAGAGAATAAATATCCGCTGCGGAGAGGTCCAAATAGGAAATCAAACAATTTACAACCATATATTGCTCTAGACGTTTTATTATCTTTCACCAGGTGTGCAAAGGTTACAGATAGATGAATCCAGTACATTCACAGCGGACTTCTTTCAAGTTCACAAAATTATAGCAGGAAAACTTTGAACAAGCTCACATATACCTCCTCAAGTTTACAACATAGGAAGAGTAAAAAATTCAACAACCAAACTGCTACAGAATATTATCCTCCTCAGAGACAACAAGTAAGCAAAAGTTTTCCACAGCAGAGTGAAAAAAATTGCAGGCACAGGTTCCACAGGTGACAGAAGAAAAGGTAAGGGAAACAAAATCTTCCCTAGCGTCGATCGCATGCCTTATGCCATTCATGACAAACATACAGAAGCTCGAGAAAACACCACGAGAGTATCATATACCCGAGCTGCAAACTCCAGGCCAGGAGCGTAGCAGCACCAGGCCATGTCAGTTTGGAGGACTATTATGGCCAATGCTAGGGCTATGGCCTGGAGTGGTCGACTCAGTTTGCTCAGCATGTGCCTCCAAAGTGATCCTTCCAGCACAGGGAGGACGGATGCTGATGATAGGCGCCCGCACTTCTAGCATCCTCGCATGAACTGGCACGGACAGCTGCATGAAGAAGGTAGTACTGAGCAGCAACATGAAAACCACGACGCTATTCAATGAAACAGCCATGGTGTCGATGAACAAAATAGCTGGTGGTGGCTACTTTGGAGACTGGAGGAGGGCAAGAATTAAGAACTGAATGCACAAGTTACTCACTTCTAAGATGGCTAACCTCTAGAGCCAGTTCCCTTCTTTATATATGCAGATTGTGTCACTAATTTAGTCCACGAAAGGTACTTTTGGGGGAGTTGGGTGATGGGAGGACCAGGGAGGTGATAACAACAATCCTCAGCCCATTGTTTATGATTTGGATGTCCTAATATCTCTTTTTTCCACACAAATTCTATGCCAAAGGGAACACCTTTTCCCAATCCAGTTTTATTCTAAGAAACATCGAAACTTCTTCAACCTGGATAGACACTGTATGTAGTGACGGTTATTAAAAAACCAAATGCCATGTGAATATGCCTCGAAGCCTGGCCTGAACTCCGTGGCAGCCTGACAGGTATCAATGTGATTTTGTTTTTAAGACCAATCAGAGTGATGCTTTCATGTGAATTAGTATTCTTACCGGCATGGTTATTTCTTTACTTTTTCACCAGTGCATCAATCAAACAAACAACTAGCCTTTTTTATCAACTGTTAATAAGGACAAAAGGTGCAGTTATGAATCATCTAGTCACCACCATAATCAGTTATTCTAATGAAGCATATGTTCAACACAAACCCAGCTGTACTAGTCTAACATACTTGTGTAGTCATGGAAGCCTCATTAAGCATGCAACTTGCAAACTTGAACTATCTAAGTGTATAACTGGACATGTTCCAGTCAAAGTTTAAGCAATAACAGCTAATCAGATCTTCTATCAGAGCTTATCAAGCCTCAGGTTAGAAGGAACAACAGCAAGTTGGAGCTTCTAGCCTTCTATTTGTGTTGCTTATCGCTGCATATAGAAAAGAGTAGCAAATGCCCAAAGCTATTATATATATGTATAGGGTATTGCACCACCAGAACTTGTTCCTTTTCTGTGGATCCTCGTTTTCTAAAGTTTCGGAAACTTTGATTTTGATTTGGAAAAGGCGCTTTGAAGCCTTTTTTGATTGCTTCCTACTGGTTGGCTCGGAATTCAACAAATAAGTTATTTTAGGTTCTCTCATCCTTGGTGACCAATACAACTAATATCCTTATATTCCTCTCCATTAATTTAATAACCCCAAAAAGTGTCATAAACTTGACCATGTGACACAAAAGCATGGGAATTTTCATCATTGTTACCTTAACTTTTTTTACAGTTGTTAGCAAACTGTAGATGCCAACTCCTGTTACATAAATGGAAATACCACGCTGTTCAGAAAAAGGAAATATCCACTCCCATCAGAAAAAAGGTTAATACTAACACATGTTAGCAGCAGCCATCAAGTGTGCATCCAAGTGAGAATGACTAAATGATGCAAAGACCTGTAAATATCTTTAGGTGAGAAACACACCTCACTTACTCATCAGATGCCACTAAGAATTATGGACTTAGGGCCTCATTGATTTGCAGGATTGCAAAGGCATGCCCTCTTGATTCCTCTAGGATTGTAAACCATAGGAATCTGCAGCAAAGTGTCTTTGATTACACCATAATGAAAACATAAGAACTCGTGAGGCATATGAAATTTTCCAAGAGGTTAGACTCAATAGAATTTCCTTTGGAGTCAAATGCGAAGTTGGCCATAGTAAAAATTCCAAAGGTTTGTCGTACTACAAACTGAACATTTTCTATTGCGAGAATCCTCAATTTCTATAGGCTGAAATCCTATCTTTGATCAAAGAGGCCCTTAAGGTCAGGAACATACCTCAAAGGAAAGCATCGACAATCAGCATCTTATAAATTTATATCCGGGCACTTGGTCTCGCAAAAGTTGCAGAAATGGCAACTAAGCTATATTAGTTTTTCATTAAACTGCAATAGCGGATTTCCCTTTTTCTTGTCAGAACAAAGACTTAGTGCACAGAGTAACACAGCCTCGTATTCAAACTGCAATATTGTGTAGTTTCTTTTGTCAGAACTGTAATTATTAATTATCTGAAATCAGGATACCTTAATGTGTCACTTAGTACATGTTGATGGTTATATGCAATTAGCTTCTGTAGGTTCAATCTATTGACAAGACAGTTCCTACAAAAGAATATAAGTATAACACACCAGCACCAGACAAGCAGCCTCCATACAGTATATATGCTTCGTATTGATTAATTTGATAAGCGTGAAAAGGGAGTAGTCAAATAAATAACATACCCCAAAAAGTTGAGGATGTACGAGCATTTCCATACCACAATAAGATTTGGACAGCCAAGCAATAATAATGAAAAGATTCTAAAGCAGACGACTAATTCGAATATTATCACAAAAGACAACAGAAATGGTAACAGGTGGTTCCTTCTGATGTAAAACTAATTAGCTACTCAACATTTCATCTGGGATATCATGAGAGCACACCAGTTCTGTAATTGATCATGTACACCATGTAGCAGGGAGTTACAATATCATACGATGTACATCACGATACCACTATAAAGTGCCTAACTGTCAACCTATGGAGTACATGAGACATACATGGCCTGAAGTGTAGAAAAGGCCACATAACAGATCTATTTTTCTTACGTTCAAGATTTTTTTGTTTCAGGCATGACTCCCTCCTTTGGTGCTACCGAGCTTGGATAGTAGGTACAGGCAACCCGAAGAGAGGAGAATCGATGCAGCGAAGCAGAAAAGGTCAGTACACGATGTGATGGTCACCCTCTTGCTCTTCTCGGAGATGCCAACCAGCAGAACCATGACGATGACGTGACCCAACTTCGTCTTGAGGTCACTGACCGAACGGATTTCCAGCCACTTGGGCCGTTCCTACAGACAGAATCAGAGATGTAAGGACTCCGAAATCAATGATCAAACGCATTGCTTCTACTCCATATAATGGTTTTGACTTTTGAGAAAGCATGCAAACCAACCGGAAGCCTGAACAAACCAAAGAGGCTGGAGCCTTCGGCGGATTGTTTTGCAATGTCCATGTTACTGATGAAAAGCTCGTAGAGGCCCGTCCCGAAGACAAACATGACCGTCCCGATGAGGTACATATCTGAGGTGAGACAAGTAATGCATAATGGTTTAGTTATCAGTGTATCATGACTACACAAATGAACTGACGGGATGTCTAATCCCACTGCCGTGATAATTCTGCCGACATGTAGAACTTGTATAGTGGTGAACTTGAAAGTGCTAGTGGTGGATTGTGCATGGCTGATTGAAGTACACAGCAAACATGGGGTGAATGAATCAGTAAGATTACCAATGGCTTCAATCAGCATGAAGACGACCTTCCCATCGCCGCGCAAGTAGTACTCTACGAAGGCGTCCATCACGAAAGTGCAACCCTGCGTAACCACGCGCAAGGATTAAATTTACTGATTGATATCCGAACAGATGAACCTGCAGGGCTGACGAATCAAGCACCTTGAGGAAGCAGAGGACGGATCCGGCGAGGGATCCGGCGATGGCGAGGAAGGCCATGAAGCGGCAGGCGTAGATGGCCTTCTCGATCCCCGCCTCCAGGTCCGAGCCGAATCCCGCGCGGGCCGGCAGCCCGAACGGGCGGAACCGCGCGGCGTGGTGGGGCTCCGTGTGCACGGCGCTCGCCGCCGCAGTGGGGCTAGACGCCCCTCTAACCCTAACGCCCCGCGGCCGCGCCCTAGGCCTTTGCCTCCACGCCCAGACACGGTATCCCGCGCCCGCCGAAACTTCCGCCGGGGCGGCCGACGTCACACCGGAACCGAAGGGTCTGGGCCTCATCATGACTGCCGCCTCCTTTCCACGGCGCGGAGCTGGTGGCTAAGTAGGCAGCGGCGAGCGAGGGAGCGCCAAAAGTGGGGCGCCACGTTTAGTGTACCGGTGCGGGTGCAGACACGGAGGGCGACGGCGACGGCTGGCTCGTCGGGTTGCGGGCCGACGAGTCCATGTTGGCGAGGGGGAGAGGTGGGGAGTCCCCCCTTGCCCGCGCCGTGCAACCTGTGCGGCCGGTGCCGACAGGGACGGAGATACTTCCACGCTCGGGCCAGTGATCTGGCGGCCTCGTGTCATCGTCGTCTTCCCCGGCGAGCCTCGGCCACTCCTTTCCGCGGACTCTCTCGTCGGCGCCACGACCAGCGTCACGAGTCACGACTAGCGTGTGGCTCTGACTGGTCGGTTTGTTGGGCCACAATAACAGCCCAACGTGAAGAGAACCTGGCCAACGCCGGCCCGACAGCGCCTTCATGTGCCTGGCACGTCCCGACACCCCAAGGCCTGTATAGCTCGCGCGCTGGACCGTGCCGGTCCGTACCCTGACTTCAGGCCCTGGCACAACCCCTAGGCCCAGCGGGCTGTCCTCCTGCATGTTTGGTCCGCGGTGCCCTGTTTTGTCTCATTTGGCCTCCAGCGTAAAATACCCTAAAAAATCAGGAAAAAAATCAAAAATATATAAAATATAAAAAATAGTAGAATGCAGCAAGATATTATATGCAATAAGAAGTGAGTTTTATTACTGCTGTCTCATTAAAAACCTTATGTTCCTAATAAGAAAAAAGAGTACAATAAAAACAAGAAAAAAATTACAACAACTACGACTAAATCAACAACTACGACTAATTAGTTTCATGTGTCTTGCTTCTGATGAAACAAGTCGTGCTGCAGCAAGTGATCGATTCCACGTCCATTGAAGAAGAACAGCACACGGCTGCATCTTCTGCACCTAGCTCTCCTCTTTTGGATACCATCCTTCTCATATTGTTCATCGTCGAAGTGCTCCCACACCCTAGAATTTCTTCTTGACATAGGGAGTGGGTTTGCTGGAGAATCCATAACACCTAAATCCAGGGCTAAATCTTATGAAGCAACGAAATGAAAAGAGCTTTGTCTCTGTTGGTTGGTTGGGATGAGACATATCTAGATGGGTGTGGAAAATGAGAGGGGTGAGTGCTCTATTTATAGTAAAAAGTGAGAACAATGAGCAAGCGCAATCTAGGGACAAGTTTGTATGAGGATAAAAATTAGCCTTTATTATTAGCTACCTCGTCAAAATCTTATACCCCTAGGAATGGAAAAGAGTATTGTTCTTTGTTTGTAGGGTATTAAATACTATCATAAATAAAAGTTGAAACTTTATACATATTTAAATGATTATAAAAAGAAGTCAGGTGGATGAATAAGCAATGGCTAGCAATTTCATTCTTGTTAATTTAGCATGCTTATCTTATCTACACCAGGTGGTAAGAGAATATTAATGGGTATTGTTTTGATGGAGTTCTAGGCTGCACCATGGAGACCTAAAGGACATATTTTTTGACACAAAAACAGCAGGAAAGGCCCTACTATGTCATTTTATAGAACTTTCGAGCACGGAAAATGTACAGGTGGAATGTAGATCCATTCCAATAGTTAGGTGGTCAGAAGGGGCACATGAAATCTAGTTGTCCCAATAACCTGCCAGGTGGGTGGCATACAAAAGGGGGAGGTAATTCAGGAGGAGGTGGAAATAATGGGAAGAATAACAACGGCAAGAGAACTAAATCTTTTGGGAAGCTGAACTGCACTACTCTAGAAGAAGTCGATAATTCTGATCAAGCTAGGATATGTACGCTCACCATACTTTCTAATCCTGGAAAGGTTTTATTTGACACCGGTGCAACTACTTCGTTCATTTCTGAGAAATTTTGTGATAAATTTGGGGTTAGACGGGCACCGTTAGAAAACCCATTGACCGTAATAACAGCAGGGGGTATCGTAGTCGTAACCCATATAAATATGAATCAAGTCATCATGATCTATGAAGGTGTTTACTATGCGGATCTTTAGGTGGTCCCAATGAAAGGAATAGTAGTAATTCTAGGGATGGATTAGATGACAGAACATGGAGCTCAGATTAATTTTGAAGACAAGATTGTCTCGATCGAAACTCCGGGTGGAGGAAGAATTGTTTATCAAGCGGATAGACACACACATATAGATGTGGATCTACAATTAAACTCCATGAGTGAGGTAAAGTTGGAGTATATCCCAATAGTGAATGAATTCATGGATGTCTTTCCATCATAGTTACCAGGAATGCCACCTGATCAAGAAATTGTGTTCACTATTGACTTGATACCATGAACTGCACCAATGGCACAAGCACCATACAAGATGGGTCCTAAAGAGCTGAAAGATTTAAAGAGCAAATTGATGACTTAGCTGGTAAAGGTTTCATTCAAGAAAGTGTATCACCATAGGGAAATCCAGTTTTTTTTGTGGATAAACATGATGGAGGTCGGCGGATGTGTGGAGATTAACGGAATTTGAACAATGTTACTATCAAGAAAAGTATCTTTTTCCAAGAATTCAAGATTTGTTTGATAAAGTCAAGGGAGCAGGTGTAGTTTACAAGATTGATCTCATATCAGGTTATCATCAAATCAAGATTAAGCCTGAAGATGTTCCAAAAACTGCATTGTCTCAAGGTATGGACATCATGAATATTTAGTTGTACCTTTTGGGTTGACTAATGTGTTGGAGATATGCCCAAGAGGCAATACTAAAAGTGATTATTATTATATCTTTATGTTTATGATAAATGTTTACATCCCATGCTATAATTGTATTAACCGGAAACATTAATACTTGTGTGTTTTGTAAACATAAAAGAGTCCCTAGTAAGCCTCTTGTTAAACTAGCTTGTTGATTAATTGATGATCATGGTTTCCTGATCATGGACATTGGATGTGATTAATAACAAGGTTATATCATTAGGAGAATGATGTGATGGACACACACCCATAGTAAGCGTAGCATAAGATCAAGTCATTAAGTTCGTATTGCTATAAGCTTTCAAATGCATAGTAACCTAATCCTTCGACCATGAGGTTATGTTAATCACCATCACCGGATGGATACTTTGATGACATCAAACACCGCTTCGTAACTGGGTGGTCATAAAGGTGTCATTGGGTATTCTGAAAGTATGTGTTGAAGCGCATGAACCAAGATTGGGATTTGTCCATCCATATGACGGATAGATATACTCTGGGCCCTCTCGGTGGAATGTCATCTAGTTAGCTTGCAAGCATGTGACTGGGTCACAAGGGATGACATATCACGGAATGAGTAAAGAGTACTTATCAGTAACGAGGTAGAACTAGGTATGGAGATGCTGACGATCAAACCTCGGATAAGTATAGTATCGCGTGACAAAGGGAATTGGTTTCGTATGTAAATGGTTCAATCGTTCACGAAGTCATCGTTGAGTATGTGGGAGCCATTATGGATCTCTAGGTCCCGCTGATGGTTATTGATAGGAGATGTGTCTCTGTCATGTCTACATATTCACGAACCGTAGGGTGACACACTTAAGGTTCGAAGTTGTTTTAAGTAGATATGGAATGTGCGTTGGAGACCGAATGTTGTTCGGAATCTCGGAATGGATCTGGGACATCACGAGGAGATCCGGAATGGTCCGGAGAATAAGATTCATATATAGGGGATCATTTTCTGAGTTAGGAAATGTTCCGGAGTATTTGTATGAGGGTTCTAGAAGGTTTCAGAATGTTCTGGAAGGTTCTAGAGGATTTCTTGGAGTTTGCTTGAAAACCAAGAAAGGGTCAAAGGAAACCTAGTGGGGCAAGACACGGATTCGTGGGGGAGGAGGACTCCTCCCCCCTTCCCACCGCCGACCATAGGAGGGGAGTCCTACTAGGACTCCCCCTCCCCAGGCGCGCCTCCCCCTTAAATAGAAGGGCAGGGGCGCCCCCTCCAAGCCCGCTCACATAACTCCAATCTTTGCCGCCTCTCTCCTCCACCTTTCTTCTGCACAGGCATAGGCGAAGCCCTGCAGAATTCTCTACTCCACCACCACCACGCCGTCGTGCTGCTGGGATTCCGTGGAGAAGATCTACTACCTCCACTGCTCGATGGAACGGGGAGAGGAAGGTCTGCTTCGACTCCGCACGTGTGACCGACTGCGGAAGCGCTGCCAAAACGCGGTGCCAGAAGGATCGTCCACTTGACCGACTGCGGAAGCGATGCCGGAACACGACGCCGGAAGGATCGTCCACACGATCTTGAGATCGGCAAGTGATCGACTACATCAACCACGAGATCTAATCTCGTTAACGCTTTCGAATCTACGAGGGTTAGTTCCTATCTATCTCGTTGCACATGTCTAATAGATTAGATCTTGGCTTTTATCTAGATTAGATCTGGGTTTTGTTCGTTCTTGCGGTAGAAATTTTTTGTTTTCCATGCTACGAACCCATCAGTGGTATCAGAGCCGTGTCTATGCGTAGATCTGTTGCACGAGTAGAACACAATATTTTTGTGGGCGTTGATTCTTTTGCTGTCGGTGTCTTAGCGTGTACTTTGCATATTGCGGCATGGTGGGATGAAGCGGCTCGAGCTAACATTACATGTCATCGCACATGAGACTTGCTCCACGCTTGACGTGCAACTTGCTTTGCACAAGTGGCTTTGCGGGTGTCTGTCTCTCCCACCATAGTTAAGATTCAATTTACAATGAGCATCTTCACAACACTTGTATCAACGTTGTGGTCCTTTTTCGTAGGTAAGATCGGTCTTATGCGAAAGCCCCAAACCACGTAAAACATGCAAAGAAAATTAGAGGCGTCTAACTTGTTTTTGCAGGGGTTTTGTGATGTGATATGGCCATCATGTGATTATGATTATATTTGATGTATGCAATGATCCTTGTTGTAATATGGCAACTGGCAGGAGCCTAATGGTTGTCTTTCAATTCTGTTAAGACCTGCGTGTCTATTCATCTTGTAATAGCTTTGTTCCAAGTAGTTGTAATAGTTGCTGTTGGTGATGGACAACCATGAAGCGACGCCACGGACCTTGACGCCATGCTGGTGATGATGGAGATCATGTCCATGTTTTGGAGATGGAGATCAAATGCACAAGAAGAAAGGCCATATCATATCACATATTATGAATTGCCTGTGATGTTAATCCTTTATGCATCTTGTATTGCTTAGATCGCGACGGTAGCATTATAAGATGATCCCTCTCACTAAATATCAAGTAATAAAGTGTTCATCCTTAGTTGGCACCGTTGCTAAGACTCGTCGTTTCGAAGCATCTCGTGATGATCGGGTGTGATAGACTCTACGTGTGCATACAACGGGTGCAAGCCAGATTTGCACATGCGGAAACTAAGGTTAACCTTGACGAGCCTAGCATGTACAGACATGGTCTCGGAACACGAAATACCGAAAGGTAAAGAATGAGTCATATGGAATATATGATGAACATGTTGATTGTTCGCCTTTAAAGCTACATCATCTCACGTGATGATCGGACTTGGTGTAGTGGATTTGGTTCATGTAATCACTAAAACAACTCGAGGGATGTTGTTTTGAGTGGGAGTTCATTTGTAATTTGGATTATTCAAACTCAATTTATCATAAACACAATCAAAGTGAATTTGCATAGTTTGTTGTAGTCATTGGCATCCGTTCACCACCTTACGCTTAGTTATAGTTGAGATAGTGGAACTATAGAAATTCTGGATATTTACTTTACGAACTGGTATCGTATTGTTTTGAATGTCAATTTAAAGTTTATAAGTCCTATTGCAAACTTTCAGCAAACTCTATTTACTCCATGAAGTTTAATAAGTAGTATTAAATCAAGAGTAAGAATTCCAATGTTAGTATCTAATGTATCATGTTTGCCTCTATGATTCTTGATACTCAAAAGATTGTTTTTAATATCAAGTTTATCTAAGAGCTGAAAGCAATGTTTCAGAAACCATCATATGTGAAAGGTATTGCGATATCTAAAACAATGTGTTGGTTACAACATGATAGAGTATACGTCCTCATATTTGATGAGAATTTGTGAAGATTGGAGACGCTAGTCGTCCTAATCCTCCAAAAGGTTTTGAAAAAGAAACATTATACTCGCAATTCACCTTTATAAGCTATAGCAGCTTGATTATGAAAGATGTCATGATAAGTATGAATAGAAGATGTAAGTAAAAATGTTTACTACACTAAAAGATTACTAAAGAATGGAATTCTGAAAGAATGCCAAACATTTGATGAAGGTGATCCACTTCAACGTGCAAGTCCAAAGGTATTGGTATTTGACTATACACACTTTGTACCATGTGTCATGTTGATGACACCACTATTGATGTTGATAGATTCTTTTAAAAGAAAAGGAATTGCTGAAAGAGAATCTATAAAATATTTGGCAGAAAATAAAAGGTTGGAGATGTCCAACTTAGGCATATAGAAGATATACATGTTATGGTTGTATTCCTTGCTTGTTAAACAATGTGGTTCTCCGGTATTGGATACCGAATTGGTTGGTATGAAGTGTCATACATGACAACACAATTCATGAACTGCAATGGCCTAAGTAAATAGCAAGAGAATATGTGATGATGTTCATCGAAAACAAACAAAGGGTTGTTGTGTTGCTCGTTAACATCAAAGCTTACCTTCAAGATTTGTTTTAATAATTGTTATTTTGATCAGGTATTATGACGACAAAAGGTTGTTCAAATAATTACCGTATTCCATAATAGATGGATGATATACAAGTCTGGTTGGAGAAATAACGACCATAAAACTAATGCTAAAATGTCGCAAGACAAATGATTGAAAGATCACTTGCAAAGTGACATCGCCGTTTAAATTATATTGAAAGGATATATGAAGAAACTCCATGTTGATGGATTTTTGGAGTCTTTGATTTAGATCAAATGATCGCTTGTGATACTTTCCTGGAGATAATTAAAACTCCGTTCGTAGGCCAAAAGAGGAACGGACGACTAACTGATTGGAATTTGTACATATTGATGTATATAGTCCATTATGTGTAGTCATGGGCGATGGATTTCAACTTCATATGCTTTCTGCAAAGATTTGAGTGAGTATATGTATATACTTACTCAATAAGGAAGAAGTATGAAACATTTAAAAAATGTTCAAAGACTTTCAAGATGAAGTGGAAAATCATTGTAACAAGAGAATAAAAGAGTTTATGATTGGATCATAAAGAAAGATGTTTGAGTTACAAGTTTAGCAAAACACCTAAGACTTGAGGAATTGTTCCATGATTTATATTTCCCGATAAACCATAGGAGTATGGCATATTCGAGAGATGAAATCAAACCATGTTTGAGATGGTAAGATCAAGGGTGTCATTTATAAAACTGTCATTATATATTAAAGATTAAAGCTTTAGTGACTATCGCTTTTACACTGAAAAGAGCTCCATCGTGATCCGTTGAAATGACACCATATAAGTCATGGTTTGGGATAAAACCCGAATTGTCTTTTCTTAAATTTTGGTATGCTATGCATAAGTAAAATGTTTACAACCAAAGTCGGATAAGCACGTCTTTGTAGGTTATTCCAAAGAATTTGTTGGGAATTTATCCATAACACCGAGGACAAAAGAGTTTGTCGCTTGGAACTTCAAGTTTCTTGAGAAGGAATTTTTCCTGAAAAGTTAAGTGGGAGGACAATAGAACTTTGATAAGGTTGTTGAACCTTAGCTATATGTGCTAAGTAGCGCGGCGCCGGAAAGTGTCCCGGTGGCGGCCACAATGCTCATGGCTCTCGTGATTACAAAAGGTGTGATCTCGGAGATTAGAGTTCCTATAGAACCGTGTGGGTCGGTAAGAATCAAATAGTAAGATTTGATAAGCAAGTCGTTATTGTTTTGACAATGATGAACCGACTACGCGCAAAGAAGCGATGATGGGCCCTGACTCCATAAAATGACTAGAAGTCATGGAATCCGTGATAGCTTCCATACACGAGAAATCAAGTTTCTAAACTTTGAAGACCCTCCGTAAAGGCGTGAAGCCTATCGATCGTGTTTGGATCTATAAATAAATAGACATGGATGTTTCAAATCTATGAAATAGTCGACATGTCGGAAAGAGTTTACGACAATGTTCAAGGAATTGACTATGATAAGATTTGATCTTTCATAGCGATATTTAGTCTGGATGGATTAATGTAGCAACCACTACATATATTTTGGTATATGGTAGTTGAACAAACAAAACAAGTTCTTCTAATAGAATGGTTACCTAGGACGTGTACATGACACGATCCAAAGGGTTTTGTTAATTCAAAGGATGCTAAAAGAGTATGCAAAACTTCAATAGTTGAAGTAAGCATAGCGGAGTTGGAATCTTCACCATGATGAAACTGTTAAAAGAGTTTAAATTCATCGGAGATGATGAAGATGCTTGCATTTGCAAGAAATTAAGTGGGAGCGCTGAGACATATTTCTAATACATTATGTAGAGGACATATTGTTGATTAGAAATGATGTATCTTTTATTGACAACAGGTTAAGAATTTCATTTTGATGAAAGACTTAGGCATAACCCAAGAATTAGGCATCAATGTCTATATGGATTGATTGAGGCGCTAATATGGTTTTGCCAAATGTACATAGATAAGACGTTGAATGAGTTCAATATGGAAACAACAAGAAAGGTTCTTGACGCACGGAAAGGACTGAATCAAGATTCGAGTGTGTTGACACGAGATTCAAGTGTTTTGACACTTGGTGAAATCACAAGAATATTTTGATCAATCATTCTCTGAGATATACACATCCAGATATGTCTTATGCTCTAAATGTTATGAGCATATACCAGAGTGATTCATAAGATGATCATTGGACAATAGTAAAGATATTCTTATGAGCTTTGGAAGAACTAAGAATATACCATGTATAAGTGACAAATAGTTAAAGGTAGTTCATTGTAAAGCGTTACATTGATACTAATTTTGTCACAAGATACAAATTAAATTTATCTCAATTTAAACTATGGGTGGCACAATGTAATGGAAAGGAAGTTCCATGACGGATTTGGTTGAGTACCAAAGTTAAAACATTGTAACAGATACTACAACAAAAGGCTAAGTATATGACTACTATTGTAGCAGTAAATGAGGGCATTTGCGTCAAGTAGTTTGTTATCAAACTAGGTGTGGTTCCTAGCGGGCTAATACTATGAAGATATATTGTGTGACAATAATATCAACATATTTTGAGCCGAAGGAACTAAAGGTCTCACCAAAGGACCAAATTTATACAATGCCATCTCATTGGAGAATGAGTAATGCGTAGAGACGCAAGGACATGCAAATACACACGGACCTGGAAGTGTCAGATCCGAAGATTATGTTTACCACTAGCAATTGTGTCTATACAACACCAGAAAGCCATAGGTGTTGAATGCACAAGTTTTTAACTAGATTATTGACTCTAGTGCAAGTGGGAGACTGTTGGAGATATGCCCAAGAGGCAATAATAAAAGTGATTATTATTATATCTTTATGTTTATGATAAATGTTTACATCCCATGCTATAATTGTATTAACCGGAAACATTAATACTTGTGTGTTTTGTAAACATAAAAGAGTCCCTAGTAAGCCTCTTGTTAAACTAGCTTTTTGATTAATTGATGATCATGGTTTCCTGATCATGGACATTGGATGTGATTAATAACAAGGTTATATCATTAGGAGAATGATGTGATGGACACACACCCATAGTAAGCGTAGCATAAGATCAAGTCATTAAGTTCGTATTGCTATAAGCTTTCAAATGCATAGTAACCTAATCCTTCGACCATGAGGTTATGTTAATCACCGTCACCGGATGGATACTTTGATGACATCAAACACCGCTTCGTAACTGGGTGGTCATAAAGGTGTCATTGGGTATTATGAAAGTATGTGTTGAAGCGCATGAACCAAGATTGGGATTTGTCCATCCATATGACGGATAGATATACTCTGGGCCCTCTCGGTGGAATGTCATCTAGTTAGCTTGCAAGCATGTGACTGGGTCACAAGGGATGACATATCACGGAACGAGTAAAGAGTACTTATCAGTAACGAGGTAGAACTAGGTATGGAGATGCTGACGATCAAACCTCGGATAAGTATAGTATCGCGTGACAAAGGGAATTGGTTTCGTATGTAAATGGTTCAATCGATCACGAAGTCATCGTTGAGTATGTGGGAGCCATTATGGATCTCCAGGTCCCGCTGATGGTTATTGATAGGACATGTGTCTCTGTCATGTCTACATATTCACGAACCGTAGGGTGACACACTTAAGGTTCGAAGTTGTTTTAAGTAGATATGGAATGTGCGTTGGAGACCGAATGTTGTTCGGAGTCTCAGAATGGATCCGGGACATCACGAGGAGATCCGGAATGGTCCGGAGAATAAGATTCATATATAGGGGATCATTTTCTGAGTTAGGAAATGTTCCGGAGTATTTGTATGAGGGTTCTAGAAGGTTTCGGAATGTTCTGGAAGGTTCTAGAGGATTTCTTGGAGTTTGCTTGAAAACCAAGAAACGGTCAAAGGAAACCTAGTGGGGCAAGACACGGATTCGTGGGGGACTCCTCCCCCCTTCCCACTGCCGGCCATAGGAGGGGAGTCCTACTAGGACTCCCCCTCCCCAGGCGCGCCTCCCCCCTTAAATAGAAGGGCAGGGGCGCCCCCTCCAAGCCCGCTCACATAACTCCAATCTCTGCCGCCTCTCTCCTCCACCTTTCTTCTGCACAGGCATAGGCGAAGCCCTGCAGAGTTCTCTACTCCACCACCACCACCACCACGCCGTCGTGCTGCTCGGATTCCGTGGAGAAGATCTACTACCTCCGCTGCTCGATGGAACGGGGAGAGGAAGGTCTGCTTCGACTCCGCACGTGTGACCGACTGCGGAAGCGCTGCCAAAACGCTGCGCCGGAAGGATCGTCCACTTGACCGACTGCGGAAGCGCTGCCGGAACGCGACGCCGGAAGGATCGTCCTCACGATCTTGAGATCGGCAAGTGATTGACTACATCAACCACGAGATCTAATCTCGTTAACGCTTTCGGATCTACGAGGGTTAGTTCCTATCTATCTCGTTGCACATGTCTAATAGATTAGATCTTGGCTTTTATCTAGATTAGATCTGGGTTTTGTTCGTTCTTGCGGTAGAATTTTTTTGTTTTCCATGCTACGAACCCATCATAATGCACCAGCAATTTTCATGAACTTGATGAACAAGATCTTTATGTCGTACTTGGACAAGTTTGTCATGGTGTTTGTCGATGATATTCTGATATACTCCAAGGATAAGGAAGAGCATGTTGATCATTAAGAAGTTCAGTAAATGTGATTTCTAGTTGGATAAAGTATAATTCATTGGACATGTCATCAACAAGGATGGAATTGTTATGAATCCAATAAAAGTTCAATCGATATTAGATTGGAGTGCACTTAGCAATGTTAAATAAGTCAGAGGTTTCTTGGAAATGGTAGGGTATTATAGAAGATTTATTGAAGGTTTTCCCAAGATAGCCGGACCATTGATTAAATTGCTAAGAAAGAATAATCCATTTGTGTGGACTGATAAGTGCGAATAAAGTTTTCAAGGACTGAAGACCAAGTTAACTACAACACCAGTTCTAGTAGTGTTGAATACATGCAAGGATTACACAATTTACTATGATGCATCCAAAGATGGATTGGGTTGTGTGCTGATGCAAGATCGTAAAGTTATTACTTATGGGTCTAGACAACTCAAACCACATGAAGTCAAATACCCAACACATGATTTGGAGTTAGCGGCAGTGGTGTTTTCTTTGAAGAGTTGGAGGCATTTTCTTTATGGAGCAAGGTGTGAATTATAAACAGACAACAAGAGTGTCAAATATTTCTTCACTCAGAAGGAATTGAACATGAGCAGAAACGATGGCAGAGTTGATTAAGGATTATGATCTTACCATCAACTATACTCTAGAGAAGGCTAATGTTGTAGCAAATGCTTTAAGCCGAAAGAGCACTGATACTCAACCTACAAATAGGGAGTTGCCCAAAGAATTGAAGACGGACCTAGAAATATTACAAGTTCAATTTATAGGAACATCTCTTGGGGGTTTAGCTACTATGAGGATTGTTGCAGAAAGGTACAATGATCTTCAGAATGAAATATTTTGGTGACAACATGATGATCCTTTCATCGTTGAGGAAATGAAGAGGATATCACAAGGTCAACCATCAGCATTTCACTTCGTGATTATAGTTCTTTGTGGTTCTAGAATCGAATATGTGTGCTAGATTTGCCTAAAATTAAAGAGATAATACTTCAGGAAGCTCATGAAACACCTTATTCAATTCACCTAGGCAGTATCAAGATGTACATGGATCTTAAAGAATTATTCTGGTGGAACAGCATGAAACGAGACATTGCTAAGTATGTTTCAGAATGCCATACTTGATAGAGAGTGAAACCTGAACATCAAAGTCCAGTAGGACCAATGCAACCTTTGGAGATTCTAGAATGGAAATGGGAGGAAATTGGGGTGGATTTTATCACTGGTTTACCAATGACCCAGAAACGCAAAGATATGATTTGGGTTATCGTGAACATACTTACTAAAAGTGCACACTTCATACTAGTGAATCAGAAGGACAACATAGAAAATCTAGTAGATATATGTCAAAGAAATTGTGAGCAATGATGGAGTGCCCAAGAAGATAGTAATAAATAGAGGGTATGTGTTTACTTCAGCGTTCTGGAAGCGATTACATGAAGCACTTGGGTGAAATCTAGATTTCAGTACAACTTATCATCCAGAAACAGGAGGTCAGACAGAAAGATCTAATCAAATCTTAGAATATATTCTTCGAGCATGTGCCTTAGATTTTGGAGGTTCGTAGGAAGAACATCTACCTTCAGCAGAGTTTTCCTATAATAACAGCTGTCAAAGCAGTTTGAAGGGAGCACCATATGAGGTACTTTATGGTAAAAGATGCAGATCTCCAACATGTTGGTATGAACATGGAGGAAACAAAGAGTTTGCACCAGATTATATCAAGAAAAAACAAAACATCATTGATATCATCCAAAATCGGTTGAAGATAGCTTGGAGTATAGAAGAGTTATGCAGATCAAAGTAGAAGATCTTGGTATCCTGAGTTGCGAACATGGTTTATTTTAAGGTTAGTCCGATGAAGGGAGTTAAAAGGTTCGGAGTCAAAGGGAAGTTAAGTCCAAGATATATTGGATCTTTCAATATTTTGAGTCAGAACAAAACAATTGCTTATGCTCTAGAATTACTGAAAGAGTTAGCTCAAGCTCACAATGTCTTTCGTGTATCACAACTTCGAAAGTGTTTGAAAGCACCATAAGAATCCATTAGTCATAAAGAGTTGGAGCTACAAGCACATTTGACTTATGTCGAGAGACCAACCAAGATTCTAGGAGAGAACTAGAAGAGGTTGAGAAATCGAGCTATTATATATTGCAGGGTGCAATTGGAACATCATCTGGAATGAGAATCAACCTAGGCGAAAAAGGATGACTTATGAGAAGCCTATCTAGAATTATTCAGGTACAAACCGATGTAACTTCGGGACGTAGTTTTCTTTAAGGGGGAATACTGTAACATCCCAACATTTAGAAACCAACGAAGGGTAGATGTAGGAATAATATGTGCATGTGCATGCATTCTTTCATAAAATTGGGGAATTTTTTTCGCAAATAAAAAGACTAGAGGGATCAGGGTTTGTTTCACTTTGGTGAGTTAGAGTGTAGCTCACTAAGGTCAATGCTATGAATTCTGACATGAACTCAAGGAAACTTCGATGTTTTGGCAGATTAGTTTGAATTAGCATTTGATTTTTGAATTGACTTTTGAAATAAGCTCTAGTTAAGTATCTAGAAATTTATCTTATTAAAGAAATTAAAATAATTTAAATAAAATATTATTGTTATCACATATTGATTATTCAAATAAAGGAATTCAAGTAGAACAAATTAGCTTAAATAAAGATAAAGAATACAAATCTTGAATCATTTACATACTTACAAAATGAATTCTTACAATGAAAAATAATGCAATCTTATAAATAAAGAAGTGGGATTCTTAATTGAATAAACATTAATTATAGTGTATTTATCAAACCTGGCCATCGGCCCGGGCTTTGGCGGACCGCAGCTCGCGAAAAAAGCATGGCACATGCCCATCTCAGTCTGCTGCATGTCGTGCCCAAGCCGAGAGACCAACCAAGATTCTAGGAGAGAACTAGAAGAATCCATTATTCATAAACAGTTGGAGCTACAAGCATACTTTACTTATGTCGAGGGACCAACCAAGATTCTAGGAGAGAACTAGAAGAGGTTGAGAAATTGAGCTATTAAATATTGCAGGGTGCAATCGAAACATCATCTGGAATGAGAAGCAACATAGGCGAAAGAGGATGACTTATGAGAAGCCTATCTAGAATTATTCAGGTACACACCAATACAACTTCAGGACGTAGTTTTCTTTAAGGAGGAATATTGTAACATCCCAGCGTTTAGAAACCAACGAAGGGTAGATGTAGGAATAATATGTGCATGTGCATGCATTCATTCATAAAATTGGGGTAAATTTTTCGCAAATAAAAAGACTAGAGGGATCAAGGTTTCTTTCACTTTGATGAGTTAGAGTGTAGCTCACTGAGGTCAGTGCTATGAATCCTGACATGAACTCGAGGAAACTTTGAGTGTTTTGGGAGATTAGTTTGAATTGGCATTTGATTTTTGAATGGACTTTTGAAATAATCTCTAGTTATAAATATCTAGGAATTTATCTTACTAAAGGAATTAAAATAATTTTAAATAAAATATTATTGTTATCACATATTGATTATTCAAATAAAGGAATTCAAGTAGAACAAATTATCTTAAATAAAGATAAAGAATACAAATCTTGAATCATTTACATACTTACAAAATGAATTCTTACAATGAAAAATAATACAATCTTAGAAATAAAGAAGTGGATTCTTAATTGAATAAACATATATTACAGTGTCTTTACCAAACCTGGTATTCGGGTCGGGCTTTGGCGGACCGCAGCCCGCGAAAAAAGCATGGCACATGCCCATCTCAGCCCGCAGCATGTCGTGCCCGCGCCGAGAGACCAACCAAGATTTTAGGAGAGAACTAGAAGAATCCATTAGTCATAAAGAGTTGGAGCTACAAGCATATTTGACTTATGTCGAGAGACCAACCAAGATTCTAGGAGAGAATTAGAAGAGGTTGAGAAATCGAGCTATTAAATATTGCAGGGTGCAATCGAAACATCATCTGGAATGAGAAGCAACCTAGGCGAAAGAGGATGACTTATGAGAAGCCTATCTAGAATTATTCAGGCACACACCGATACAACTTCAGGACGTAGTTTTCTTTAAGGAGGAATACTGTAACATCCCAGCGTTTAGAAACCAATGAAGGGTAGATATAGGAATAATATGTGCAGTGCATGCATTCATTCATAAAATTGGGGTAAATTTTTCGCAAATAAAAAGACTAGAGGGATCAGGGTTTCTTTTACTTTGGTGAGTTAGAGTGTAGCTCACTAAGGTCAATGCTATGAATTCTGACATGAACTCGAGGAAACTTTGAGTGTTTTGGGAGATTAGTTTGAATTGGCATTTGATTTTTGAATTGACTTTTGAAATAAGCTCTAGTTATAAATATCTAGGAATTGATCTTATTAAAGAAATTAAAATAATTTTAAATAAAATATTATTGTTATCACATATTGATTATTCAAATAAAGGAATTCAAGTAGAACAAATTAGCTTAAATAAAGATAAAGAATACAAATCTTGAATCATTTACATACTTACAAAATGAATTCTTACAATGAAAAATAATACAATCTTAGAAATAAAGAAGTGGGATTCTTAATTGAATAAACATATATTAGAGTGTCTTTACCAAACCTGGCCACCGGGCCGGGCTTTGGCGGACCGCAGCCCGCGAAAAAACCATGGCACATGGCCATCTCAGCCCGCAGCATGTCGTGCCCGCGCCGAGAGACCAACCAAGATTCTAGGAGAGAACTAGAAGAATCCATTAGTCATAAAGAGTTGGAGCTACAAGCATACTTTGACTTATGTCGAGAGACCAACCAAGATTCTAGGAGAGAACTAGAAGAGGTTGAGAAATCGAGCTATTAAATATTGCAGGGTGCAATCGAAACATCATCTCGAATGAGAAGCAACCTAGGCGAAAGAGGATGCCTTATGAGAAGCCTATCTAGAATTATTCAGGTACACACGGTACAATTTCGGGACATAGTTTTCTTTAAGGAGGAATCCTGTAACATCCCCGTTTAGAAACCAATGAAGGATAGATGTAGGAATAATATGTGCATGCATTCATTCATAAAATTGGGGTAAATTTTTCGCAAATAAAAAAACTAGAGGGTTCAGTGTTTCTTTCACTTTGGTGAGTTAGAGTGTAGCTCACTTAGGTCAATGCTATGAATTCTGACATGAACTTTGAGGAAACTTTGAGTGTTTTGGGAGATTAGTTTGAATTGGCATTTGATTTTTTGAATTGACTTTTGAAATAAGCTCTAGTTATAAATATCTAGGAATTTATCTTATTAAAGAAAATAAAATAATTTTAAATAAAATATTATTGTTATCACATATTGATTATTCAAATAAAGGAATTCAAGTAGAACAAATTAGCTTAAATAAAGATAAAGAATACAAATCTTGAATCATTTACATACTTACAAAATGAATTCTTACAATGAAAAATAATACAATCTTAGAAATAAAGAAGTGGGATTCTTAATAGAATAAACATATATTACAGTGTCTTTACTAAACCTGGCCATTGGGCCGGGCTTTGGCGGACCGCAGCCGGCGAAAAAAGCATGGCACATGCCCATCTCAGTCCGCGGCATGGCGCGGGCACGATCTCTAGCACGGGAGACAGCTCGGCACGGCCTGTTTAGCATGTGTTTGTCGGGATTTTCGAAATATAGACGCTTCACGCAACCACCAGACCACTAAACCTTAGTTGAAACATTATAGATTCGGCAAACTTTGAAGGTTAACTTTGACGGGCCAGTGGAAAGGCAACAGACTGATATGCTTCACGCGCCGCAGGCCAGCCCGCCAAGCCTCCATGTCATGCCCGGGCCGCGGAGCGAGGCATTCGTGTTGGCACAATCCGGCCCGCGAGCTTGACGGGCAGTCGTGTACCGTGCCAGTCCAGGTATGTCAAGCCTGTGCTACACGAGTATTTGGGGCAAAGTGAACTTATCTGAAAACGGCTGGTCGAGGGCCATCCTTGGGAGATCCGCTGAGCGCAATGCCGTCGTGGGCTGCAAGGGCTAGCCACATCCGTGATGCGCTTGAATTTATAAAAGGGGCTACTAGCCGGTGATTTTGCTGTGCCAGATTGTTAGTGGAAGTTTACATCGGCCTCTAGTCGAGTAGGATAAAAAGAGAATACAGCTAACAATTCGGAATTCATATAAAAGAAACAAATAGGCTCCGACCCATATTAATTGACTTAGATTTATCTGAATACGAATATATCTAGTCAAGTTTTATATTAGATACGTCCGTTTTTAGACAAATTTGAGTCAGGACCGAACGAGTACTATATAAAATGGAACATACATAGAAGTAGGCCTGTAAGTTTCCACGTATTACATCACTTCGGAGTTGCATTCTACTGCATCTTCCTCATTATTCTAGCAGATAGATCGACATGTCTCTGATCTAGCTCCGGATTCAAGACGGGTGCAGGGGACGGTGGGAACGTTGCGCAGTAGGTGAACTGACACCCCTCACTGACGCACTCCCCAGTCCAGCCGTCCAGGTGCAGTCGGTCTCACTGTCTCGGCACCCGATATGGGTGTACGCTATGCGGCTCTTGAAGCGATAACCCGGGACCCGCGCCTCTCGCCTCCCGAGGGCGACGAGGCGCCGCCAGCCCTTCCTCGGCCGACCTCCCCCTCCCCTCCCCTCCCTCCTTCGTCGCCGCCGGCTTGGGCCGTAGGATGAAGCCCCGGCGGCAGCGGCGGCGGACTTCCTCTCCCCGCCCCATGGAGGGTAGGTCGGGGCTGACCTCTCCTTGACGGCGGTGCTCCTCGGGAGCCTCTGGCCCGGTGGCGGCGTGTCCGGGTGGTGGTGGCGGTGGTGTCGCGTCCGCGCGGCGGGCAACCTGGAGGCTGGGCTGGCGTCGCTGGCTGCCCTCCCGGCCGGAGCTGATCAAGCCCAGATGGGCTCGGGAAGGGCCCTAGATGGGCTTGGGCGGGCCACAGTGCAGCGTCGGTGGAGTTCCCTGGAGATGGCGGCGGCGGCTCTGCTTGGATGAGGGATGGAGGTGTTGCGGACTACCCATTGTAGCAGGGCGGCTAGGGCTTTACGGGCCCGTTTGGGCTCGACCAGGCCTGCCCAGGCCTGGTGTGCCCCGGCTGCTCTGTCCGGTCAATGACCGCCTCCTGTCGGTGGAGGTGGGTTCGTCCCGCGGGCTGCGAGGCTGCTGTCCTTCACTCCGGTGATGTCGTGTGCCTCCGTTGTTCAGGCCACGCGTCAGTATCCACGAAGAGACGGTGATGGTGATCTCGAGATCGTGGTGGCACATGATGGTGGGCGGCAAAGCTAGGTGGTGGTGCTCCGTGGAGCCAGGGTTTTTGTGGGCGGAGGTCGGGAGAAATCCCTGTCGGTCATCCAACACTGACGCGGTGCCGCATTCAAGTGACACCATCCCTTTCTGGAGGGCGTCGAGGGAATCCTCTGCCACTTGACTCTGAGTGCCGGGGGAAACCCTAGGACCATGGTCCGAATACGGTGCTTCTCCATGAAGGTGTTGCTTGGCACTCGGTGCCGCGGGTGTTGCTCCATAATTTAATTACTGCAATCGGAATGGAGCTCACTAGAGACTGAACGGAACGAATTACCAATTTATCACTATTAATAACGAAGAAAAAATTAGGGAGAGGCCGGCCCCCAACTAACCTAGTGGACGAATCAGACGTCGATCGTGGATCCGTCTGCCGGAGGCGTGCTGACGGCGGAAGAGTTCGCCACTCGCGCCGCTGCCTCGGAGTCCGACAGGAACTCTAGCGGCCCACTTCTCAGGGGGCCGCCGCCCCGAGCGATCCGGGAATGGGAGAGGAGAGGCGAGGCCGGACAAGGGAGATTAGCTGAGGAGAGATCGGAGGAGGCGTTCGGCCCGGCAGCGCAGTCCCTGGTTCAGTGCATGATGTGGTTGTGCGAAGCTCCTGACGACCGTCTCCTTCTTTGACGGCGGCGGCGCAACAGATCGAAGTTGCGTGGTCCGGTGCAGCGGCGGCGCTGGGGCAAGGTGCGGGCGCGAGAGGCTTTGATCTGGAGAGTGGGCGAGTGTGATCAGGATGCGGCCTACCCGTGGACGCCAGCGTTTGAGAGGGGTAGAGGACGTACTCCCTCCGTTTCATAATATAAGATGTTTTAGCTTTGTGAACGAAATGTATCTAGACTTTTTTAGTAGTAGGTTCAATTTAAACTTGAGTGAACCTATACACTAAAAGAAGCCTAGATACATTTCATTCACAAAGCTAAAACATCTTATATTTTGAAACAGAGGGAGTATGAGAGAAAACGGTTCCGATAGACTCTCAGTTTTCCCTCCAAAAAAAGAAAGCTGCCAAGAAAGGAAAAGTGAACCATTGGTAAAGGAAATGCTAGAATCCTCAAAGATGGATCACAAATTCTAACAGGGACTCCACAAAATGTTTGTGTAATAACAGCCAATGGGACTCCAGATAGTCGTAAGAAGTATTTCGAAATTTATATGGTTTATTAATTAAATAAATACATCTTGCTCAAACTCAAGTAGAACTGAGGTAGTACTAGCACATTTTTGTGTACTGTCAAGCACCTTGAATCACTGAGATAACAACATATTTGGAAATACTTGCAAGTATAAAAAAATACCACCAAGCAAAACTGCAGATCTATCATGCTACAGTGTTACATTGTATACCAGATCTACTTGAGAAAATCAATATATATATTTCATCCTAGCAAGGAGCATAAAACATTGAATAATTTGTATGTCCATGTAACAAGAGTACAACAATTTGTGAAGCTCATGGGTCCTATAACATTTTATTCATGATAAACCACTTTTTCTACAACCCTTGTCTCCTTGGCACACAAACAGAATAGTAAGAAAGCCTTTGATAAAATGCTACAAACTCTAAGCAAACAATGTTGATACTAGAAAGCGTCACAGAACTAGTTCCTAGGTTTTGTTAAATAAGATAGATAGACGAAATGCTGGGATGGTTTTAGATTGTAGGATTGCTTAGCAAGGCAAAGTAAAACATGAGCCTATTTATTCTCCAATTTACATATAGGCAGAGATAATATACCATGTAGTTTGCTTAAATGGTATAGCTTTCAAAATAAAGCAGCTTTCCAAATAACGCTCACATCACATCCTAGGAAATTTAAATTGTTTTTGGATGCCCAAAATACCAAGCACTTGTCTGTATTTGGCAAAACGTTTCCTGTAACGTGTAGGTGGAAAAAGAGCATAATCACCAAAGGCTAGCACAGATCCACAAATCGGATTGTATCGTTCACTGCCACATGTATTCATTACGCGCCTCTACTGCAACATCGGCATCGACTCATCTCCGGCAAATCCTCGCCGACGATTTTGCCAAGGAGGCTATGCATGGTGCCACAAGGGGTGCCTTCATGCGCCACGCCGGCTTCTTCATCCGCAAGTCGTCACCACGCCGGCTCGTCTTTGCCGACATCAACCGGTACAATCGTGCCCGAGTATGCGCCTTACCAGCAACAAAGTCCGAATCTGCATCATCGTTGGTCATCATCACCGACAACAATCTACACCAACAACTCTATTGCACATACCGCATCGTCGCTGCCACCACCAATCAAGATCTTCATCAACGCTAATGGGTTCTGCATCGCCGCACTCCTGAATGTAGATGAATAAAATGGGTTTGATCCCCGACATTAACAACCTCTCCTTCAACACATGCGAAATAGCTCCTGCATATGCGTCACTAAAACGGGTTTGATCCTCGACATCTACTATCGCTATAGTTCAATCGCCATCGATAACCATCTCGCTCTGTTCGTCCACTGCGACCTTGCCACAAGAGTTGATGTATAATTTTTTATTTCCACTGCTTGTGCTAACTTGTCTTCTTGCAACCACTTCATATACTCCGGCGCATACGGTGCGCAACTGACCGTACACGGAGGTCTTCTCTGCTGCTCCCTCCAACTCTAGCTCGCATGGTTCGTGATGGTCACTATCTTCGCACGTCCGGTATTGGCAACGCCAAAACTTGTCTTTGTACCCGGCGCGCTCCCGAGTTTGGCAAGCTCGGCATGCCATGTCTCCTATCTATACTACCAAAAACTCTAGCTACATATACATCGAGTTGATTACCGCTGTAACCTCCTTTTACTATTTTATTACTCTGGTGACTTCCTCTGGGCTCAAGGGCAACATCAACCATAACTGCATCAACCTCAATGACTTCATCAACGACGACTACATCAACAACACTCCAACAACACCATCGACCATGACAATAATGCCCGCACTCTCGGCTACATTGACATCGACATCAAGGGATATCATCCACCAGCATCCTCTCTAGTCGGCGCCTTCGTCTTATGCTCCAGTCAGACCGTCCGCAATGCTCCTGCTGTTCACGTCACTACCGATCCGACTATGGGGGGCTATTAGAGTACACCTCGGTTAGGTATTAGAGTAGATCATGGCTTGTGACAGAAGATATGAATAGGGGTTTATTGGCTCCTTTCAGAGCGAAAGAGGTGAAGAAGGCGTTGTTCATCATCGGTGATCTTAAGGCCCAGGGGCCGGATGGTTTACATGCGGTTTTTATAAACGGTTTTGGGATATGCTTGGAGACGATATTATCAAAGAAGTTCCAAACGTAGTTAACACTATCCAAGTGCTAGAGGTTGGAATAACACAACGATTGTGATGATTCCTAAAGTTGAAAACCCATAAAAGGTATCTCAATTTAGGCCAATAAGTTTATGCAATGTTATTTACAAGATTATTTCAAAAATATTGGCTAATAGGCTAAAGAGATATCTTCCAGATATAATTAGTGATCATCAAAGTTCTTTTGTCCCGGGAAGGTTTATCTCGGACAATTTTTTATTAGCTTATGAAAGTATACATGCTATAAAAAATGAAGAAAGGGAAGAAAGGACTTTGTATGATCAAACTTGACATGCACAAGGCATATGATCATGTGGAATGGGCTTATCTAGAGAAAATCATGTTGAAGATGGGGTTTGAGAGGAGATGGATAAATATGATAATGGCTTGTGTCTCCTCTGTCGATTTAATTCTATGGAAACTGGCGAGATTAAGCCGACGAGGGGTTTAAGACAAGGGGACCCATTGTCCCCCTCCTTATTTCTGATTGTGGCAGAAGGATTATCTAGCATGATCAGAGGAGCTGAAGGGAGAGGCGAATTAATGGGAGTCAAGGTCTGTCGAGATGCACCTATGGTTTCCCATCTATTATTTGCAGATGACTCTTTAATACTAATGCATGTTGATGAAATAAATGCTAGGAAGCTAAACGAAATTTTGGATAGCTACTATGCAAAATCGGGGAAGAAGATAAGTGAGGCTAAATCAAGTATTTTTTCAGCCCTAATACGAGAGTGGAGGTAAAAGTAGAGGTATGCCAAATTCTGAACATTGTGACGGAATCCCCGAGTGACTAGTACTTAGGATTGTTGTCTATGATAGGGATGGATAGAAGTGACTATTTTAGACATTTGATTGATAGAGTTATTGCAAGAATAAGTGGCTGGAATGAGAAGATGTTGAGTTTGGGAGGAAAAGAAAATTTAATAATGGATATTGATAAGCTATACCAGTGTTTGCTATGATGGTGTTCAAGATTCCCAAAAACATTTGCAAAAGAATAACATACGCTATCTCTCAATTCTGGTGGGGCGATGAGGAAGAGCAGAAACATATGCACTGGAAAGCGTGGTGGAAATTATGTATACCAAAATATAAGGATAGAATGTGCTTCATAGATTTACAAGGTTTCGATTTGGTGATGCTAGCAAAGCAGGTGTGGAGGCTGTTAAGTGAACCGGATTCTTTATGTGCAAGGTTCTACGTGCTAAGTATTATCCAGATGGTCATCTCTTAGATGCAAAGTTGAAGAGTGAGAGTTCATATACTTGGCAGAGCATCCTGGCGGGTCGGGATTACTTTAAAAAATGGTGCATTTGGAGAGTTGGGGACGGTTCACAAATCAATATTTGGGAGGATAATTGGATTTCGTCCAGTCATAATCTGAAAATCATGACACCAAGGGGATCAATTTTATACACTCATGTAAGTCATCTTATCAATCCTGTTGATGGTAATTGGGATGTTGATGTTGGAGATATGCCCAAGAGGCAATAATAAAAGTGATTATTATTATATCTTTGTGTTTATGATGAATGTTTACATCCCATGCTATAATTGTATTATTAGGAAACACTAATACATGTGTGTTTTGTAAACATATAAGAGTCCCTAGTAAGCCTCTTGTTGAACTAGCTTGTTGATTAATTCATGATCATGGTTTCCTGATCATGGACATTGGATGTGATTAATAACAAGGTTATATCATTAGGAGAATGATGTGATGGACACACACCCATAGTAAGCGTAGCATAAGATCAAGTCATTAAGTTCGTATTGCTGTAAGCTTTCAAATACATAGTAACCTAATCCTTCGACCATGAGGTTATGTTAATCACCATCACCAGATGGATACTTTGATGACATCAAACGCCGCTTCATAACTGGGTGGTTATAAAAGTGTCATTGGGTACTCTGAAAGTATGTGTTGAAGCGCATGAACCAAGATTGGGATTTGTCCATCCATATGACGGATAGATATGCTCTGGGCCCTCTCGGTGGAATGTCATCTAGTTAGCTTGCAAGCATGTGACTAGGTCACAAGGGATGACATATCACGGAACGAGTAAAGAGTACTTATCAGTAACGAGGTAGAACTAGGTATGGAGATGCTGACGATCAAACCTCGGATAAGTATAGTATCGTGAGACAAAGGGAATTGGTTTTGTATGTAAATGGTTCAATCGATCACGAAGTCATCGTTGAGTATGTGGGAGCCATTATGGATCTCCAGGTCCCGCTGATGGTTATTGATAGGAGATGTGTCTCTATCATGTCTGCATATTCACGAACCGTAGGGTGACACACTTAAGGTTCGAAGTTGTTTTAAGTTGATATGGAATATGCGTTGGAGACCGAATGTTGTTCGGAGTCTCGGGTTGGATTCGGGACATCACGAGGAGATCTAGAATGGTCCAGAGAATAAGATTCACATATAGGGGATCATTTTCTGAGTTAGGAAATGTTCCGGAGTGTTTGTATGAGGATTCTAGAAGGTTTCGGAATGTTCCGGAAGGTTCTAGAAGATATCTTGGAGTTTGCTTGAAAATCAAGATAGGGATCAAGGAGTCCTGGTGGGTCAAGACAAGGAGTCGTGGGGGAGGAGGACTCCTCCCCCCACTCCCCAATCCGCCGGCCTAGAGGAGGGGAGTCCTACAAGGACTCCCCCTCCTCAAGGCGCCCTCCCCCCCTTGAATAGAAGGGCAGGGGCGCCCCCTCCTCCCCTGCTCTCATAACTCCAATCTCTGCCGCCTCTCTCCTCCACCTTTCTTCTGCACAGGCATAGGCGAAGCCCTGCAGAATTCTCTACTCCACCACCACCACCACGCTGTCGTGCTGCTGGGATTCCGTGGAGAAGATCTACTACCTCCGCTGCTCGCTGGAACGGGGAGAGGAACGTCTGCTTCGACTCCGCACGTGTGACCGACTGCGGAAGCGCTGCTGAAACGCGGCGCCGGAAGGATCGTCCACTTGACCGACTGCGGAAGCGCTGCCGGAACGCGACGCCGGAAGGATCGTCCACACGATCTTGAGATCGGCAAGTGATCGACTACATCAACCACGAGATCTAATCTCGTTAACGCTTTCGGATCTATGAGGGTTAGTTCCTATCTATCTCGTTGCTCATGTCTAATAGATTAGATCTTGGCTTTTATCTAGATTAGATCTGGGTTTTGTTCGTTCTTGCAGTAGAAATTTTTTGTTTTCCATGCTACGAACCCATCAGTGGTATCAGAGCCGTATCTATGCGTAGATCTGTTGCACGAGTAGAACACAATGTTTTTGTGGGCGTTGATGCTTTTGTTGTCGGTGTCTTAGCGTGTACTTTGCATCTTGCGGCATGGTGGGATGAAGCGGCTCGGGCTAACATTACATGTCATCGCACATGAGACTTGCTCCACGCTTGACGTGCAACTTGCTTTGCACAAGTGGCTTTGCGGGTGTCTGTCTCTCCCACCATAGTTAAGATTCAATTTACAATGAGCATCTTAACAACACTTGTATCAACGTTGTGGTCCTTGTTCGTAGGTAAGATCGGTCTTATGCGAAAGCCCCAAACCACGTAAAACATGCAAAGAAAATTAGAGGCGTCTAACTTGTTTTTGCAGGGGTTTTGTGATGTGATATGGCCAACATGTGATTGTGATTGTATTTGATGTATGCAATGATCCTTGTTGTAATATGGCAACTGGCAGGAGCCTAATGGTTGTCTGTAATTCTGTTAAGACCTGCGTGTCTATTCATCTTGTAATAGCTTTATTCCAAGTAGTTGTAATAGTTGCTAGTGATGATGGACAACCATGAAGCGGCGCCACTGACCTTGGCGCAATGCTGGTGATGATGGAGATCATGTTCGTGCTTTGGAGATGGAGATCAAAGGCGCAAGAAGAAAAGGCCATATCATATCACACTAATTATGAATTGCCTGTGATGTTAATCCTTTATGCATCTTGTATTGCTTAGATCGCGACGGTAGCATTATAAGATGATCCCTCTCACTAAATATCAAGTAATAAAGTGTTCACCCTTAGTTGGCACCGTTGCTAAGACTCGTCGTTTCGAAGCATCTCGTGATGATTGGATGTGATAGATTCTACGTGTGCATACAACGGGTGCAAGCCAGATTTGCACATGTGGAAACTAAGGTTATCTTGACGAGCCTAGCATGTACAGACATGGTCTCGGAACACGGAATACCGAAAGGTAGAGCATGCGTCATATAAATGATATGATGAACATGAAGATTGTTCGCCGATGAAACTACATCTTCTCTCGTGAAAATCGGACTTGGTGTAGTGGACTTGGTTCGTGTAATCACTAAGACAATGTGAGGGATGTTGTTTTGAGTGGGAGTTCACCTAGTTAGTTTAAGAATTAAATTAGAACTCAATTTGTCATAAACTTAGTCTAAACTACTTGCAAATTGTTGTAGATTATGGCGACCCCCTCCATCAATTTCAATGCGTTCCTAGAGAAAGAAAAGCTTAAGAACAATGGAAGCAATTTCACGGACTGGTTCCGTGGACTGAAGATCGTCCTCAGGGCTGGTCAGTTGACCTATGTGCTCGATGCACCGCTAGGTGACCCACCTGCAGATAATGCCACCGATGACGAAAAGAATGTTTTCGCCACTCTGAAAAATCATTACTCCACAGTTCAGTGTGCCATCTTGTACGGTTTAGAAGCGGAGCTCCAACAGCGTTTTGAGCACCACGACTCGTTCGAGATCATTAAAGAGCTCAGGCTAATTTTTGAGACTCGCGCGGCCATGGAGAGCTATGAGGCCTCCGAAAAGTTCTTTAACTGTAAGATGGAAGAAGGAAGCTCCGTTAGTGAGCACGTGCTCACCATGTCTGGGTACGCAAAGATGCTCCAAGAGTTGGGAATATCGACTCCTAATGAATTGGGGATTCACCGTCTCCTTCAATCACTGCCACCAAGTTACAAGAACTTTGTGATGAACTACAACATGCACTGCATGAACAAGACGTTGCCTGAACTGTCGTCCATGCTAAAAATTGCTGAAGTGGAGATAAATAAGGAGCACCAAGTGTTGATGGTCAATAAGACCACCAATTTCAAGAGAAAGGGCAAGACTAATAACAAGGGAAACTTCAAGAAGGACGGCAAGAAAGCTGCCGCACCTGCTAAGAAGCCCAAGGCTGGTCCTAAGCCTGAAACTGAGTGCTTCTACTACAAGGGTGCTGGTCACTGGAAGCGTAACTGCCCCAAGTACCTGGCGGATCTGAAGAACGACAACATCAAGAAGAAAGGTATATTTGATATATGTGTTATAGATGTGTATCTTACTAGTAATCGTAGTAGTGCCTGGGTATTTGATACTGGTTCGGTTGCTCATATTTGTAACTCGAAACAGGAGCTGCGGAATAAACGAAGACTAGCAAGAGATGAGGTGACGATGCGCGTTGGAAATGGCTCCAAGGTTGATGTGATCGCCGTCGGCACGCTCCCTCTACATCTACCTTCGGGATTAGTTTTAAATTTAAATAATTGTTATTTGGTGCCTGCGTTAAGCATGAACATTATATCTGGATCCTGTTTATTGTGAGACGGTTACTCTTTTAAGTCCGAGAATAAAGGTTGTTCGATTTATATGAGTAATATCTTTTATGGTAATGCACCTGAGATGAATGGTTTATTCTTACTGAATCTCGATGGTAGTGATACACATGTTCACAACATAGATGCTAAACGAAGAAAATTGAATGATAATTCTACATACATGTGGCACTGTCGTCTTGGTCACATTGGAGTGAAGCGTATGAAGAAACTCCATTCTGATGGACTTCTTGAATCACTTGATTTTGAATCACTTGAAAGATGCGAAGCATGTCTAATGGGAAAAATGACTAAGACTCCATTCTCTGGTACAATGGAGCGAGCTACAGACTTATTGGAAATAATACATACCGATGTGTGTGGTCCAATGAGTGTAGCATCGCGTGGTGGATATTGTTATGTTCTCACTTTCACGGATGACTTGAGTAGATATGGGTATGTCTACTTTATGAAACATTAGTCCGAAACTTTCGAGAAGTTTAAGGAATTTCAGAGTGAAGTGGAAAATCATCGTAACAAGAAGATTAAGTTTCTACGTTATGACCGCGGAGGTGAATATCTGAGTTATGAGTTTGGCATGCATTTAAAGAAATGTGGAATACTTTCACAGTTGACACCTCCGGGAACACCACAGCGTAATGGTGTGTCCGAACGTCATAATCGAACTCTCTTAGATATGGTTCGGTCTATGATGTCTCTTACAGATTTACCACTATCGTTTTGGGGCTATGCATTAGAGACAACCACATTCACTTTAAATAGGGCACCATCTAAATCCGTTGAAACGACACCGTATGAATTGTGGTTTGGTAAGAAACCTAAGTTGTCGTTCCTTAAAGTTTGGGGTTGCGAAGCATATGTAAAGAAGTTACAACCCGATAAGCTAGAACCCAAAGCGTAGAAATGCGTCTTCATAGGATACCCTAAAGAAACAATTGGGTATACCTTCTATCATAGATCCGAAGGCAAAGTTTTCGTTGCAAAGAATGGATCCTTTCTTGAGAAGGAGTTTCTCTCGAAAGAGGTGACTGGAAGGAAAGTAGAACTCGATGAGGTTATTGAACCTTCTCTCGGATTTGAGAGTAGCGCAGCACCGGAAGATGTTTTTGTGCCGCTTGCACCAATTGAAGAGGAAGCTAATGATAATGATCATGAAACTTCAAATGAAGTTACTGCTGAACCTCGCAGGTCAACAAGGGTTCGTACCACTCCTGATTGGTATGACTCTTCCTTGAATGTCATGTTGGTGGACAACGCTGATGACCCTGCGACATATGAAGAAGCTATGGTGAGCCCAGATTCCGACAAATGGCTAGAAGCCATGAAATCCGAAATGGGATCCATGTACGAAAACCAAGTATGGACTTTGGTGGACTTACCGGATGGCCGTAAGGCTGTCGAGAACAAATGGATTTTCAAGAGAAAAACAGATGCTGATGGTAATGTTACCGTCTATAAAGCTCGGCTTGTCGCGAAAGGGTTCCGACAAATTCAAGGAGTTGACTATGATGAGACTTTCTCACCAGTAGCGAAGCTAAAGTCTGTGAGGATTTTGTTAGCAATTGCTGCACATTTCGATTATGAGATTTGGCAGATGGATGTCAAAACGGCGTTCCTTAATGGTGACATTGAGGAAGAGTTGTATATGGTATAACCCAAGGGTTTTTTCGATCCTAAAGATGCTGACAAGGTATGCAAACTTCAGCGGTCCATTTATGGACTGAAGCAAGCATCCCGGAGTTGGAATCAACGTTTTGATAAAGTAATCAAAAACTTTGGATTTATACAAACTTATGGAGAAGCTTGTATTTACAAGAAAGTGAGTGGGAGCTCTGTAGCATTCCTAGTACTATATGTAGATGACATATTGTTGATTGGGAATGATATAGAACTTCTTAATAGCGTCAAAACCTATTTGAATAATAGTTTTTCAAGGAAGGATCTTGGCGAAGCGGCATACATTCTAGGCATCAAGATTTATAGAGATAGATCAAGACGCCTAATAGCGCTTTCACAAAGTACATACTTAGACAAAGTTCTAAAGAAGTTTAGAATGGAAGATAGCAAGAAAGGGTTCGTGCCCATGTTGTCAGGTAAGACCTTGAGTAAGACTCAAAGTCCAGCTATGGCAGAAGATAGAGAAAAGATGAATAAAATTCCCTATGCCTCGGCCATAGGTTCTATCATGTATGCCATGCTGTGTACAAGACCGGATATAGCACATGCTGTTAGTTTGACTAGCAGATATCAAAGTGATCCTGGAGTGGAACACTGGACATCGGTCAAGAATATCCTAAAGTACCTAAATAGGACTAAGGATATGGTTCTTTCTTATGGAGGTGATGAACAACTTGTTGTAAATGGTTACACCAATGCTAGTTGGAACACCGATCCGGATGACTCAAAGTCACAGTCGGGATACGTATTTATTTTGAATGGTGCTGCAGTGAGCTGGAGGAGTGCGAAGCAAAGCATTGTGGCGAAATCTTCAACTGAATCGGAATACATAGCTGCTTCGGAGGCTGCACAAGAAGCCGTTTGGATGAAGGAATTCATTACTGAACTTGGCGTGGTTCCCAGTGCGTTGGACCCGATGGCCATCTACTATGACAACACAGGTGCCATAGCTAATGCACAGGAGCCAAGGTCACATATCAAGCTGAAGCACATCAAGCTACGTTTCCACGCTATTCGCGAGTATGTCCGAGATGGTGACATAAAGATTTGCAAAGTACACACTGATCTGAATGTGGCAGATCCGTTGACTAAACCTCTCCCTAGGGCAAAGCATGACCAACACCAAAACGCCATGGGTGTTCGGTATATTACCATGTAATCTAGATTATTGACTCTAGTGCAAGTGGGAGACTGTTGGAGATATGCCCAAGAGGCAATAATAAAAGTGATTATTATTATATCTTTGTGTTTATGATGAATGTTTACATCCCATGCTATAATTGTATTATTAGGAAACACTAATACATGTGTGTTTTGTAAACATATAAGAGTCCCTAGTAAGCCTCTTGTTAAACTAGCTTTTTGATTAATTGATGATCATGGTTTCCTGATCATGGACATTGGATGTGATTAATAACAAGGTTATATCATTAGGAGAATGATGTGATGGACACACACCCATAGTAAGCGTAGCATAAGATCAAGTCATTAAGTTCGTATTGCTGTAAGCTTTCAAATACAAAGTAACCTAATCCTTCGACCATGAGGTTATGTTAATCACCATCACCGGATGGATACTTTGATGACATCAAACGCCGCTTCGTAACTGGGTGGTTATAAAAGTGTCATTGGGTACTCTGAAAGTATGTGTTGAAGCGCATGAACCAAGATTGGGATTTGTCCATCCATATGACGGATAGATATGCTCTGGGCCCTCTCGGTGGAATGTCATCTAGTTAGCTTGCAAGCATGTGACTAGGTCACAAGGGATGACATATCACGGAACGAGTAAACAGTACTTATCAGTAACGAGGGAGAACTAGGTATGGAGATGCTGACGATCAAACCTCGGATAAGTATAGTATCGTGAGACAAAGGGAATTGGTTTCGTATGTAAATGGTTCAATCGATCGCGAAGTCATCGTTGAGTATGTGGGAGCCATTATTGATCTCCAGGTCCCGCTGATGGTTATTGATAGGAGATGTGTCTCTATCATGTCTGCATATTCACGAACCGTAGGGTGACACACTTAAGGTTCGAAGTTGTTTTAAGTAGATATGAAATATGCGTTGGAGACCGAATGTTGTTCGGAGTCTCGGATTGGATTCGGGACATCACGAGGAGATCCGGAATGGTCCGGAGAATAACATTCACATATAGGGGATCATTTTCTGAGTTAGGAAATGTTCCGGAGTGTTTGTATGAGGATTCTGGAAGATATCTTGGAGTTTTCTTGAAAATCAAGATAGGGATCAAGGAGTCCTGGTGGGTCAAGACAAGGAGTCGTGGGGGAGGAGGATCCTCCCCCCACTCCCCAATCCGCCGGACTAGAGGAGGGGAGTCCTACAAGGACTCCCCCTCCTCAAGGCACCCTCCCCCCCTTAAATAGAAGGGCAGGGGCGCCCCTCCTCCCCTGCTCTCATAACTCCAATCTCTGCCGCCTCTCTCCTCCACCTTTCTTCTGCACAGGCATAGGCGAAGACCTGCAGAATTCTCTGCTCCACCACCACCACCACGCCGTCGTGCTGCTAGGATTCCGTGGAGAAGATCTACTACCTCCGCTGCTCGCTGGAACGGGGAGAGGAAGGTCTGCTTCGACTCCGCACGTGTGACCGACTGCGGAAGCGCTGCCAAAACGCGGAGCCGGAAGGATCGTCCACTTGACCGACTGCGGAAGCGCTGCCGGAACGCGACGCCCGAAGGATCGTTCACACGATCTTGAGATCGCAAGTGATCGACTACATCAACCACGAGATCTAATCTTGTTAACGCTTTCGGATCTATGAGGGTTAGTTCCTATCTATCTCGTTGCTCATGTCTAATAGATTAGATCTTGGCTTTTATCTAGATTAGATCTGGGTTTTGTTCGTTCTTGCGGTAGAATTTTTTTGTTTTCCATGCTACGAACCCATCAGTTGAGCTATTAGAAGGTTTATTCTGGTCTATAGATGTTCATCAGATTACTTCAATTTCCTTTGACACCGGGTAGGGAGGACTTTGTTGCTTGGCACCATACAAAAACATGGATTTTTACTATCAGATCTGCTTACCATTGCCAATAGGAATACAAGTTTGGGAGGCATGAAAGGAATGTAAAAATTGCGGAAAGAGCAAATAGTCCAGTTTGGAAAAAGTTGTGGAATTTAGAGATCCCTAGTAAAATTAAAATCTTTGGTTGGAGAGTTCTCCATAGTATGATTCCATGTCATGAAATTTTGGATAATAAACACATTGGTAATCAAGGTGGCTATCATGTTTGTTCAACGGGGTGTGAGGATATGAAACATATGTTGTTCACATGTGATAGGGCAAAGGAGATCTAGCGTTGCCTTGGATTAGGGAATTCAATAGAAGAAGTTCAACATATGGATCAGTCGGGATCAGTCTTAATGGAAGAGATGATTATGAGGAATAACCGAATAATTGTTCTTGGTAATGTTGGCTTTGCTAAAATCGTTTTGACTGCAGGTTGGTACATCTGGTGGGAGCGTCGACAGTTGGTGCATGGGGAGAATGTATAGAACCCTTCTTGGTCGGCCATGTCTATAGCTGTTTTTTCAAAGAATTATATGATTGCATCTAAGAAACCTGAAGCAAAACAAAGACAAAGGTGGAAGAAGCCAATGGAAGGGAAGCTGATGGTTAACGAAACAGGAAGAGGTGCCACTGGTGTAGTCATTAGAGATTATACAGGACAATGTATTGCTGCGGCGCAAAAGTTTCTTTCTCATGTGGAGGATGCCCCAATGGCAAAGGCTTATGCTCTATGAGAAGGTCTAGTCCTGGCACAATATATCAGAAGTAACAATTTCATTCTACAAACTGATTGTGTGCAGGTGGTGGACACTATGAACAATGTGGATTTTCTGCTACTTCATCAGCGACGATCTATGATGACCGCAACATTTTATGGTTAGGGTTTATAATGTTTTTATTGATCATTGTAATTGAAGGGAATATGCCCGAGAGGCAATAATAAAGTGGTTATTATCTTACTCCATGTTTATGATAAATGTTTATTTTGCATGCTATAATTGTATTAATTGGAAACATTAATACATGTGTGTTTAATAAACAAAATACAAAGTTCCTAGTACTGCCTCTCATATAAACTAGCTTGTTGATTAACAAGATGATCAAGGTTTTCTGATCATAGACATTGGATGTTGTTAATAACGAGGTCACAACATTGGTGGAATGATGTGATGGATATTCATCCAAAGTATAGCATTACGATCAAAGTCATTATGTTTATATTGCTATAACATCATACGAAGTAATCTTATTCCTTAGACCATGAGATCATGTTAATTGCTAACACCGGAAGAGTATCTTGATAACATCAAACGTCACACCGTAACAGGGTGACTATAAAGGTGGGTTCAGTGCTACAAAGGTGTTATGTTGAGGCTCATGGATCAAGAGTGGGATTTGTCCATCCCAATGACGGATAGATATACTCTGGGCCCTCTCGGTGATATCACATTAAGATAGCTTGCAAGCAAGTGATGTGATCACTAGAATGTTATATCACGGGAACGAGAAAAGAGTGCATGTCGGTAACGAGATAAAACTAGGTATTTGGATGCCAATGATCGAATCTCGGACATGTAATATATCACGAGACAAAGGGATTTAGTTACGAAGTTAAAGGTTCACACGATCACAAGGGTCATCGTTGAATATGTGGGATTCAGTACGGATCTCCAGGTCCCACTGCTGATTATTGATCGGAGAGGGGTCTCGATCATGTCTGCATTATTCGCGAACCATAGGGTGACACACTTAAGGGATACCGACACCTTTAGGAGCAAATATGTTTCAGATAAAGATTAAGAAAGCACTGGAATTAATTCAATAGACACCGAAACTGTTTCGGGTGAAATTGCTGAAATTGGTTATGCATGTTATATTGAAATGCTACAGGGGGTTTTATGTGAATGTTTGTTAATTAAATTAATTAACAAAATTCTGAATAAAATTAATAAAATAGTTTTATTAAATGAGAGAGCATTAAATTTGGAGAATTTAATGCATTAAAAGTGGAGACTTTAAAAGAGAATGTGAAGGGGCATTTTAATGTGGAGGGGGTTACCACCACATGAATGGGGGAGGTGAAGGGACACCCTCCCCTCCTCCTATAAAAGGCCCCCCTCTCACTCCTTCTTCCACACAGATCCTCGTGAAGGATCTCTCTCCCCCTCTAGTTATTCCCCATGGTCTCGGATTAGCGAGATACATGTTCCCGATGGCTTTATCTGGAAAAGAGTCGTTGCTTCCGCTGCTTTGCTGGAGCGAGGGACGGAGGTTGTCGGGGTACCGGACGTGTGTGCGATCACGGATGCACCGCGTCTTTGCGGTGCTGGACTTGGTGGTGCTGGACTTGCTAGAGCTGGATTTGAAGGACGTGCTAGAGCCGGACCTGCTGGACTTCATCACGATCTTGAGATCGGCAAGCCTACGACTACATCATCCACGAGTTCCTACTCGTTAACAAAACTCGTTTTCTTCGAGGGTAAGTTCTCCATGGATGTATTTCCACCCGTTGCTTTGTATCTAGTAGATAGATCTTGGCGTATAGTTCTCATCGTAGGATTTTTTTGTTTTCTATGCTGCGAACCCCAATAGTGGTATCAGAGCCTGATCTATCCATAGGTGCTTTGTACGGGTAGTACACATATATTTATATGTGGGCAATGATGATCATGTTATTACATCTTCTATGTATTTTGGATATTGGTGGCATAGTGGGATGAAGCGGCCCGGACCAACCTTACATGTCATCGTACATGAGACCGGTTCCACGACTGACATGCAACTTGTTTTGCATAAGTGGTTGGCGGGTGTCTATCTCTCCTACTATAGTCAATATCTGATTTACAACGAGTTGCTAATAACTTGGTTATCCTCGTTGTGGTTCATGTTCGTAGGTAAGAACGGTTCTATCTTCCAAAGCCCTAAGCCACGTAAAACTTGCAATTGATAAATTAGAGGCGTCTAGTTTAGATCGTTGCTGGGCTAGTGTCATGATATGGTAATGTTGTAAGTAGATGTATGATAGATACTCTTACAATACACTCAACGTGTAAGTTCCATAGACCTTGGCCTTACACACTAAGGAATGATAGAGATCATACCACGATGCAAATGATAGAGATCAAATGCATGGACCATATCATCTCACTTTACACATTAGATGTTAGCATCTTATATTGCTAGTTTAGTGCTTTTTGTAGCATTGTAAGATGATCCCTCATTTAGATATCAAGATAAAAATGTGTTCTTCCTTAAGTATGCACCGTTCTGTGGATCATGTTTTGAGACATCACGTGATGATCGGGTGTACTCGACTCTACGCTTTCATACAACGGGTGCAAGACAGTTTTACACATGCGAGTACTAAGGTTCTTACTTGGCGAGCCTACCATGTACAGACATGGCCTCGGAACACGGACCGAAAGGTTAAGCATGAGTCATATAGTTGATATGATGCCCATATTGATGCTCGCCTTTGAAGCTACACCAACTCACGTGATGATCGGACTTGGCGTAGTGGATTTGGTTCATGTAATCACCAAAAAGGCACGAGGGATGTCGTTTTTGAGTGGGAGTTCATTTCTAATTTGGATTAGTCGAACTCAATTTGTCATAAACTAAATTGAAGTGAATTTGCATAATTTGTTGTAGTCATTGGCATCTGTTCACTATCTTATGCTTAGTTTTAATTGAGATAATAGAACTATAGAATTCTGGATATTTACTTTACGAACTGGTATCGTATTGTTTTGAATGTCAATTTAAAGTTTATAAGTCCTATTGCAAACTTCAGCAAACTCTATTTACTCCATGAAGTTTAATAAGTAGTATTAAATCAAGAGTAAGAATTTGAATGTTAGTATCTAAAGTGTCATGTTTGCCTCCATGATTATTGATATTCAAAAGTTGTTTTAATATCAAGATTATATAGGAGCTGAAAAAATTGTTTTAGAAACCATCATGTGTGGAAGATATTGTGATATCTGAAACAATGTTTTTGGTTGCATTATGATAAGAGTATAATTTAGCAAAACACATGTTCTCATATTGTATGAGAATTTGTGAAGGATGGAGATGCTAGGCATCCGAATCTCCCAAAAGGTTTTGGGAACTAAAATTATACTCGTCATTCTTCCTTATAGGCTATAGTAGCTTGATCATGAAAGTTGTCATGATAAGGATGAATAGAAGATGTAAGTAAAATGTTTACTACACTAATAGATTACTAAAGAATGGATTTTTGAAAGAACACCAAACGTTTGATGATGGGGATCCACTTCAAAGTGCAAGTCCAAAGGTATTAGTATTTGACTATATACAAGCTTTGTACAATGTGTCATGTGAATGACACCACTATTGATGTTGCTAGATTCTTTTAAAAGAAAAGGAATTGCTGAAAGAGAATCTATAAAATATTTGGCAGCAAATAAAAGGTTGGAGATGTCCAACTTAGGTATATAGCAGATATACATGTTATGGCTGTATTCCTTGCTTGTTAAACAATGTGGTTCTGAGGTATTGGATACCGAATTGGTTGGTATGAAGTGTCATACAGGACAATGCAATTCATGAACTGTAATGGCCTAAGTAACTAGCAAGAGAATAAGTGAGGATGATCATCGAAAACAAATAAAGTGTTATTGTGCTTTTCGTTGACGTCAAACCTAGTCTTCAGGATTTGTTTTAATAATTTTTATTTCTTTCCGGTATTACGAGAACAATGGTTGTTCACATAATTACCGTATTCCATAAAGGATGGATGAACTTTTACAAGTCTAGTTGGAGAAATTACATCCATAAACATTATTGCTAAAATGTCGCAAGACAAATGATTAAAAGATCACTTATGAAGTGACATCGCTGTTTAAATTATATTGGAAAGAAAACATGAAGAAACTCCATTTTTATGGATTTTTGGAGTCTTTGATTTTGATCAATGACGCTTGTGAAACTTTCCTCGAGATAATTCAAACTCCGTCCATAGGCCAGAGAGGAACGGATGACTATCTTATTGGAAATTGTGCATGCTGATATGCATAGTCCATTATGTGTAGCCATATGCGATGGATCTTTTTTGCTTCATATGCTTTCTCCGAAAATTTGAGTGAATATATCTGTATATTTACTTAATAAGGAAGAAGTATGAAACATTTGAAAATTGTTCAAAGACTTTCAAGATGAAGTGGAAAATCATTGTAACAAGAAAATAAAAAGTTTATGATTCGATCATAAAGGAAGATATTTGAGTTACGTGTTTAGCAAAACACCTAAGATTTGAGGAATTGTTCCATGATTTGTGTTTTCCCGATAAACCATAGGAGTATGGCATATTCGAGAGATGAAATCAAACCATGTTTGACATGGTAAGATCAAAGGTGTCATTTATAAAACTGCCATTATGTTTTAAGGATTGAAGCTTTAGAGACTACCGCTTTTACACTGAAAAGAGCACCATCGTGATCCGTTGAAATGACATCATATAAGTTATGGTTTGGGATAAAACCCGAATTGTCTTTTCTTAAATTTTGGTATGCTATGCATAAGTAAAATGTTTACAACCAAATTCGGATAAGCACATCTTTGTAGGTTATCCCAAAGAATTTGTTGGGAATTTCTCCATAATACCGAGGACAAAAGAGTTTGTTACTTGGAACGTCAAGTTTCTTGAGAAGGATTTTTTCGTGAAAAGTTAAGTGGGAGGACAATAGAACTTTGATAAGGTTGTTGAACTTTAGCTATATGTGCTAATTATCGTAGCACCGGAGAGTGTCCTGGTGGCGGTCACAATGCTCATGGCTCCCGTGATTACAAAGGTTGTGATCTCGGAGATTAGAGTTACTATTGAATCGTGTGGGTCGGTGAGAATCAAATAGTGTGATTTGATAAGCAAGGCGTTATTGTTTTGACAATGATGAACCGAATACATGCAAAGAAGCGATGATGGGCCCTGACTCCATAAAATGACTAGAAGTCATAGAATCCGTGATAGTATCCATACACGAGAAATCAAGTTTCTGAACTTGGAAGACCCTCCGGAAAGGCATGAAGCCTATCAGTCGTGTTTGGATCTATAAACAAATAGACATGGATGTTGAACATCTATGAAATAGTCGACATGTCAGAAAGAAGTTTACGACAATGTTCAAGGAGTTGACTATGACAAGATTTGATCTTTCATAGCGATATTTAGTCTTGACGGATTAATGCAGCAACCACTACATATAATTTGGTATATGGTAGTTGAATAAACAAAACAAGGTTCTTCTAATAGAATGGTTACCTAGGATGTGTACATGACACTGTCTGAAGGGTTTTGTTAATTCAAAGGGTGCTAAAAGGGCATGCAAACTTCAATAGTTGAAGTAAGCATAGCGGAGTTGGAATCTTTACCATGATAAAACTGTTAAAAGAGTTTAAATTCATCGGAGATGATGAAGATGTTTGCATTTGCAAGAAATTAAGTGGGAGCGCCGAGACATATTTCTAATACATTATGTAGAGGACATATTGTTGATTGGAAATGATGTATCTTGTATTGACACAAGTTAAGAATTTCATTAAAATAAGATTTCGATGAAAGACTTGGGCAAAACCGGAATATTTGGCATCAATATCTATATGGATAGATTGAGGCGCTAATATGGTTGTGCCAGACATACATATGTGAGATATTAAAAGGGTTCAATATGGAAACAACAAGAAAGGTTCTTGCTGCATGGAAAGGATTGTATCAGGATTCAAGTGTTTCAACACTTGGTGAGTAAAATCACATGAAGATTTTGATCGATTATACCATGATATGTATATATCCAGAATGTCCTATGCTCTAAATGTTATGAGCACATACCAGAATGATTCTTAAGATGATCATTGGACAATAGTAAATATATTCTTATGAGCTTTGGAAGAACTAAGAATATATAATGTATAAGTGACAAATAGTTAAAGGTAGTTCATTGTAAAGTGTTACATTGATACTACTTTTGTCACAAGATACAAATTAAATTTATCTCAATTTAGACTATGGGTGGCACAATGTAATGGAAAGGATGTTCCATGATGGATTTGGATAAGTTCCAAAGTTGAAACATTGTGACGGATACTACAACAAAAGGCTAAGTATATGACTGCTATAGTAGCAACAAAGGAGGGCATTTGTGTTAAGAAGTTTGTTATCAAACTAGATGTGGTTCAAAGTGGGCTAATACTATGAAGATATATTGTATGACAATAATATCAACATATTTTAACCCGAACGAACTAAAGGTCTCACCAAAGGACCAAATTTATAGAATGCCATCTCATTTGAGAATGAGTGATGCGTAGAGACGCAAAGACATGCAAATACACGTGGACCTAAAAGTGCCAGATCCAGATATTATGTTAACCACTAGCAAACGCGTATATTCAACACCTAGGTGTTGTATATACAAGTTTACAAACTAGATTATTGATTCTAGTGCAAGTGGGAGACTGGAGGGAATATGCCCGAGAGGCAATAATAAAGTGGTTATTATCTTATTCCATGTTTATAATAAATGTTTATTTTGCATGCTATAATTGTATTAATTGGAAACATTAATACATGTGTATTTAATAAAAAAAATACAAAGTTCCTAGTACTGCCTCTCATATAAACTAGCTTGTTGATTAACAAGATGATCAAGGTTTCCTGATCATGGACATTGGATGTTGTTAATAACGAGGTCACAACATTGGTGGAATGATGTGATGAATATTCATCCGATGTATAGCATTACGATCAAAGTCATTATGTTTATATTGCTATAACATCATACGAAGTAATCTTAGTCCTTAGACCATGAGATCATGTTGCTGACACCGGAAGAGTATCTTGATAACATCAAACATCACACCGTAACAGGGTGACTATAAAGGTGGGTTCAGTGCTATAAAGGTGTTATGTTGAGGCTCATGGATCAAGAGTGGGATTTGTCCACCCCGATGACGGATAGATATACTCTGGGTCCTCTCGGTGATATCACATTAAGATAGCTTGCAAGCAAGTGATGTGATCACTAGAATGTTATATCACGGAAACGAGAAAAGAGTGCATGTCGGTAACGAGATCAAACTAGGTATTTGTATGCCAATGATCGAATCTCGGACATGTAAAATATCGCGAGGCAAAGGTCTTTAGTTACGACGTTAAAGGTTCACATGATCACAAGGGTCATCGTTGAATATGTGGGACTCAGTACCGATCTCCAGGTCCCGCTGCTGATTATTGATCGGAGAGGGGTCTCGATCATGTCTGCATTATTCGCGAACCGTAGGGTCACACACTTAAGGGATATCGACACCATTTAGGAGCAAATATGTTTCGGATAAATATTAAGAAAGCGCTGGAATTATTTCAATAGACACCGAAACTGTTTCGGGTGAAATTGCTGAAATTGGTTCTACATGTAATATTGAAATGTTGCAGGGGTTTTTATGTGAATGTTTGTTAATTAAAGTAATTAACAAAATTCTAAATAAAATTAATAAAAGAGTTTTATTAAATGAGAGAACATTAAATTTGGAGAAATTTAATGCATTTAAAGTGGAGACTTTAAAAGAGAATGTGAAGGGGCATTTTAATGTGGAGGGGGTTACCACCACATGAATGGGGGAGGTGAAGGGACACCCTCCCCTCCTCCTATAAAAGCCCCCCTCTCACTCCTTCTTCCACACACCTCCTCGTGAAGGATCTCTCTCCCCCTCTAGTTATTCCCCATGGTCTCTGATGAGCGAGATACATGTTCCCGGTGGCTTTATCTAGAAAGGAGTCGCTGCTTCCGCTGCTTTGTTGGAGCGAGGGACGGAGGTTGTCGGGGTACCGGACGTGTGTGCGATCACAGATGCACCGCTACTTTGCGGTGCTAAACTTGGTGGTGCTGGACTTGCTGGAGCTGGATTTGAAGGACGTGCTGGAGCCGGACCTGCTGGACTTCATCCACGAGTTCCTACTCATTAACAAAACTCGTTGTCTTTGAAGGTAAGTTCTCCATCGATGTATATCCACCCGTTGCTCTATATCTAGTAGATATATCTTGGCGTATAGTTCTGATCGTAGGAATTTTTTATGTTTTCTATGCTGCAAACCCCAACAGTAATAGGGAAGCAAATCAGGTAGCTCATGAGCTGGCTAGGGTTTCTTTTAGCTCAGGAAATTCTTGTACTTGGGTCGATGAACCCCCTCTCTTTATCCTTAGCAAGCTCGTGAACGATGTAACTACTTTGATTTAGAGGCTACAGATTCCAGACACACTCTTTTTCCTATCCAGGGTACCTAAGGGGACTGAAAAGTTTTAATGAGGCGCCATGTATGCCTAATATATAATGGTTTCAAAAAACCCGCCTCCTAACGTTGTCACAAGGGGCGTGGCTGCGTGGAGAATGTCGTTCCTTCGGATTCGAAACACGAATCTTGACGCGTCCGCCGCACAGTAGAGCGCGCATGCGGCGCCTGTTGTTATCTTTTTTCCAAGAAAGAACACCTACATAACATGACGTGAAAATCTAAAGGAAGGTCCTTCACTCTATGTCTACAAGGAGGGAAACGACAAATAATGTGGTAGTCGAGGCACTGATCGAGATCATCCAAAGATTTCCCTAGTCCCAAAAACCATCCCTATACCTCAAACAAGTCAACGCCAAACTAGCAAATATGAGCCAACGACTTTGGGATGAACCCACCTGCATCACCATGGCACGACAATGACCAAGACATCCCAAGGCTCCTAGAAAGCTTCCGAAACAGGGATATTTACAGTATATAAGAAAATCATGCCGATGTTGGTGGTGAAGAAACAATGAAGGGATCACTGGGAGACTCCGCAGACACTACACATGCAACTGACAAGATGAGACACCATGGACAACAAGCTGAGGAGGAGAGGTGGGATCTAGCAATCAAGACAAGATGGAGCTCATGATGATGCCTTCAAAAAGTGGAACGATGCCCATAGGTGTCGCCATCACTGGTGGTGGACACAACCAACCAAAGCTTTCATTGAATCAACATCCAAAGTCTCAAGCTGGCCGACGCCATGGGAGTGCGGAGAAGGAGATGAAACCTCATCTACCGATCCACCAACCCAAGGAAATCGTGGTGTCCCAACCTCTACCAGGAGCACCAGCTTCATGAATGAGAGATCCCCGAAATCGCAACCACCCAGCTCGGCCTGAATAGGCCGCTCCAACCTAGCCCAAATCCAACAACTGCCCTTACGACACTAGATCTGGCTGGAAGCACACCACCGTCATGCCCTGAGGATCACTCGACGGAGGAAGGCGCTGAACCCCACAGCTGTCGCGGCAAACCTGCCCCAAGGTGCACCCGAGTAGGAATAGACCTATACCTCATAAGGGGCACGCTCTAGATGTACCCTACACACGAGCATGTGCGGGATCTTTGGAGCAACGCAACCAGCTAGAGAAGAGAGGCCAGTGGTGCGAGGACGGAGCACCGCTGGGTGGGATGGGCAAGGACAGAGGCTGGAGGGAGAGGATAAGCTGAATGCAGTGGAAAGAAACAATGCGGAGTAGCGACCCCGTCGTCAGCGGAGCCGGGAGACGCTGTTGGCGCATGCTAGGGTTTTTCCCCTATGTCGCCTGAGAGCGACTGGTCTCTCAATATCTTACATTCCAAATTCAAAATCCATAGGGATATTACAGGCTACATTCTGTATGCCCTCGACCTGTTCTGGTTAAGGATGCAAGTGGACAAACTTTAGGATACCCTCTATATTTTTACGGAGTAGTAAGATCATAACTTTCTGAGAAAACTACTACACTAATTTTTTTTTAACTAGACTAAAATAAAGGGGTACCCTGAAGGTTTTTAACTTGAATCTCTAGTTCTGGCTATCATTTCAGATCAGAGATCTCTCAATCGATCAGTACGACATTTGACCAAATTACATGCTGATGTTGACATTAATGAAATCGGGGAGAAACCCATTTTTTTCTCAAAAGAAAAAAAAAGCATGCTGATGTTGAACTATTCCATACACCGTTTACGTTTTGTACAGTACAGCACAGATTAACAGGGGATCCAAGAAAAGTAGAAGAATTATAAATGTTTTCGAAGTAATCGAGGTCTTGTAGCTGCGGCTACGTATATACTACCAGCATTCTTTGCCTGTACAAGAATTGTGTATGTATACGGCGAACGAAGGAACGAATGACGAATTGCAGAGTGTAGTTGGTTAGAAAAGCAGAGCAGAGCAGAGGAGGAGCGGCGCGTGCACTGCAGGCTACGGCGACCTGGAGCGGCAGGTGTGGGGGTCGATGGGCCAGGCGGTGCCGTTGCCGGGGAAGTTGAAGTAGAGGCGGCAGGATATGCGCGTCCAGAACTGCACCCGGAGGAAGATCCCCATCTTCCACCTGGTGCGCGCCTTGCCGAACACGTCGAGCGGCACCACCCCGGCCCTGATCGCCCCCTCCATGGCCTGCATCCCGGGGCCCTTGAGCCGCGCCCCGCCCGACACGACGTCGTACGGCAGCGGGAGGGAGCTCTCCCGCTTGACGCTGAACTGCCTCGCCCGCAGCAGGGCCAGCTCGATCCCGTGGAAGCCGACGGCGATGTCGAAGTTGGAGAAGGTGGCGTCGGCCTTGGAGTTGGTGTTCCGGGCCAGGATGCCGACGTTGACCTGGATGTCGCGGATGACTCCGTCGTCCGGGGTGTAGACGAGCCGGCCCAGGTGCGCGTCGGTGACCACCATGTACGGCATCTTGGGCTTGTAGAGGAGGTACACGGCGAAGACGGTCGCGCCCGCCACGATCACGCCGATCGCCAGCAGCGTGCACAGGATCACCGCCAGCCACACCCACCCGGAGCTCCGCTGCTCGTCGTCGTCCCGGATCCGCGGCGTCTTGCGTTCGCGGCGGTGGTGATCGCCCGCCTCCACCACGGGCCTCGCGTGGCGGTGGTCGTGGCGGCGGTGGTCCGGCTGCACAGGTCTCTCCATCCCGCTGGTGTCTCCGGCGGGCCTCATCTCATTGTCAACCAGAGGAGGAGGGTCTGGAGTGAATGGAGGACATGGGTTGATATCGATCGGAGGAAGGAATGGGGTGGCATTGGGGAATTGAAGTGGATGGAACAGGAGATCAATATGGTTTAATTATTGGGGTTGGCGGGGGCGAGATGAAGGGTTTGGAATCTTCTTTGCTCTCTAGCGCAGTCACGGCGTCTTTTTTGAGTTTGCATGCTCAAGGTACTCATATGCTTTGCGTGATTGCTTTACAACCGAACTAGTCTACTAGCTAAGCTACTCCCCTACACTGGTCCTCTCACTCTCGACTAGCTGGGCAGTTGGCGCACACGATGCCTTCCAGGTAGCCTATGCTCCCTCCGTTCCAACCAACGAGACGTCCTTGTTTTTGTGTTTTTTCTTTGAGCAAAAACTACTCCAAATATGTAAAGATTATAAGTATGAAATACTATCATTAGGGGGAAAAACATACAGGTACATATACATGTCTAATATGTACGATCTTTTCCCCCGAGCCAAATCCGAAACCTCTCTCTTGACCGGCGAGATATTATGTGGCGATGGCCTCTCGCGATGGTGACTATGGCGGCGTACACGTCGGCGTCCGTGCTCTCGCCCGCTCTCCGCCGCTCCCTCAGATAGGCCAGCCCTCTCCCTACTGTGAGTCGGCCCACACCGCCTCCTAAGAGTTATGCGGCGGTGGTGGCGGATGGTGTCGGGAAGGAGACGAGGGTGGAGGGTAGATGTGAGCTTATCCGCGTGTGGGCGCCGTCGCCGGTAAGGTGCTCGGAATCGCTGCCAAAGAAGAAGGGGATCAGCAACTGCGCGCGGACGAGAACTTCGAATCCGAGTCAGACCCCACTTGGCAGCGACTCCCCATCCCCCACAAGCCGTAGATGCATGACACCTGGTGAAATCCATGGTGGGGTTTTGGCAGAGGAGACGGATTCGCGGAGTACGCCACCGCCGCATATAGTGTCAATATCTGGTGATGCGCGGCGGAGTGATTCAGGTCCGCCCCTTCCTCGCCAAGTTAGGGTTTCGGCCAAAGGGAATTTGGTCTGGATTAGGAGGGATTTGTTCCTGACTAAGACATTCAAGCCTAAAGACTGACACCCTACTGGTGGTAATCGGTTGCCAATTCCGAAGATGTTTAGTTTCTGGAAGGATTGGTGGGGAGCGAAGTCTGGGAAGGCATAGTTTGTTGAGGTCGTCAAGATGGCTGGTGGTGGCCGTGGTGGGGGTAGATACAGTGGTGGCCATGGTTGATACGGCAACGGTGGCCGCGTCCCCACGGTGGCTGCCCCTCCTGCTTCGTCTAGGGAACAAGCTAGCGTTGTGAATTCTGGTCAGCAACAGTTGGCGCCTAGGAATTTCGTCCAAGGTATGATCCCTCAAGCCGGAAATCAGCAGATGTTCCCTATGATGCAGCCTTGGATGTTCAGCTTCCCAATGGGTGAGTGGCCACAGTTCTTTCCACAGCAAGCCATGTTGCAGAGTCATATGATGAACCTGGCTGGTCCTAGTCAGTTTGAGGTTGCTCAGCAGGGCAACTCGGCGAGCCAGGCAAGCAATGTTGGTACATAGGGAGCTATTCAGCAGCAACCAGTGCAGTCTAAGAGTAAGAAGCCGCAGAAGAGTGGTGGTAATGGAACAGGTCATGGGGGCGGTGGCCTACAACATTCCAACTCCGGTGGTGGGGGCATGGTGCTCCAACAGGGATAGGGCATGTGTTTGATCCAAAGTGCAGAAACCTGATATGCTTCAACTGTGGAGAACCAGTACATTATGTAGGTCTGTGTACAAGACAAAAGTTGTGCTTCATATGTGGCAGGCAAGGCCACCACATGGACTCTTGCTTAGAGTGGTATAAGGTGCTTCCCATGGCTCAATACTAGGGAAGTGCCAATCCTGGCCTGGGCTTTTTCCTTGTTGATGTTGAAGGCCCAACTGCTGTGAAGTGGCTTAACATGGACAATGTTGGTATTGTAGGGGTTCCGTGTATGAAAACAATAAATATTTACCCTACGCCCCTGAACCCCTGATGCTGCCAGGACCTATCTATTAGTAATACAGTAACGGGAGGGGCTTTTCGCGAACTTACCCTTGAAGACCGAAAAGCGTTGTCAACGCTCAAGAGAGCGTGGTTGATGTAGACGAGCCGAAGCCAACCTCAAGGTCGTGATGAAGTCCTTGCGCTCCTTTGGCTCCAACGACTTGAGTGCCTCAAGTGCGACACCTCGCAGGGAGTTACACACGTCCGGTGCCTGACGATGACTCCCGCTTCCCTGATCCAGCAGCAGTTGCGGAAGTAGAGCTCCTGGATCCGAATCCCGCAGCACGACGGTGCTCCGCGATGAAGATGTCTCTCGTTCGCGCAGCCCGAACTTGGGACCACGGTCATGAGAGAGAGAGAGAGAGAATATCAATTGGAGGTCTTCCCAAAAGTGAGAAGACCTTTATTGAATATTATGTGTATTTATCTGGCCAAATACCCCCACTATATAGGGGGAGGGGAGGTACTACCTCCCTCAAAATCCCGGGGTGGGACTAAAGGAGAGGGAGAAGGTGGGCAGCCGCCGGCCGACCCTCGTAGGCCCCGCGTGGGGCGGGCGAGGGGGGGGGGGGGGGCTTGGCCCAGCCGGCCACCCCCTTTCCCCTTCTCCCCTCTTGCCTTTCCCTAATGGGCCCACTTCCCTCCAGAATTGGCCCATTAAGCCCTTTGACCATTTAATTGATTTTCTCTTTTATTAAATAATTATGAATAAATGATTAAATCATTATTTAACATTCATTCACATATTATTCAATCTCCATGGATATGGAACACCTTCCACCTCCACTCCGGACATCTTCCGGACTTACCGAAACCCTTCCGGTTTTCTCTCTACTATTCTTTGGCGATTCTACCGATCCTATAAACACTCTCTAAGCATAATCAAACCCTTAAGCGTGATACTCCATGGTTCGGGAACACTCTAGACATGGTCGGGACACTCCGGGACCAATGATCGATAGAGGGACCTGGATGGCCATGTGACCCCTGTGTGTTCCAAGAAGATCTTCGGTCGTTTGAACCGGGACAGTCGTGTCTTATTCCCTTTGTCTCTCGATACTTTCATTGCCCGAGATCCGATCAATGACATCACCATGTCGTGTTCAATCTCGTTACCGAAAAATGCTACTTGACTCGTTCCGACAAGTGATATCCCTGTGATCAAATCACACGCCGCGCAGCTATTGGATATAACCTCTCCGAGTGGGCCCTCAAGTATCTTTCCATCACATGGATGGAAAAATCCCGCTATTGACATATATTGCCTATACGGTTTCCTCCAAGTATCTGAACACACCTTTATAACCACTGTATTACCAAGTGGCGCTTGATGCTATCTAAGCACTCTCGGGAGACAGTGATTGATATAGCCTCACGGTCTAAGGAATAGTTTACGAGGATCCATTTCTAATCATTGTAGCTTGAACTTCATGACATGATCGGGTCACGATGTTTAGGTTGGGTATTGGTTCATCATCTCATTCTCAGAATGAGTTGACTCCATTTCCAACTGGCATAAATGCCACATGATTAGGAAACATGATCATCTATTGACCAATGAACCAGTGGCTAGAGTTTTACTAGGAATCCCTGGTTGTTTATATATCACACGTGTATTGATGTTTCCACTCAATACAGTTATAGCATGGTATAAAACTTAATCATAAACTTTATGAAATATGATAATAGTCCTTATTAATATTTATCTCTAGGGCATATTTCCAACAGGTATTGTGGTGTTTAATGAGGGGGACTAAGTGAGAAAGATCTTGAACTGAATTTCAATGAAATGTGGAAAATCAGTTGGTTTTGGCAGATTAGGCAGCTGTCAAATAAGAGGTTCCTGGTGAGATTCCCTTCTTCCAAGAGAATCAAAGACTTGGTAGACTATCCCTCTATCAATTTGAAGAAAAAAGTTGTTAATATCTCTTTTGAAAACTGGAATGGAGAAGAGGAACCTTTTGAGGTTTTTCAGGAAGTTTGGGTGAAAATTGAGGGCATACCCCCACAGTGGATGTCTTGGAAAGTTATCTGTCAAGTTGCATCTGCTCTAGGTGTGCTTGTGAATGTGGACTGGCATGAGATATTTAAGACTTTCTACAAGAACATCAGGGTGAAAGTGGCAGTAAGAGATATTGCTAAAATTCCTTCTAATAAATTGTTTGAGATGGAGCAAGGTTTCTATCTGATCTATTTCAAGACTGAGGATGGAGACATTGGTAGCAGCGCTGGTGATGATGATGATGGGCATGACAATAATGGAACCAGTGAGAATAAAGATCAGGAGGATGATGAGTTGGGTGATGATTTCTAGGACCACATACAAAAGAGCAATGCTAGTGGGGGTGGAATGGAGGCTGAACTAGGACAGAAGACACCTGGTACTGGTAGAGCTGGGAGTAAAACTATGACAGTTGCAGCTAGTGGAGTAAAATTTTACTGGGGAATGTGATGGAGAAGATTAAGGGGATTACTAGTGAGGGCACTTCTGCCATTCCAACTCTTACCTTCAGGAAGCCAGAGGAGAACATTGGTGTACATCTGCTGGAAAGATTGAATGAGGCTGCTATTGAGAAGGAGACTAGAAATATGAGTCCTCACCATGGGGATGCAATCCAGAAGGCGCCTGTGGGTGGGAAAAACAAGAAGAAATGGGGACCTGTGGTGGCCACTAGGATGAGTAGCAAAATTATAATGGATGGGAAAACTGCTATTGAGTAGGCTCATGATCTTAAGAAGACCAAAAACCTAGAAATTCCTAAAGGTAAATAGAAGGTGCATGATGACCCACAAGTATAGGGGGTGTATCGCAGTATTTTCGAGGGAAGTGAAACCCAATTTGTTGATTCGACACAAGGGGAGCCAAAGAATATTTATAAGCCTTAACAACTGAGTTTTCAATTCAGCTGCACCTGGAAACAATCTTGCTCACAACAGTTTATTAGTAGCAACAGTTTTGTAGTAGGAATAGTAAAGTAACAGCAGTAGTAAAAGCAAAGACAGTAGTAACAATAGTAGTAAACAATCGGATTCGAGTGCGGTAGGCATAGGGATGGATGGCGTTGCATGGACAAGACAATTCACATAGCAATCAGAACATAGGGCAATTGCAGATAAATAAGATAAAGCATCCAACTACTAGATAACCTAGGCATGTGTTCCATATATAGTCATACGTGCTCACAATGAGAACTTGCACAACATCTTTTGTCCTGCCAGCCCGTTTGCAGCGGGGCCTCAAGGGAACTACTGGCAATTAAGGTGCTCCTTTTAATAGAGCACCGGAGCAAAGCATTAACACTCCGTGAACACATGGGATCCTCACATCAAAGCCATTCCCTCCTCTCTCATCTAGCGCGCGGGTTCGCCCTTCCAGTGAATCCCTTCCTCTTGACGTTTCTCGCCTTCTTCGACCTCCGTCTTCACCACCTCGGCGCCAACGCCATCGGGACGCTGGCGCACTTCATGGCGTTCTATGAGAGGTATCTTGGGATCCAGCCGGATCTCGGGCTCTTCTGCCGGCTCTTCCGAGTCCGGCCGCAGGTGCAGTACACGAAGGGGCCGCTAGTCGTCTGCGGTGGTGCCTCCATCTACTCCCGCTCCCAATCCGGCAACCCCAAGTTCTTGCTTCAGGACACAGTACGGCTGTGGCAGCAGTCGTACTTCTACGTCAAGAATGTCACCAACGTCGACCGGATAAATCTTCCGGCCTTCTAGGATGTCGAGTCCAGCCGGCAGAATTGGGACTTGAAGTTCCACGGTGACAAGGCGGAGACGGACGTGATTCTGCAGCGCATGCGCTCCCTCGTCACCTGCTGGCTAACCGAACTGGACATCACTCTTAGCTGGATGTCCCAGCTGATGATGCCGATGCAGCAGCGGGCGCACAAGATGTGCTATTACTCCGGCCGGCTGGACCCGACCCGGCTGTCGCGCCGCGATCCCTGCTACCACAACTTGAAGGACTGGTTGTGGACGATCAGCAAGGAGCGGCTGCCGGAGAACAGGAAGTTTAGTCTGGCGCCCTACAGCCGGGAGAACCGCGCACCTCGGGTAAGTTGCTGTCAGGGGGATGACCCCCAGGTACCCCAACCGAATAAGGAACAAGACAGTCGGATTGCATCCGGCTGACCAGATGCAGCCGGACAGGGCAAGATAGGCCGGCTATCCCCCGTAGCCGTATCAGCAAGAGGTATCCGGATATGTCGACGTAGCTGGACTCAATCAATGGGACAGGGCGACGTGTGTATCAGTGCACGGTATGCCCTGTATGGTGACAAGACTGGCAACTACCCGGCCATACCAAAGACTTTGCGTGGGTGACGCGGGAATAGTGGCTGGTGTTGACGACAGGCTCGCACGGCGTCCACTGTGCCTATGACAGCCATACTGCTCGTACTCCGACAGGACAAGCCATACTAGACACTGTAGATGACTAGTCGGCTGGGACCCGCCTGTGGGGCCCGCCAGTCGAACTGGCCAGTGAGACCTTTGCCTCTCAGCCTATATAAGGAGAGGCAAGGCCTCAGTAGAAAGGGTTGGTCTGACAGCATTAAAGGCAGTAGCTAGCGTATACAGCTCAAGGAGCACTTGTAGTTCGTGTATTCCACATAGTCCGATCCGGCAGAAGTAGGGGCTTTACCTCACCACGAGGGCCCCGAACTTGGGTACTTCCTGCGTCCCGCTACGCTCGCTTGTATCCAATCCCGCCTGCGGACGCCGTCGATAGCTTCCCTACTAGTCCCCACACCTCTATCTAACCTCCTCAGGTACTGCCGTTCCCAATACAATGACAGTTGGCGCCCACCCTGGGGCAAGATGGCTTCGACCGGAGTCACGTTCCGCACGGGACCCTGCACTTCAGCCGGTGAGCGCGTGGCCTCCGGCCTGGTGCTCAAGCTCGGCAAGTTCGACTACATCATCGACAACGCTTCCTGCTTCGCCGGAACCTCCTTCCCGGCGAACGGCACCGTTCTGCTATTCGACGACCTCCCCGTTTACGTCGCCACAGTCCCGGAGCGTTTCCCCAGGGAAATCGTCTCTGTCGCGGGGCTGCCGTGCTCGGACGGCAGCGCCCCCGCCGCACCTCGCGGCGTAGAGGTCATGATGGCCGGTTCCAGCTCCCATCCCCGCCAGCCGCGGGAGCGAGGCGCGGACGAGGTCGGAACTTCCGCTCCCCCGCAGCCCCGGAACCCGGTGGAGGATGCCATTGATCGGCTCCTGATGCCGGTTAACCTCGGGGATAACCCGGAGGAGGCGGAGGTCAACTTCAGCATGGAGAGATAGATCCTCCTCCATGAGGCCATGGAGCTAGCTGTAGCCCGTAAGCAGCTCGAGATCACCCGGCGCGAATACGACCGCGCGCACGGCCTCACTCCGGCTACCGCGGAGCCGAGCCGGCGCGGCCAGGTACGACGTCGGGCCGGTGAGCTTGGCGGTAGGTTGGAAAAGGCCGGGGAACCGGATCCCGTGCCCGTCCTCGCACGACCCACCTACAGCACGCCCATCAAGAACTTGCGCGCGGCGCGAGCCACAGCAGAGGAACTACCCAGCCTGGAGGGCGAGGAGCGAGCCCGTCAGCATGCTCGCGTGCAGGAGCTCCTCTGCATCGCGGACGAGCAGGCTGGTGCCAAACGGCAGATGCAGGAAGACCTTAGCTACTCCAGGAGGAGCGAGCTACCGGCCAACAGCAGGGGCACGCCGCGTGACACCCAGCAGGCGTCCTCCCCTCAGCCGCCCAGGGCCTGCAGCAGGCGCCGCAGCTCTGGTAACAGGGGCCAGCCGCGCCAGGAGCAGACGGTGAACAGCAACCCGCCACCTCCCCCTCTGCCAGCCGGAGCGCCCAGACCAGCCGGTTCCTGTCTCTCGGGCCGGGTGGGCGCGCCCAACCCGGATTGTCCGGATGCCCGCGACCGCATCGAGCTCCTCGCACAAGCGCGCGTCACGGAGGAAAAAGATTCTACCGGTCCGGTTTGTTTCGGACCCCGCATCCAGAACGAGCCGTTTCCGGACAAATTCTCCCTGCCTAGGGACACCCCCAAGTACGACAGCAACATGAAACAGGAGGACTGGTTGACCGACTACGCTACGGCCGTCGGCATCGCCCACGGGAACAAGCGCACAGCCGTGCGCTACATCCCCCTCATGCTAACCGGGTCAGCGAGGACGTGGCTCAACAGCCTCGCGCCCAACAACATCAACGCCTGGCCTGACTTCGAGAAAGTGTTCGTCCGCAACTTCAACGACACGTACAAGCGCCCAGGGCACCCGCGCGACCTGGCCTTGTGCGTCCAGGGCGACCACGAGACTGACCGCGAGTACCTCACCAAGTGGACGGAACTGCGCAACACCTGCGAGGGCATCCTGGAGAGACAAGCCATCGGTTTCTTCATCGAGGGTTGCCGCGAGGGCACCATGCTTCGCCACCGGCTACTGTGTGACGAGCCGAAAACCATGGAGGAGCTCATGACGGTTGCGGACCAGTATGCCACGGCGCATGCCACCATGAAGAAGCCCCTCCGAGTAAATGCGGACAGCCGTCAGACTCCTACGGAGCCGGCTCGCGACCGACCCAGCAATCCGGCTGGAGAAGCCGGATCCTCCAGACGCCACGACAACGACAACCGGTTCCATGTGGACCGCTAGGCCGGACAGCAGGAGCCTCGCTACCACACGCGGTAGGTCGATGCTGTGGAAGGCGCGCCCGACGCGCCGGCTAATGAAGCAAGGAGACAGAAGCCACGGCTCACCTTCGACCAGATGTTCGATGGCCCGTGCAAGTGGCATAGCGGTCCCTTCAAACCGGCTACGCACACCACCCGGAACTGCAGCTAGACCCGCCAGCTAAAGGACTAGGGCAACCAGCCTCGTCCCCCGCCTCCCCCACCGGGTGGACCTCCACCACCGGCTAGGGGAGCCGGCAATGATGGTAACGGCGCCAACAGCGGCAACAACAACAACGGCTACCCTCAGCCGTACGCCGCCTACCACATTTTTGAGACGGAGCAGGACGACAAGCACAGCCGCATGCGACGCTCCTAGGAGGTCAACACCATCGCCTCTCCGGTCCCCCAGTACCTGAACTGGTCGGAAACCCCCATCACCTGGAGCCGGGCGGATCAGCCTGAGCATCTACCGACCCCTGGGGGCTATGCCATGGTGCTCGACCCCCTCATCGTCTCCAACACGCGCACTTGCCGATTCTCGCGCGTCCTCATCGACGGAGGCAGCAGCCTCAACCTCCTCTACCAGTTCTCGCTGGAGAAGCTGGGCATTCGCGAAAGCGACCTGCGCCCGACTACCACGACGTTCCATGGCGTACTGCCGGGGCCAGCCTGCGCCCCGCTGGGGAAAATCCAGCTAGACGTCATCTTCAGGACCGAGGAGAACTTCTGCCGCGAACCAATCTGGTTCGAGGTGGTAAATCTGACGAGCTCCTACCATGCGCTCCTCGGGCGCCCCGCTCTCGCCAAGTTCATGGCCATCCCCCACTACGCCTATCTCAAGACGAAGATGTCGGGACCCCATGGCATGATCACCGTTGCCGGCTGCTTCAGGCGATCGATGGAGTGCGCTTCAGTCGGCTCCAAGCTAGCAGAGGCCTTCATCATAGCCGAAGAGAAGCGCGTGATCATGTGCAACGTGGCCATGGCCCAGCATGACATTCCGGCTGGCAGCAAGCCGGCTGGAGAAGGAGCCTTCCAGTCGGCAAAGGAGAGGAAGAGGATCCTGCTCGACCCCTCCGATCCGACCAAGTTCGTCACCATTGGCACCGGCTTGGACAACAAATAGGAAGGCGTGCTCGTAGACTTCCTCCGTGAGAATCGGGACATCTTCGCGTGGTCTCCCAAGGACATGCCGGGTGTGCCGAGGGAGTTCGCCGAGCACTCGCTTCATGTGCATCCGGATGCCAAGCCGGTCAAGCAACCTCTGCGCCGGTTCGCAGAGGAGAAGAGAAAGATAATAGGTGACGAGATCAACCGGCTCCTTGCAGCCGGGTTCATCATGGAAGTTTACCACCCGGACTGGCTGGCGAACCCAGTCCTGGTGCTGAAGAAGAACAAGACCTGGCGCATGCGTATCGACTACACCAGCCTGAACAAGGCGTGCCCGAAAGACCCCTTCGCTTTGCCCCATATCGGTCAAGTCATCGATTCCATGGCCGGCTATGATTTGTTGTCTTTTTTAGATTGTTATTCTGGGTACAATCAGATCCGGCTGAACCTGGCTGATCAGATTAAGACATCATTTATCACCCCCTATGGGGCTTTCTGCTATGTAACCATGCCTTTCGGCCTAAAGAACGCAGGCGCCACCTATCAACGATGTATGCAGAAATGCTTGCACTCGTAGATAGGCCGAAACGTGCACGCTTACGTGGATGACGTGGTCATCAAGACCAAGGAGAAGCGCACCCTCCTCGAGGACCTGAGAGAAACATTTGGCAACCTCCGCCAGTACCGGATGAAGCTGAACCCAGAGAAGTGCGTCTTCGGGGTACCGTCCGGCCAGCTCCTTCGTTTCCTCATTTCACAGCGAGGTATCGAGGCAAACCCAGAGAAGATCATGGCCATCGAGAGGATGCAGCCGCCCAGGAACCTGCTTGGAGTCTAGAAGTTCACCAGATGCCTTGCTTCCCTCAGTCGCTTCGTCAGCCTGCTGGGGGAGAAGGCACTCCCGTTGTACCAGCTGATGAAGAAGACGGACAAGTTCTCCTGGACTTCGCAAGCCGACGCCGCGTTTCATGACCTCAAGCGCATGTTATCCAAAGCACCGGTTCTAGCCACACCGGCTAGTAAGGAACCAATGTTGCTCTATATAGCAGCCATCAGCCGGGTCGTCAGCTTCGTCTTGGTGGTGGAGCGTCTGGAGGAAGGCAAGGCTTAGCCGGTTCAGAGACCCGGCTACTACCTCAGCAAGGTTCTCTCCCTCTCCAAGCAGAACTACCCCCACTACCAGAAGATGTGCTACGGCTTGTACCTGGCATGCAAGAAGATCAAGCACTACTTCCAGGAGCATCCGATTAAGGTTGTGTGCACAGCACCCCTTTCGGAAATCATCGGCAACAAGGATGCCACCGGCCGAGTTGCCAAGTGGGCCATCGAGCTTGCCGCCTACTCCATCCAGTACGAGACCCGGCTCACGATCAAGTCGCAAGTGTTGGAGGACTTCCTCGTCGACTAGGCCGAGACCCAGTATCTACCACCGGTTCCAGATTCGGACCATTGGCGGATGCACTTCGACGGATCAAAGATGCTCGGGTGCTTGGGAGCCGGCAGCGTGCTCACCTCGCCCAAGGGCGAGCGGCTGGAGTACGTACTGCAGATCCACCTCAAGGCCTCCAACAACATAGCCGAATACGAGGCACTAGCGCACGGACTCCGGCTGGCCAAGGAGATCGGTGTCAACCGGATCCTATGCTTCGGCGATTCGGACTTGGTGGTGCAGCAAGTATCCGGAGAATGGGACGCCAGAGATGCAAACATGGCCCTCTACCGGTTCCACATCCAGAAGCTCAGCGCCTCCTTCAACGAGTGCAAATTTCACCACATCCCTCGCATCAACAACGAGGCAGCCGATGGGCTCTCCAAGATCGGCTCCACCAGGCAGGCCATCCCACCGAGGGTCTCCTTGGAGCACCTGCGCAAGCCATCCATCAACCCGTCGCTAGAATCGGACTCCATCGTCGGGGCAGGAACCGTTCTGGCTGACGGAACGACGGAAGAAGAACCAGCAGAACCGACAAAGAAGAAAACCCGCACCAATTCCGGCCAGGCAGCGCCTTTCGGCTCGCAAGACCCGGGGGCTGCCGGCTCACCTAACGGCTCGGGGGCTGCCGTTCCGGATACGCCATCCGGACGACCCCCAGACACCCGTCAACCGGAGAACACGAGCGTCCTCGTCATCCGGGAAGTGCCATCCTGGGCACAGCCCTTCATGAGCTACATCGCCGATGGAGAACTTCCGGACGACAAGGTGCAGGCCAGGAAAATCCGGTGCCGCGCGCACACATACACTATCATAAACGGCGAGCTGTACAAGCGCAGCGTATCCGGTATCTTCCAAAGATGTGTTGATGCGGATACATGCCACCAGCTACTCAAGGACATCCACCAGGACGAGTGCGGGCACCACGCTTCGTCAAGGGCGATAGTCGCCAAGGCATTCCGCCATGGTTTCTATTGGCCCACCGCCGTTGAGGACGCCGAGTAGCTAGTCCGCGCATGCAATGGGTGCCAGCGCTTCGGACAGCTCAGGCACATGCCAACTTTGGTACTCAAGACCATACCGATCACCTACCCATTCGCGGTTTGGGGCCTCCACATGGTCGGTCCCTTCAACCGAGCACGCGCAGGCATGACCCACCTGCTGGTGGCGGTGGACAAGTTCACGAAGTAGATCGACGGCAAGCCTATCCGAAAGCTGGACGGGGCAACGGTTGTCACCTTCTTCACCGACATCATCAACCGTTTCGGCTACCCCAACAACATCATCACTGACAACGGCACGAACTTCGCCAAGGGGGCCTTCGCCCGGTTCTGCAGCAACAAGGGCATCCGATTGGACCTCGCCTCCGTCGTGCACCCGCAATCCAATGGGCAAGTCGAACGAGCAAACAGCTTGGTGCTAGCCGGCATCAAGCCACGTCTCATCGAGCCGTTAGAGCGGTCACCCGGATGTTGGATCGAAGAACTTCCAGCTGTGCTGTGGAGCCTCGGCACCACGCCGAATAGGTCAACCGGCTACACGCCGTTCTTTCTGGTCTACGGATCGGAAGCCGTCCTCTCCGCCGATATCGAGTTCGACTCCCCTCGCAAGGTCCTCTACAACGAAAAAGCCAACTAGGAGGCGCGGGAGGACGGAGTGGACCTCCTGGAGGAGGCCCGTGAGCTGGCCTTGTCCAGATCAGCCCTGTACCAGCAGCGACTATGTCGCTACCATTCAAGCCGGATCCGCCCAGTCGCATTCCGCGAGGGCGACCTGGTTCTCCGGCTAGTGCAAGACACGAAGGGCATGCACAAGCTATCGCCACCCTGGGAGGGCCCCTTCATCATCAGCCGGGCGCTGCCCAATGATTCCTACTACCTCATCGACGCGCAGCAGCCGCGCAAGAACAAGATGGACAAATCAGACGAGGAGACCGAGTGTCCCTGGAACGCGGCCCTGCTGCGCCCCTTTTACACCTAGTCGCCAGACAGTGTATGTATCCCGAAAACCCTATGAATGAAAATACGGACCCCCACGAGAATCTCGGGGGCTCCTTGTTAGAAATGTGTATGCATCCATTTTTCCAGTTGTTATTTTTCGGCTCCGGCAACCCCTACCCGGGGGCTCGCCGGCTGGCCTGGCCTGCTAAGTCAACAAACCGGCTGAGTACTGTGCAACGATGCCAGAGGCCCACTCTTCATCTCAGCTATAGACCGCAACCCGGCTGTCTAGCTAGCAAGAGCAAAAGCCCGAGGCATCCCACACGAAAAACGGGGAGGAGACGTGACAGATCGGGTGTCCCGGCCCTGCAACTAGCTCGAACCAATCCAGCTGCTAAGCCATTAGTACCGTGTGCAATGCACTGTTAGCTCCCTTCGATTCCGGCTACAGACCGCAACCTGGCTGCCCGGCAAGGATGCAGCGAAAACAGCGAGAGCGCACGGGAAAGCGACTAAGTGTCTAGAAAGGGACATGCCAGTTTTCGAAAAAACAAGCCGTTTTCTGGCTACAATTTGGCAGACTAACCTACTAACCTATGTGGACATGTGTATGCGTATGTACGTTTGTCTGACTACTTAGAGTCAGAGTCCAGGAGAAGGAAAGAAGATTCGAAGTCCTTGCCTTCATCAAGCGCTCCGAATCTCGAGGGCTACACCCACTGGGTGCGCTCGCGCGCCCCCAGTGGAATCTTGTGGTCGCCGACCGGCTAAAAGGCGTTTAGCCGGCCGTTCGGAGCCCAGGTGAGGGCAAGGGCTGGAGCAAGAGAAGACAAGGAAGATTTGAAGCACCTGGCTACGCCAGCTACTCCAAATCTCGGGGGCTACACCCAGTGGGTGCGCTCGCGCGCCCCCACTGGAGGTGCGGTTCCCCCGACTAAAAGTGTTTAGCCGGGAAAAGTAAGCCGGGCAAAGTTAACCGGCGAAGTATGGAAAGAAAATTTGAAACACACAAGGAAAAAGGATTTCAACAATAACAAGCAAAAGAGAGACGAAGCTCTCGCAAGTTACCCGGCGTCAAAGACGGCCGGCACAAATAGACAAGGTTCACAAGTATTTAACACAAGACAATTACACCCGGCATCCCGGGGCAGCAACTAAACGGCAGGACCCTTGCCGTGGGGGAGATCTTGGCCAGCAGAAGCTTCGGGCGGCGGAGGAGGCGCGGAGCTTGATCCGGTTCCGGCGTTGGCAGGCTGCGGCATCGGGGCCTCCACATCAGGAGTGCCAACAGACTCCGAGTCGATGAGGACCTCGTCGGGGTCCACGTAGTGGGCGATCTTGATGGCGGACCCGCGGAGCTCCGGATGGGCTTGGCGGATAGCGGCAAGATCAGCTCCGGCACGGAAGCATCCGTCGATCTTCTCGAAGCGGGCGTCCTTGTACCAGGAGAGCATCAGAGCCAGGGCCATCTCCTCTCCTGCTCACGCAGCCAGGTCCCGCAGCCGGTCCACCTTAGCCGGCACCTCTCCCACCTTCGCAACTAGCTGCGCCATTATCCCCGGAACTGGAGCCTCCGGCCAGACGAAGGATAGATGTCCCTCACCGCCTGGTGAAGCTTGGCAGCTTCCTCGCCAAGAAGGACGACGAGCTCCTGGGCCGTCGGCTGCGCTCTCGGCCAATTCTCCTACAGCCGGTTGTAGGCCAGCAGGTCTATGCCGGGGTAAAAGGCTGTCAGAAAAGAGAAGTCAGATCCGGCTACCGGATGCGGAAAGAAAGAAAGACAGAAAGAAAACTCACCCTTGGCAGTGTGGCCGACCTGCATCAGCTCCTCCACCAGCGCCTTCTCCTTGAGCGCCAACCGTTTAATCTCCTTCTCCTGGTCTTTGTTCTTGGCCTCGAGAAGGGAGAAAGCTTCGGTCCGGCTGGCGAGCGAGGCGTCGCGCTCCTTGACGGTGGCCTCCAGACCGTCCACCCGCGCATGCCAATCCTTGTTCTGCTGTCGCAGAGTAGAATTGGACTTGCTCAGCCGGTCGTTCGCCTTCTTCAGGCGATCGATCTCGCGCTGAGCGCACACGAGGATGGCTGCAACGAAACCGGCTATTAGTACCCCAAAAAAGAAAAAGAAAAAAAGGGAGCCGGATGAAGCGAACTCACTCTGGGAGGTCCCGTTGGCGGCAGTGAGCTTCTGCTCCAACAACCGGTTCCCGCCGGTTGTGGCCTCCGGCAGCCCGATCTCCTTCACCGCCAAGTCAAGCGTGGCGGCAAGGTCCGACCGCGAGGCAGCGGAAGAGGCGTCGTCGTCCACGGCGTTGACGGCCAAGGACTCCTTCGCCGCGACCACCGCCGTCTGCCACTCCTCCCCGGGCTCCTCGTCGAAGTTGTCGTCACCAACGACGACGAGCTCCTTGCCAGCAGCCCCCCGTGCACCCATAGAGGAGCCTTCCGGTTGGGGGATTTCCGGCTGGGAGGAAGCAGTCGGCTAAGGGGGAGGCGAAGGCTGCGCCTTAGAAGAAGGAGGGGCGCTGGTCGGCGCAGTCGGGGTACGGGGCGGCGACCCGGCTGGTGCGCGTGCCGGGCTCGCGGCTCCGAAGGAAACCAGCGTGCTAAGGAGAAAGCGAAGAAGACATGAGCAAAACAAGCCAAAGTCAGAAAAGGAGGAAAAAGGCAAACAGACAGAAAGGGAAGGGGGAGAAAGAACATACCCCGGCACAACAGGAGGCGGCCCTTTCTTTCGACCGAGACGGCTGGGCGGCGGACCAGCTCCTCTTGGGTGCCGGCTCCTCCGTCGCAGGGCGGCGGGAGCCGAAACGGTTGGAGCCGCTCCCACCCGCTTCCCTTTCCATCGCGGAGCGCGTCGCCGGCTCCATGGTCGGCACAGCCTCCTCCTCGTGCACCACCGCGTGCGGATCGGTGGCCGGCTCGTCGTTCCGGCTGGGGAAGGCGTCGCCGTCCCCATCCGATTCCTCGCCGGACCGCCGAGCGCGCGGCTCGCGCAGGTCGGGCGTGAATTCCTCGAGGGCCGCCGCGCCCTCCTCGCGGATGATGCAGGGGAACATCTGCCGAACACAAAAGTCAGCCAGACAAAAACAAAGAACAAGTGCAAGAAACACCAAAGTAGCGTTTGGCTAGAAGAACTTACCCGGGGCACGCGGTTCTCCCGCGTATAAGGCGCCAGGCTGAACTTCCAGTTCTCCGGCAGCCGCTCCTTGGTGATCGTCCACACCCACTCCTTCAGGTATTGCTAGCGGGGATCGCGGCGCGACAGCCGGGTCGGGTCCAGCCGGCCAGAATAGGAGCACATCTTGTGTGCTCGTTGCTGCAACGACATCATCAGCCAGGACATCCAGCTGAGGGTGAGATCTAGCCCGGTCAGCCGGCAGTGGACGAGCAAGCGCATGCGCTTCAGCAGCTCATCCGTCTCTGCCTTGTCGCCGTGGAACTTCAAGTCCTAGTTCTGCCGGATGGATTCGACGTCCTGGAAGGCCGGCAGATTTATCCGGTCGACGTTGGTGAGGTTCTTCACGTAGAAGTACGACTGCTGCCACAGTCGTACCGTATCGTGAAGAAGGAACTTGGGGTAGCCGGTCTTCGAGCGGGAGTAAATGGAGGCACCGTCGGAGACGACTAAGGGCCCCTGGGTGAACTGCACCTGCGGCCGGACTCGAAAGAGCTGGCAGAAGAGCCCGAGATCTGGCTGGATCCCGAGATAGCTCTCGCTGAAAGCAACGAAATGCGCCAACGTCCCGATTGCGTTGGCACCGAGGTGGTGGAGGCGAAGATCAAAGAAAGCGAGGATGTCAAGAGGAACGGGTTCACCGGAAGGGCAAACCCGTGGGCCAGGTGGGACAGGAATATGACACGCTCGCCCTCCTCCGGATGCGGCGACATCTCCCCGGCCGGCGCCAGCCGTTCCGCCACCTCCTCCGCCGGCGGGAGGACGCGGGTGGCGCGGTATTTGGCGATTTGGTCCTCGGTGACGGCGGAGCCGCACCAGGCCCTGCGTCCGGCGGCCATTTCCGGTTGACGAGGGGGAGCAGCGACGGAAGATTGGCGGTGGCCCATAGCGTCGACGACGGCGAGCAGGCGGCGCAAAGTGCAAGAGCGCAGGAGCGGAAGCAGCAAGAAAATAAAGAACTGTAGTGGGGGAACGAAGGAAAGAAATCGCCTCCCCCGCGGTGTCCCTTTAAAGAGCCAGAAGGGCAACCGTCGATGGGGCACGTGGCGCGCATCCGGGCGACCTACACCCCAACCGCCGCCTAAGATCCCGTGTGCAGGAGCAGGATGCGCAGAAGATCCTGGAGCGAGAACTGAAGCGCCGGACAACAGTTTCCCAAGGCGACGCGCGACGGGACGTTACGCTGCCCGCCGCACAGTAATGATGGCGCGTGCGCGCGTGGCCGGTGTCAGCACTGACGTCACGGGTAGCGCAACCGCCAAGCCCAGCCAGACACAAATTCAAAAGCAAGAGGAATCCACACGCGCTCGGGGGCTAGTGTCAGGGGGATGACCCCCAGGTACCCCAAACGAATAAGGAACAAGACAGTCGGATCGCGTCCGGCTGACCAGATGCAGCTGGATAGCGCAAGTTAGGCCGGCTATCCCCCGGTAGCCGGATCAACAAGAGGTATCCGGATACGTCAACGTAGCCAGACTCAATCAATGGGACAGGGCGACGTGTGTATCAGTGCACGGTACGCCCTGTACGGTGACAAGACTGGCAACTACCCGGCCATATCGAAGACTTTGCGTGGGTGACGCGGGAACAGTGGCCGGTGCTGACGACAGGCTCGCACGGCGTCCACTGTGCCTACGACAGCCATACCGCTCGTACTCCGACAGGACAAGCCATACTGGACACTGTAGATGACTCGTCGGCTGGGACCCGCCTGTGGGGCCCGCCAGTTGGACTGGCCAGTGAGACCTTTGCCTCTCAGCCTATATAAGGAGAGGCAAGGCCTCAGTAGAAAGGGTTGGTCTAACAGCATATAAGGCAGTAGCTAGCGTATACAGGTCAAGGAGCACTTGTAGTTCGTGTATTCCACATAGTCAGATCCGGCAGGAGTAGGGGCTTTACCTCACCACGAGGGCCCCGAACCTGGGTACTTCCTGCGTCCCGCTACGCTCGCTTGTATCCAATCCCGCCCGCGGACACCGTCGATAGCTTCCCCGCTAGTCCCCACACCTCTATCTAACCTCCTCAGGTACTGTCGTTCCCAATACAACGACAGTTGCTATAGCCGGAAACTTTATTTGCTATTTTTGTGTTGTTTTCCTATTCTGTCTGACTGACTTCTTGTATTCGGCAGATCTTCACTTGCATCCTTCGCGAGGAGGGCGAGGCTCCCCTCGAGGTATTCATGCCTGACTTGCCCTAGCCGCGCGCTCGGCGGTCCGGCGAGGAATCGGACGGGGACGGTGATGCCTTCCGCAGCCGGAATGACGAGTCGGCTGCCGACCCGCACGTGGAGGTGCACGAGGAGGAAGAGGCCGCGTTGACCGTGGACCCAGTGGCACGCTCTGTGACGGACGGCGAGGCAGGCGAGAGTGGCTCAAGTCGTTCCGGCTCCCGCCGGCCTACGATGAAGGAGCCGGCTCCCAAGAGGAGCCGGTCCGGCGCCCTGCCGCCTTGGCCAGAAGAAGGGGCGCCCCTAGTTGTGCCGGGGTACGTTCCTTCTCACCCTTTTTCTTTTGGCGCTTTCTATCTGCTTGCCCTTTTTCTTATTTTTCTGACTTTGGTTTATTTTGCCCTTGCCTTCTCCTCCTTCTCTTTAGCCCGCTGGTCTCTTTTGGAGCTACGAGCCCGGCACGAGCGTCGGCCGGGTCGCTGCTCCGTGCCCCGACTATGCCAACCGGCGCCCCTCCTTCTTCTGAGGCGCAGCCCTCGCCTCCCCCTCGAGCTGAGCCGACCGCCCCCACCCAGCCTGAAGGTCCTCAGCCGGAAGCGGAGCCCTCCCAGCCGGAAGGCTCCTCTGAAGGCATGCGGGGGGTTACCGGCAAGGAGCTCGTCATTGTTGGCGATGACAACCCCGGCGAGGAGCCTGGGAAGGAGTGGCAAACGGCGGTGGTCGTGGCAAAGGATTCCTTGGCCGTCAACGCCATGGACGACGACGCTTCCTCCGCCGCCTCGCTGTCGGACCTTGCCGCCACGCTCGAGCTGGCGGTGAAGGAGATCCAGCTGCTGGAGGCCGCAGCCGGCGCGAACCGGACGTTGGAGCAGAAGCTTGCTGCCGCCAACCGAACTTCCCAGAGTAAGTTCGCTTCACCCGGCTTTTTTTGTACTAACAGCCTGTTTTGTTGCAGCCATCCTCGTGTGCGCTCAGCGCGAGATCGATTGCTTGAAGAAAGCGAACGACCAGCTGAGCAAGTCCAATTCCACTCTGCGGCTGCAGAACAAGGATTGGCACGCGAGGGTAGACGGTCTGGAGGCCACCATCAAGGAGCGCGGCGCCTCGCTCGCTAGCTGGGCCGAAGCCTTCACCCTTCTCGAGGCCCAGAACAGGGACCAAGAGAAGGAGATCAAACGGCTAGCGATCAAGGAGAAGGCGCTGGTGGAGGAGCTGATGCAGGTCGGCCACACTGCCAAGGGTGAGTTCCTTTTCCCATCTTCCTTTCTTTCCGGATCCGGTAGCCGGATCAGACCCTTTTTTCTGACAGCCTTTTACCCTGGCATAGACCTGCTGGCCTACAACCGGCTGCAGGAGAACTGGCCGGGAGCATAGCCGACGGCCCAGGAGCTCGTCGTTCTTCTTGGCGAGGAAGCTGCCAAGCTTCGTCAGGCGGCGCGGGACGTCTTCTCCTTCATGTGGCCGGAGGCTCCGGTTCCGGAGACGATGGTGCAGCTGGCTGCGAAGGTGGGAGAGGTGCCGACTGCGGTGGACCGGCTGCGGGACTTGGCGGCGCGGGCCAGAGCGGAGATGGCTCTGGCCCTCATGCTCTCCTGGTACAAGGACGCCCGCGTTGAGAAGATCGACGGTGGCTTCCACGCCGGAGCCGATCTTGCCGCCATCCGCCAAGCCCATCCGGAGCTCCGCGGATCCGCCATCAAGATTTCCGACTACGTGGATCCCGACGAGGCGCTCACCGACTCGGAGTCCGTCGGTACTCCTGACATGGAGGGCTCGATGCCGCCACCCGCAGGCGCTGGAACCGGATCAAGCTCCGTGCCTCCTCCATCGCCCGAAGCTTCTGCTGGCCAAGATCCCCCTCACGGCAAGGGTCCTGCCGTCTAGTTACTGCCCCGGGATGCCAGCTGTATTTGTCTTGTCTTAGATATCCATGAACCTTGTCTGTCTGTACCAGCTATCTTTGACGCCAGGTAACTTATGGGGGCTTCGTCTCTTTCTGTTTGTTAACGTTGAAATTCTTGAGTTTCCCTTAACTTGTGCGTTGAGTTTCCTGTTGATATTTTGCCGGCTTGCTCCGCCCGGCTACACACTCTTAGCCGGACGAACTACACCTCCAGTGGGGGCGCGCTAGCGCACCCACTAGGTGTAGCCCCCGAGATTCGGAGTAGCTGGCGTAGCCAGGTGCTTTGAATCTTCCTTATTTCTCCCAAGTCTTCTAACTTTATCTGACTGGCCTCGTCCCAGTCGGCTGCTTTCGTCGGCTGAACGCCTTGAGTCGGGGGAACTAACATTCCAGTGGGGGCGCACGAGCGCACCCACTGGGTGTAGCCCCCGAGATTCGGAGTAGCTGGCGTAGCCAGGTGCTTCGAATCTTCCTTGTCTTCTCTTGCCCCAGCCGTTGCCCTCACCTAGGCTCCGAATGGCCGGCTAAACACCTTTAGCCGGTCGGGAGCTACAAGATTCCACTGGGGACGCGCGAGCGCACCCAGTGGGTGTAGCCCCCGAGATTCGGAGCGCTTGATGAAGGCAAGGACTTCGAATCTTCTTTCCTTCTCCTGAATTCCGACTCGAGGTAGTTGGACAAAGATGTACATACGCATACACACATGTCCACATAGGTTAGTAGGTTAGTCTGCCAAATTGTAGCCGGAAAACGGCTTGTTTTTTCGAAAACTGGCTTGTCCCTTTCTAGACACTTGGTCGCTTTCCCGTGCGCTCTGCTGTTTTCGCTGCGTCCTTGCCGGGCAGTCGGGTTGTGGTCTGCAGCCGGAATCGAAGGGAGCTAATAGTACATTGCACACGGTACTAATGGCGTAGCAGCTGGATTGGTTCGAATCAGTCGCAGGGCCAGGACGCCCGGTCTGCTGCGGCTCCTCCCCGTTTTTCGTGTGGGATGCCTCGGGCTTTTGCTCTTGCTAGCCGGACAGTCGGGTTGCGGTCTGTAGCTGAGACGAAGAGTGGGCCTCTAACATCGTCATACACTACTCAGCCGGTTTGTTGACTTAGCAGGCCGGGCCAGCCGGCGAGCTCCCGGGTAGGGGTTGCCGAAGCCGGAAAATTTGAACCGGAAAACAGGTGCTCACACATTTCTAGCAAGGAGCCCCCGAGATTCTCGTGGGGGTTCGCATTTTCACTCGTAGGGTTTTGGGATACATACACTGCCTGGCGACTAGGTGTAAAACGGGCGTAGCAGGGCCGCGTTCTAGGGACGCTCGGTCTCCTCGTCTGATTTATCCATCTTGTTCTTGCACGGCTGCTGCGTGTCGATGGGTAGTAGGAGTCGTTGGGCAGCGCCCGGCTGATGATGAAGGGGCCCTCCTAGGGTGGTGATAGCTTGTGCATGCCCTTCGTGTCTTGCACCAGCCGGAGAACCAGGTCGCCGTCGCGGAATGCGACTAGGCGGATCCGGCTTGAATGGTAGCGACGTAGTCGCTGCTGGTACAGGGCTGATCTGGACAGGGCTAGCTCGCGGGCCTCTTCCAGAAGGTCCACTCCGTCCTCCCGCGCCTCCCTGTTGGCTTTTTCATCGTACAGGAGCTTGCGAGGGGAGTCGAACTCGATGTTGGAGGAGAGGACAGTTTCCGATCCGTAGACCAGGAAGAATGGCGTGTAGCCGGTTGACCTATTCGGCGTGGTGCGGAGGCTCCACAGCACAGCCGGAAGCTCTTCGATCCAACATCCGGGTGACCGCTCTAACGGCTCGATGAGGCATGGCTTGATGCCAGCTAGCACCAAGCCGTTTGCTCTTTCGACTTGCCCATTGGATTGCCGGTGCGCGACGGAGGCGAGGTCCAGTCAGATGACCTTGTTGCTGCAGAACCAGGCGAAGGCCCCCTTGGCGAAGTTCGTGCCGTTGTCAGTGATGATGCTGTTGGGGTAGCCGAAGCGGTTGATGATGTCGGTGAAGAAGGTAACAACCGTCGCTCCATCCAGCTTCCGGATAGGCTTGGCCTCGATCCACTTTGTGAACTTGTCCACTACTACCAGTAGGTGGGTCATGCCCACGCGTGCTCGCTTGAAAGGACCGACCATGTCGAGGCCGCAAACCGCGAAGGGCCAGGTGATCGGTATGGTCTTGAGTACCGAAGTTGGCATGTGCCTGAGCTGCCCGAAGCGTTGGCACCCATTGCAGGCGCGGACCAGCTGCTCAGCGTCCTCGAGGGCAGTGGGCCAATAGAAACCATGGCGGAATGCCTTGGCGACTATCTCCCTTGACGAAGCGTGGTGCCCGCACTCGCCCTGGTGGATATCCTTGAGTAGTCGGTAGCTTGTGTCCACATCAACACATCTTTGGAAGATACCGGATACGCTACGCTTGTACAACTCGCCATTTATGATGGTGTACGTGTGCGTGCGGCGCCGGATTTGCCTGGCCTCCACCTCGTCGTCCGGGAGTTCTCCATCGGCGATGTAGCTCATGAAGGGCTGTGCCCAGGATGGCACTTCCCGAATGACGAGGACGCTCCTATCCTCCGGCTGACGGATGTCGGGGGGTCGTCCGGGTGGCGTACCCGGGACGGCAGCCCCCGAGCCACTAGGCGAGCCGGCAGCCCCCGGGTCTTGCGATCCGGAAGGCACTGCCTGGCCGGAATTGGTGCTTCGAATCTTTTTCTTTGGTGGTTCTGCCGGCTCTGCTTCTGCCGTTCCGTCAGCCGGAACGCTTCCTGCCTAGACGATGGAGTCTGATTCTGGTGACGGGTTGATGGATGGCTTGCGCAGGTGCTCCAAAGAGACCCCTGGTGGGATGGCCTGCCTAGTGGATCCGATCTTGGAGAGCGCATCGGCCGCCTCGTTGTTGATGCGGGGTACGTGGTGAAATTCGCACCCGTCGAAGGAGGCGCTGAGCTTCTGGATGTGGAATCGGTAGAGGGCCATGTTTGCATCTCTGGCGTCCCATTCTCCGGACACCTGCTGCACCACCAAGTCCGAATCACCGAAGCACAGGATCCGGTTGACACCGATCTCCTTGGCTAGCCGGAGCCCGTGCGCCGGTGCCTCGTATTCGGCTACATTGTTGGAGGCCTTGAAGTGGATGTGCAACACGTATTCCAGCCGGTCTCCTTTGGGCGAGGTGAGCACGATGCCGGCTCCCAAGCCCCTGAGCATCTTCGACCCGTCGAAGTGCATCTGCCAGTGGTCTGAATTCGGAACCGGTGGGAGATATTGGGTCTCGGCCCAGTCGACGAGGAAGTCCGCCAACGCCTGCGACTTGATCGTGAGCCGGGGCTCGTACTGGATGGAGTAGGCGGCGAGCTCGATGGACCACTTGGTGACTCGGCCGGTGGCGTCCTTGTTGCCGATGATTTCCAAAAGGGGTGCAGTGCACACGACCTTAATCGGGTGCTCCTGGAAATGGTGCTTGAGCTTCTTGCATGCCAGGTACACGCCGTAGCACATCTTCTGGTAGTGGGGGTAATTCTGCTTGGAGAGGGAGAGAACCTCGCTGAGGTAGTAGACGGGTCTCTGAACCGGCTGAGCCTTGCCTTCCTTGAGACACTCCACCACCAAGACGACGCTGACGACCCGGCTGATGGCTACTATATAGAGCAACATTGGTTCCTTACTAGCCGGCGTGGCTAGAACCGGTGCTTTGGATAGCATGCGCTTGAGGTCGTGAAACGCGGCGTCGGCTTGCGAAGTCCAGCATAACTTGTCCGTCTTCTTCATCAGCTGGTACAACAGGAGTGCCTTCTCCCCCAGCCGACTGACGAAGCGACTGAGGGAAGCAAGGCATCTGGTGAACTTCTGGACTCCAAGCAGGTTCCTGGGCGGCTGCATCCTCTCGATGGCCGCGATCTTCTCCGGATTCGCCTCGATACCTCGTTGTGATACGAGGAAACCAAGGAGCTGGCCGGACGGCACCCCGAAGACGCACTTTTCGGGGTTCAGCTTCATCCGGTACTGGCGGAGGTTGCCGAATGTTTCTCCCAGATCCTCGAGGAGGGTGCACTTCTCCTTGGTCTTGATGACCACGTCATCCACGTAAGCGTGCACGTTTCGGCCTATCTGCGAGTGCAAGCATTTTTGCATACATCGCTGATAGGTGGCGCCTGTGTTCTTTAGGCCGAAAGGCATGGTTACATAGCAGAAAGCCCCGTTGGGGGTGATAAATGATGTCTTAATCTGATCAGCTGGGTTTAGCCGGATCTTATTGTACCCGGAATAGCAATCTAGAAAAGACAACAAATCAAAGCCGGCCGTGGAATCGGTGACTTGATCGATACGGGGCAAGGCGAAGGGGTCTTTCGGGCACGCCTTGTTCAGGCTGGTGTAGTCGATACACATGCGCCAGGTCTTGTTCTTCTTCAGCACCAGGACTGGGTTCGCCAACCAGTCCGGGTGGTACACTTCCATGATGAACCCGGCTGCAAGGAGCCGGTTGATCTCGTCACCGATTATCTTTCTCTTCTCCTCTGCGAACCGGCGCAGAGCTTGCTTGACCGGCTTGGCATCCGGACGCACGTGAAGTGAGTGCTCGGCGAACTCCCTCGGCACACCTGGAATGTCCTTGGGGGACCATGCGAAGATGTCCCGATTCTCACGGAGGAAGTCGACGAGCGCGCCTTCCTATTTGCTGTCCAGGCCGGCACCAATGGTGATGAACTTAGTCGGATCGGAGGGGTCGAGCAGGATTCTCCTTGTCTCCTTTGCCGGCTATTCTCCAGCCGGTTTGCTGCTAGCCGGAATGTCCTGCTGGGCCATGTCCACATTGCGCATGATCACGCGTTTTTCTTCGGCTATGATGAGGGCCTCTGCCAGTTTGGAACCGGCTGAGGCGCACTCCATCGACCGCCTGAAACAGCCGGCGATGGTGATCACGCCGTGGGGTCCCGGCATCTTCGTCTTGAGGTATGCATAGTGGGGGATGGCCATGAACTTGGTGAGGGCGGGGCGCCCGAGGAGAGGATGGTAGGAGCTCGTCAGATTTACCACCTCGAACCAAATTGGTTCGCGGCGGAAGTTCTCCTCGGTCCCGAAGATGACGTCCAACTGGATTTTCCCCAGCAGGGCGCAGGCTGGCCCCGACAGTACGCCGTGGAACATCGTGGTAGTCGGGCGGAGGTCGCTTTCGCGAATGCCCAGCTTCTCCAGCGAGGACTGGTAGAGGAGGTTGAGGCTGCTACCTCCGTCGATGAGGACGCACGAGAATCGGCAGGTGCGCGCGTTGGAGACGATGAGAGGGTCGAGCACCATGGCGTAGCCCCCGGGAGTCGGTAGATGCTCGGGCTGATCCGCCCGGCTCCAGGTGATGGGGGTTTCCGACCAGTTCAGGTACTGGGGGACCAGAGAGACGATGGCGTTGACCTCCTTGGAGCGTCGCCTGTAGCTGTGCATGTCGTCCTGCTCCGTCTCGAAGATGTGGTAGGCGGCGTGCGGCTAGGGGTACCCGTTGTTGTTGTTGCCGCCGTTGCCTCCGTTACCATCATTACTGGCTCCCCTAGCCGGTGGTGGAGGTCCACCCGGTGGGGTAGGCGGGGGACGAGGCTGGTTGCCTTGGTCCTTTAGCTGGCGGGTCCAGCTGCAGTTCTGGGTGGTGTGCGTAGCCGGTTTGAAGGGACCGCTATGCCACTTGCACGGGCCGTCAAACATCTGGTCGAAGGTGAGCCGTGGCTTCTGCCTTCTTGCCTCATTAGCCGGTGCGTCGGGCGCATCCTCCACAACATTGACCTGCCGCACGTGGTAGCGAGGCTTCTGCTATCCCGCCTGGCGGTCCCCATGGAACCGGTTGTCGTTGCCGTGGCGTCTAGAGGATCCGGCTTCTCCTGCCGGGTTGCTTGGTCGGTCGAGAGCTGGCTCCATGGGAGTCGGACGGCCGCCCGCGTTTACTCGGAGGGGCTTCTTCATGGTGGCATCCACCGTGGCGTACTAGTCCGCAACCGTCATGAGCTCCGCCATGGTTTTCGGCTCATCACACAGTAGCCGGTGGCGAAGCATGGTGCCCTCTCGGTAACCCTCGATAAAGAAACTGATGGCTTGGCTCTCTAGGATGCCCTCGCAAGTGTTGTGCAGCTCCGTCCACTTGGCGAGGTACTCGCGGTCGGTCTCGCGATCACCCTGGACGCACAAGGCCAGGTCGCGCGGGCGCCCTGGGCGCTTGTACGTGCCGTTGAAGTTGCGGACGAACACTTTCTTGAAGTCAGGCCAGGCGTTGATGCTGTTGGGCGCAAGGCTATTGAGACATGTGCTTGCCGACCCAGTTAGCATGAGGGGGACGTAGCGCACGGCTGTGCGCTTGTTCCCGTGGGTGATGCCGACCGCCGTAGCATAGTCGGTCAACTAGTCTTCTGGCTTCATGCTGCTGTCATACTTGGGGGTGTCCCTGGGCAGGGAGAATTTATCCGGAAACAGCTCGTTCCGGATGCGGGGTCCGAAACAAACCGGGCTGGTCGAATCTTCCTCCTCCGTGACGCGCGCTTGAGTGAGGAGCTCGATGTGGTCGCGGGCATCCGGACAATCCGGGTTGGGCCCTCCCACCCGGCCCGATAGACGGGAACCGGCTGGTCTGGGCGCTCCGGCTGGCGGAGGGGGAGGTGGCGGGTTGCTGTTCACCGTCCGCTCCTAGCGCGGCTGGCCCCTGTTGCCAGAGCTGCGACGCCTACTGCGGGCCCTGGGCGGCTGAGGGGAGGACGCCTGCTGGGTGTCGCGCGGCATGCCCCTGCTGTTGGCAGGTAGCTTGCTCCCCCTGGAGTAGCTAAGGTCTTCCTGCATCTGCCGGTTGGCACCGGCCTGCTCGTCCGCGATGCGGAGGAGCTCCTGCACGCGAGCGTGCTGGCGGGACCGCTCCTCGCCCTCCAGGCTGGGTAGTTCCTCTGCCGCGGCTCGCGCCGCGCACAGGTTCTTGATGGGCGTGCTGTAGGTGGGCCGTGTGAGGGCAGGCACGGGATCCGGTTCCCCGTCCTTTTCCATCCTACCGCCCAGCTCGCCGCCTCGACGCCACACCTGGCCGCGCCGGCTCGGCTCCGCGGTAGCCAGAGTAAGGCCGTGCGCGCGGTCATACTCGCGCCGGGTGATCTCGAGTTGCTTGCGGGCTGCCGCCAGCTCCATGGTCTCATGGAGGAGGATCTGTCTCTCCATGCTGAAGTTGGCCTCCGGCTCCTCCGGGTTATCCTCAAGGTTAACTGGCGTCAGGAGTCGATCAATGGCATCCTCCACCGGGTTCCGAGGCTGTGGGGGAGTGGAAGTTCCGACCTCGTCCGCGCCTCGCTCCCGCGGCTGGGGGGGATGGGAGCTAGAACCGGCCATCATGACCTCCACGCCGCGGGATGCAGCGGAGGCGCTGCCGCCTGAGCGCGGCAGCTTCGTGACAAAGACGATTTCCCTAGGGAAACGCTCTGGGACGGTGGCGACATAGACGGGGAGGTCGCCGAATAGCAGGACGGTGTCGTTCGCCGGGAAGGAGGTTCCGGCGAAGCAGGAGGCGTTGTCGATGACGCAGTCCAACTTGCCAAGCATGAGCAACAGCCCGGAGGCCACGCGCTCACCGGCTGAGGTGCGGGGTCCCGTGCGGAACGTGACTCCGGTCGAAGCCATCTTGCCCCACGGTGGGCGCCAACTGTCGTTGTATTGGGAACGGCAGTACTTGAGGAGGTTAGATAGATGTGTGGGGACTAGCAGGGAAGCTATCGACGACGTCCGCAGGCGGGATTGGATACAAGCGAGCGCAGCGGGACGCAAGAAGTACCCAGGTTCAGGGCCCTCGTGATGAGGTAAAGCCCCTACTCCTGCCGGATCTGACTATGTGGAATACACGAACTACAAGTGCTCCTTGAGCTGTATGTGCTAGCTACTGCCTTAAATGCTGTATGACCAACCCTTTCTACTGAGGCCTTGCCTCTCCTTATATAGGCAGAGAGGCAACGGTCTCCCTGGCCAATCCGACTGGCGGGCCCCACACGCGGGCCCCAGCCTGCTGGTCATCCACAGTGTCCAGTATGGTATGTCTTATCGGAGTACGAGCGGTATGGCTGTCGTAGGCACAGTGGACGCCGTGCGAGCCCGTCGTCAGCACATGCCACTGTTCTTGCGTCATCCTCGCAAAGTCTTTGGTATGGCCGGGTGTTGGCCAGTCTTGTCATCGTATAGGGTGTACCGTGCACTGATACGCACATCGTCCTGTCTCACTGATTGGGTCCGGCTACGTCGCCGTATCCGGCTGTCTCTTGCTGATCCGGCTACCGGGTGATAGCCGGCATGTCTTACCCTGTCCGGCTACCTCTGGCCAGCCGGACGCGATCCGACTGTCTGGTTTCTTGTCCGGTTTGGGTACCTGGGGATAACCCCCGACAGTAAAGCTCTAGCAAATCAGCGGGTCACCCTTGAATTTTCTTCATGGTCCCTGTCATGCTTACACCTACAATACTACAAAATCTCTCCAATGGCTTGGTAAAGGGCAGATTATAAATTTTGAAAGAGACAGTTGACTGATAGGACGTGTTAGTAAACGTGAAGCTCTCAACAAAGGTTTTGGTGAGGATGGCGTATTGCTCACTCTTTGTTGAGAGCTTCCTTCTTTTACTTTCTTACACCTACAATACTACAAAATCTCTCCAATGGCTTGGTAAAGGGCAGATTATAAATTTTGAAAGAGACAGTTGACTGATAGGACGTGTTAGTAAACGTGAAGCTCTCAACAAAGGTTTTGGTGAGGATGGCGTATTGCTCACTCTCATCCCTCTCCAAAACCATTCCTTCTTTTACTTTCTTACAAGCTGCAGGGATTCTTGATGATTTCTTGCTACTGATTGAGAGGGATGGTTTGACCTCATATTTCTTGCTACTGATTGAGAGGGAAGTATATCCCCAACAATGATGATTTCTTGCTACTGATTGAGAGGGATGGTTTTGGTGAGGATGGCGTATTGCTCACTCTCATCCCTCTCCGACGACAATCATCCCTTTCATTACCAATACGAGTTGCAATGAGATCTTCGTTGTATGATGGCCTAAACTAAGAGGCTGATCTTGAGGGCCTCGACCTCCTAGGTGCATCACTCTCAAATATGTCTCCAAAGGTATGGTTGTACATGCTTGGTATTCTGAAATTTAAACACCTATTAAACAAGTGATTGCAAAGTAAATATAATGAAGGATTCTACTGAAAGGGACTTGTAAGAGGCCTAAACATGCATCAAAACTATATCTCTAAGCATCAAACAAGCTTACAAGCTCTCATAACCTGTCACCTACAGCAGCAAAATACTCAATATATAATCCACTAAACACAAATCTACTTAGACAAGGGGAGGAGTCACATACCAGAGAACAAGTGCTCCAAATTTCAGCAACAAAGATGGGCTGAGCAAGGAGATCGAAAAAATCGAGAGAAAGCACAGCAAGAACGCGATTTTGAGCAATGAACTGGAGCTTACTCGAGAAAGAGAAGAAAGTGGCAGGTCAGAGAGTTAGTGGGGGGGCAGGGTGGCCCACACCATGGCATGGCGCCACCCAGGGCAGGCCGCGCCACCAGGTGGTGAGCCTGCCTGGTGGGTCCCCCTGGTACCTCCCAGGCACTTCTCTGCCCCTTTTTTCACGTAAAAGTTTAATATGAATTTTCTGGAATTTTTCGAGACACTTTATTTTTGGGCACTTTTCAAGAATAGAAGAATGATTTTCTGACAGACAAACTTTTTTTTTGGAATGATGCAATGACAAAACAAGGCTAGAACTACAGAATTTCTAAGACACTCTAACATGCAAGCAACTAACAACAAAGAAAACTAGACGAAAGCAAAAACTAAAATGGATAGAATAAAAGTAAACGGGGATAATCACGGTGAAAACATTGTTTTGTTCAATGAAATCCTTTTGTTAACAAGGTTGATCAGGTCTTGTTACCAAAACAATTTCATATGAGACAAAACTTTGTATTCCACTAATGATTATGTTACCTCAACCTTGATAGCAATGGTCCCAATCATAATAGTTTCAGATTTTTCTCTTGGTATGGGACAATATATTTCCCCAACTTGAATGCCCTCAACATGTTCAATTGAATTCAAACCATAAGTCCGTTCAACCTTCCTGGGGAAATAGACAGTATGTTCCTTGTCATTAACATTGAAAGTCACCTTTCCTTGATTATAATTGATAACAGCTCCTGCAGTATTAAGAAAAGGTCTCCCAAGAATAATAGACATATTATCATCTTCAGGCATTTCAAGCACAAAAAAATCAGTTAATATCAAGCAATTATGAGCCACTTGAACAGGTACATCCTCACATATACCAACAGGAATAGTGGTAGATTTATCAGCCATTTGCAAAGATATATCAGTTGGTATTAACTTTTCTAGTTGAAGCCTCTTATAGAGAGAGAAAGGCATAACAGTAACTCCAGCTCCCAAATCTCACAAAGCAGTTCTAACATAACTATTCCTAATAGAGCAAGGGATAGTTGGAATCCCTGGGTCTCCAAGTTTCTTAGGAACCTTACCATTAAAGGAATAATTAGCAAGCAAAGTAGAAATTTCTTCATTAGGGATCATCCTTTTATTCGAGACAATATCCTTCATATACTTTGAGTAAGGAGGCAATTTAATAGCATCAGTCAAAGGAATTTGCAGGAATAAAGGTTTCATCCACTCACAAAACTTATTATAGTGTTCATCTTCCTTTGACTTGTGTTTCTTATCAGGGAAAGGCATAGGTTTTTGGACCCAAGGTTCTCTTTCACTACCATGTTTCTGAGCAATAAAATCTTCTTTAGTGTACTTAGTATTCTTAGTGTGCTTTTCAGGTTCTTCTTCAACTTTTTCTTCATTAGGAACTTCATTTTCTTCATTACCACTTTCAGTTTCAGCATCAGAGATAGATATAATATTAGGATCTATAGCAGGTTCAGATGGTTCTACAACAGTTTTATGTTTCTTTTTCCTTTTCTTACGAGTAGAGCCACTATTTTTAGCTTGTTGAGAATCCTGCTCAATTCTTTTGGGATGCCCCTCAGGATAAAGAGGATCCTGGGTAGCAGCAGCACTTCTAGTTCTAATTTCATAAGCATGTTTTTCTTTAGGAGCATTAACTAGCAAGTCTTTTTGCATTTTAACGAGTTGATCTATTTGAGTTTGAACCATCTGAAAGTGTTTAACAATCATTTTAACATCATTAGAGGTTCTTTCCACAATATCTTTCAACTCAGCAATAGCTCTAGTGTTCTCCATTAGATCATTTTGCACCCTTTTATTAAAATTATCTTGCTTAACAATAAAGATATCGAATTCTTCTAAGCATTGATCAGGAGGTTTAGAGTAAGGGATATCACCTTCATCAAAGTGTTGGAGAGAGTGTACCTCGATAGTGGATGAGTAGGGAATAGGTTTACATAATTCTTCAATAGGAGGTAAATTCTTGACATCTGCAGCTTTAAGTCCCTTCTCCTTAAGACATTTCTTAGCTTCCTTCATCACTTCATCATTTAATTCAATAACTCCCCTCTTCTTTGATGTTGGAATAGGCACCGGAATAGTAGGTTCAGGTACAATTACTTCAGGTATAGCTTGTTTAGGAGGAGTCCAATCTTCATAATTCTTACTTATTTTAGCCATTAATTCCTCAGCTTCCTTAGGAGTCCTATTCCTGAACACACAATCAGCACAACTATCTAGGTATGTCCTAGATTCCTTGGTTAGTCCATTATAAAATATATCAAGAAGCTCATTCTTAGGTAATGGACTTCGAGCCTGTGCATGAATCAAAGCACAAAACCTTGCCCAAGATTCTGGCAATATCTCTTTTTCTCCCTATTTAAAATCAAAAAGTTCCTGCAAAACAGCATGTCTAGCACTAGGAGTAAAATATTTCTGCAGGAAAGTACTAATCAAGCAATCAGGGCTGTCAATAGATCTAGGAGATAAATTACTAAACCAAGTTTTAGCTTCTCCTTTCAGTGAAAAGGGGAAAATCTTAGCAACAAAGTAAGTACGCATCTTAATATCATCAGAAAACAAACCACTCATGGTAGAAAGTTCATTCATATGTGCTACCACACTTTCATTCTTAGTCCCACAAAAAGGTTCTTTCTCAACAATATCTATGTAAGATAGATCGAGAGAGAAATCATAATCTTTATCTTTAATGTTTATGGGAGAAGCAGCAAACTTAGCAATAAGAGATAATTTGGGCCTAATAGTACGCCTCTCAAGGAGACTCTTAGCAGCGCTCCCATCATGGGTGTTTTTACATTCTTTAATAAATTCATCGGTCATCTCAACATAACCGTTGTATGCACACGTAGAATGTATCACATCCGATCATCACGAGATGCTTCGAAACGACGAGTCTTAGCAACGGTGCCAACTAAGGGTGAACACTTTATTACTTGATATTTAGTGAGAGGGATCATCTTATAATGCTACCGTCGCGACCTAAGCAATACAAGATGCATAAAGGATTAACATCACAGGCAATTCATAATTAGTGTGATATGATATGGCCCTTTCTTCTTGCGCCTTTGATCTCCATCTCCAAAGCACGAACATGATCTCCATCTTCACCAGCATTGCATCAAGGTCAGTGGCGCCGCTTCATGGTTGTCCATCATCAGTAGCAACTATTACAACTACTTGGAATAAAGCTATTACAAGATGAATAGACACGCAGGTCTTAACAGAATTAAAGACAACCATTAGGCTCCTGCCGGTTGCCATATTACAACAAGGATCATTGCATACATCAAATATAATCACAATCACATGATGGCCATATCACATCACAAAACCCCTGCAAAAACAAGTTAGACGCCTCTAATTTTCTTTGCATGTTTTACGTGGCTTGGGGATTTCGAACAATAACGGATCTTACCTACGAAACTGAACCACAACGTTGATACAAGTGCTATCGAGTGCAAAGTGTAAATTGGATCTATACTATGGTGGGAGAGATAGACACCCGCAAAGCCACTTGTGCAAAGCAAGTTACACGTCAAGCATGGAGCAAGTCTCATGTGCGATGACATGTAAGGTTAGCCCGAGCCGCTTCATCCCACCATGCCGCAAGATGTAAAGTACACAAAGCAAAAGACGGCACGAGCACCAACGCCCACAACACCATTGTGTTCTACTCGTGCAACAGATCCACGCATAGACACGGCTCTGATACCACTGATGGGTTCGTAGCATGGAAAACAAAAAATTTCTACCGCAAGACCGAACAAAACCCAGATCTAATCTAGATAAAAGCCAAGATCTAATCTATTAGACATGTGCAACGAGATAGATATGTACTAACCCTCGTAGATCCGAAAGCGTTACGAGATTAGATCTCGTGGTTGATGTAGTCGATCACTTGCCGATCTCAAGATCGTGTGGACGATCCTTCCGGCGCCGCGTTCCGGCAGCGCTTCCGCAGTCGGTCACACGTGCGGAGTCGAAGCAGACATTCCTCTCCTCGTTCCAGCGAGCAGCGGAGGTAGTAGATCTTCTCCACGGAATCCCAGCAGCACGACGGCGTGGTGGTGGTGGTGGAGTAGAGAATTCTGTAGGGCTTCGCCTATGCCTGTGCAGAAGAAAGGAGGAGAGAGGCAGCGGAGATTTGGAGTTGTGGAGGAGGGCTTGGAAGTGGCGCCCCCACCCCTCTATTTAAAGGGGGGAGGCGCCATGGGAGGGGGAGTCCTAGTAGGACTCCCCTCCCTCTCTATGGCCGGCGGATTGGGGAGGGGGGAGGAGTCCTCCTCCCCCATGACTCCTTGTCTTGTCCCACCAGGACTCCTTGATCCCTTTCTTGGTTTTCAAGCAAACTCCAAGAAATCTTCCAAAACCTTCCGGAACATTCCGAAACCTTCTAGAATCCTCATACAAATACTCCGGAACATTTCCTAACTCAGAAAATGATCCCCAATATATGAATCTTATTCTCCGGACAATTCCGGATCTCCTCGTGATGTCCTGGATCCAATCCGAGATTCCGAACATCATTCTGTCTCCAACGCACATTCCATATCTACTTAAAACAACTTCGAACCTTAAGTGTGTCACCCTACGGTTCGTGAATATGTAGACATGACAGAGACACATCTCCTATCAACCATCAGCGGGACCTGGAGATCCATAATGGCTCCCACATGCTCAATGATGACTTCGTGATCGATTGAACCATTTACATACGAAACCAATTCCCTTTGTCACGTGATACTATACTTATCCGAGGTTTGATCGTCAGCATCTCCATACCTAGTTCTACCTCGTTACTGATAAGTACTCTTTACTCGTTCCGTGATATGTCATTCCCTGTGACCCAGTCACATGCTTGCAAGATAACTAGACGACATTCCACCGAGAGGGCCCAGAGCATATCTATCCGTCATATGGATGGACAAATCCCAATCTTGGTCCATGCGCTTCAACACATACTTTCAGAATACCCAATGACACCTTTATAACCACCCAGTTACGAAGCGGCGTTTGATGTCATCAAAGTACCCATCCGGTGATGGTGATTAACACAACCTCATGGTCGAAGGATTAGGTTACTATGCATTTTAAAAGCTTATAGCAATACAAACTTAATGACTTGATATTATGCTACGCTTACTATGGGTGTATGTCCATCACATCATTCTCCTAATGATATAATCTTGTTATTAATCACATCCTAATGTCCATGATCAGGAAACCATGATCATCAATCAGTCAACAAGCTAGTTCAACAAGAGGCTTACTAGGGACTCTTATATGTTTACAAAACACACAAGTATTAGTGTTTCCTAATAATACAATTATAGCATGGGATGTAAACAATCATCATAAACACAAAGATATAATAATAACCACTTTTATTATTGCCTCTTGGGCATATCTCCAAAGTCTCCCACTTGCACTAGAGTCAATAATCTAGATTACATGGTAATATACCGAACACCCATGGCGTTCTGGTGTTGGTCATGCTTTGCCCTAGGGAGAGGTTTAGTCAACGGATCTGCCACATTCAGATCAGTGTGTACTTTGCAAATCTTTATGTCACCATCTCGGACATACTCGCGAATAGCTTGGAAACGTAGCTTGATGTGCTTCAGCTTGCTATGTGACCTTGGCTCCTGTGCATTAGCTATGGCACCTGTGTTGTCACAGTAGATGGCCATCGGGTCCAACGCACTGGGAACCACGCCAAGTTCAGTAATGAATTCCTTCATCCATATGGCTTCTTGTGTAGCCTCCGAAGCAGCTATGTATTCCGATTCAGTTGAAGATTTCGCCACAACGCTTTGCTTTGCACTCCTCCAGCTCACTGCAGCACCATTCAAAATAAATACGTATCCCGACTGTGACCTCGAGTCATCCGGATCGGTGTTCCAACTAGCATCGGTGTAACCGTTTACAACAAGCTGTTCATCACCTCCATAAGAAAGAACCATATCCTTAGTCCTATTTAGGTACTTTAGGATATTCTTGACCGCTGTCCAGTGCTCCATTCCAGGATCACTTTGATATCTGCTAGTCAAACTAACAGCATGGGCTATATCCGGTCTTGTACATAGCATGGCATACATGATAGAACCTATGGCCGAGTTATAGGGAATATTGTTCATTTTCTCTCTATCTTCTGCCGTAGCTGGACTTTGAGTCTTACTCAAGGTCTTACCTGACAACATGGGCACGAACCCTTTCTTGCTCTCTTCCATTCTAAACTTATTTAGAACTTTGTCTAAGTATGTACTTTGTGAAAGCGCTATCAGGCGTCTTGATCTATCTCTATAAATCTTGATGCCTAGAATATATGCCGCTTCGCCAAGATCCTTCATTGAAAAACTATTATTCAAATAGGTTAACGCTATTAAGAAGTTCTATATCATTCCCAATCAACAATATGTCATCTACATATAGTACTAGGAATGCTATAGATCTCCCACTCACTTTCTTGTAAATACAAGCTTCTCCATAAGTTTGTATAAACCCCAAATTTTTGATTACTTTATCAAAACGGTGATTCCAACTCCAGGATGCTTGCTTCAGTCCATAAATGGAGCGCTGAAGCTTGCATACCTTGTCAACATCTTTAGGATCGACAAAACCCTTGGGTTGTACCATATACAACTCTTCCTCAATATCACCATTAAGGAACGCCGTTTTGACATCCATCTGCCAAATCTCATAATCTAAATGTGCAGCAATTGCTAACAAAATCCTCACAGACTTTAGCTTCTCTACTGGTGAGAATGTCTCATCATAGTCAACTCCTTGAATTTTTCGGAACCATTTCACGACAAGTAGAGATTTATAGACGGTAACATTACCATCAGCATCTGTTTTTCTCTTGAAAATCCATTTGTTCTCGACAGCCTTTCGGCCATCCGGTAAGTCCACCAAAGTCCACACTTGGTTTTCGTACATGGATCCCATTTCGGATTTCATGGCTTCTAGCCATTTGTCGGAATCTGGGCTCACCATAGCTTCTTCATACGTCGCAGGGTCATCAGTTGTCCACCAACATGACGTTCAACGCAGAGTCATACCAATCAGGAGTGGTACGAACCCTCGTTGACCTGCGATGTTCAGCAGTAACTTCGTTTGAAGTTTCATGATCATCATCATTAGCTTCCTCTCCAATTGGTGCAGGCGGCACAAAACCATCTTCCGGTGCTGCGCTACTCTCAAATCCGAGAGTAGGTTCAATAACCTCATCGAGTTCTACTTTCCTTCCAGTCACCTCCTTCGAGAGAAACTCATTAGAGAAATATGCCATGATATTATTAGCTTTTCTGAATCTAAGAAAATGGACTTTATTCCTTTTCATCTGAGTCAGTTGGACCCTTCCAGGAAATATTCCTGGAACTGGCTACCTGCAAAAGATACTGCTGGGGGTATCCTTGTAGGTGTAAGTGATGACATGTTTGATATTGTGTCTTGTAACACTTACATTTATACTGCTTCTACTTTGCTTAAAAATAAGAAAGATGGTGTGGTGTGGAGGTTTATTTCTGTATATGGTTCAGCTTATTGGGAATTCAAACTTGATTTCATTAATGAACTTCATAATGTTTTCTCTACTTGGGATGGTCCCACTCTAGTGGGTGGAGATTTTATCCTTATTAGAGAAAGTTGTGAGAAAAACACTGGTAATATTAATCAACATTGGGCATATTTCAATTACTAGATTAATAAGTTTAGTCTCATGGGAATTAAAAATGTGGCCAGGAAATTTACTTGGGCTAATAATCAAGAGAATATGATCATGGCCTTACTTGATAGGGTTTTTGTAACTACTTGTTGGGATGCTTTATTCCCATGCAGTAATGTTATAACTAATCCCAGGGTAGGGAGTGATCGCACTCCCCTGATTGTTAACACTGGGGTTATTGTGCCCCCAAAAATTAAGCAATCCAGATTTGAAAAATGGTGGTTAGAGGTGGATGGATTTGACCAGTTGGTTGCTGAGAACTGGTCTTCCTCATGACAATTTAGCAAGGCTATTGATAGGTGGAAATTTAAGATTAGGAATCTTAGGAATGGACTTAAAGGTTGGAATGCCAATTTAGAAACTAATCAATGTAAAAGTAAGCAAGCTCTTGTGGCAGAATATGATTTATTACATATCACAATTGAAACCCAACCTCTTTCTCCTGTCTCTAGAACAAGGATGAAAACTATTTCGTCTGAACTGATTGAGATTTGGAAAAGAGAGGAGGTTAAAGCTAGACAGAGATCTAGAGAAATATATATTTTATATGGTGACCACAATACTAGTTATTTTCATTCTGTAGCTAACCAGCGAAGGAGGAAGAAGCAGATTGTCGCTTTGGAAGGCATTAATGGTGTTGTGGAGGACAATAAAGGTATGATGGATATTGCTGCTGCTTACTATAAAAAGTTGTTTGGTTTCGAATCTAAGCTAAACATTAGTTTTGCTGATGATTTTTGGGACATAGAGGATAAAGTTACTTTGCAACAAAACTCCTTCCTTGAAGGTGATTTTACTGAAGAGGAGGTAAAAGTGGCTGCCTTTGGCTCTTATGTTGAAGGGTCCCCTAGACCTGATGGTTTTTATTTTCTCTTTTATCAACATTTCTGGGATTTAATCAAGGGTGATTCAACTGCTATGGTTAATGACTTGAACAATGGACAGTTGGACCTCTATAGCCTGATTTTTTCTCTTCTAACTTTGATTCCCAAAGAGCCCGATGATGTAACTATACAGAAGTTAAGACCAATTGCTCTTCTAACTGTAGTTTTAAGATTTTTTCTAAATGTACTACCAACAGGCTTGGGGTGGTGAGTGAGGAGTTGATCTCACCATACCAAACTACTTTTATTAACGGTAGGTATTGATGTCTACGCACTTCTATTCTTGTAGATAGTTGTTGGGTCTCCAAGTGCAGAGGTTTGTAGAGCAGCAACAAGTTTTCCCTTAAGTGGATCACCCAAGGTTTATCGAACTCAGGGAGGAAGTGGTCAAAGGTATTCCCTCTCAAGCAACCCTGCAATCAAGATACAAGAAGTCTCTTGTGTCCCCAACACACCCAATACACTTGTGAGGTTCATAGGTGCACTAGTTCGGCGAAGAGATAGTAAAATACAAGTGGTATGGATATAAAATGACGGTGATAGAAAATATCTTGATGGTGTGGAAGAGACTAAAGGCAAACTGAAATAAAGATGGAAGCAAGCAAACATGTAACAGATCTAATCAACGGTAGGGCTATAACAACACACCTCAAAGTTCATCTTTCCCATCTAGAAAACCCCACACTGTCACCTTGGGTACTAGATGAGTCCAACAAACACCACAATTTCATAAAGACATACAACTCCAAATATAACTCATAACAAGTATTTGTAATCTCTAGCCTAAGTCCCACCATGGTGTGCACACTGTCAACTTCACACACATGGGGAGAGCAAAGATCCATTAAAGCACTTGAGTAGCAAGGTAGATCTATAGATTACAAGCTCATGATCTCAATAAGATCATGCATAGAGAGAGTATGAACACATAGCTACCGGTAGAACCCTTAGCCTCGAAAGAGAACTACTCCCTCCTCATCTTGGGAATCAGCAATGGTGATGGAGGTGGTGGTGGAGATCGATGGAGATGGCTCCGGGGGCACTTCCCCGTCCCGGCACGGTGCCGGAAAAGAGACTTTTTTCCCCCGAATCTCCCCTTCGCTGGTGGTGGCGCTGCGGAACTTTTCGTGGATTTCTGATTGACTATTTAGGGTATATGCATCGGAAGGCTCTTATAGGCGAGAGGGGAGACCGAGGGGGTGTCGGAGGGGCCCACACCACCCCCTGGCGCGCCCTGGCCTGGCCCGCGCCACCAGGTGGTGTGGCCAGCCCCTGGCCCATCTCCGTCTCATCTTCTGGCTCCGTTAGTCTTCCGGTAAAATATCGACTTTGGCTTTTGTCCGGTCCAATTCCGAGAATATTGATTTTCTGACTTTCCTGGAACCAAAAATAGCAGAAAACAGGCAACTGGCACTATGGTCTTGTTAATAGGTTAGTCCAACAAATCATATGAAAAGTACTCCAAAGTGTGGACAAAACATAAGAAAGTAGATATAAAACAAGCATGGAACATCAAAAATTATAGATACATTTGCAATGTATCAACATCCCCAAGCTTAGCTCCTGCTTGTCCTCGAGTAGGTAAGTGATAAAAAGAAAGAATAATTTTTGAGGTGACATGCACCATCATAAACTTGATCAAAGTATTTGTAAAACATTCAAAGCTGGGATCATAGTACTTCAATCATAACATGAAATACAAAGTTCTAGCAATAAGACAAAGAAACTATGATGCAACATGAAAAGGCACAAACAAAAGATTCATGAATAACAATGCTTTGCAAGACGTTTGTTTGTTTCAAATAAAGAAAACATAGCATAATAGTATTCAACTTGTCCATCATAGAGTAGCAAGTATAATTGCATAGGACACCTTCAAAGTTCATAAGAGTGACTAGATACAAATAGTTTAAAACAAGCAATATCAAGCTATGCATTAATCAACTAGTCTTGGGACAATGCACATAGAACTAAGAATGGCCACTATGTTCTCAAAGTAGGTGCATAAAGGTAGAAGGTGGAGACTCAATATAATGGTGGAAGAAAGGCCTTCATAGAAGGAAGTAGGGATTCAAGTTTCATAAAGAGCTTCCAAAAATTATGGTACTTATAGCTTTCAGCTCTCATTGCCCCTATCATAAGCATATTTAAGTGATTAAGGTTAAAGTGAACAAACTATGGTGTACATGCTTGACGAAGTATAAGTTAGAAATCTCATGTCCCTTGAATACGAGGGCCGCTCCTCATGCTACTCAAGTTTAGTCACCGGTAAGTTCTTGTCATTGTAAGTACATGTGTATCATAGAGAACCGCCAACGGGGTACCCCTTGCCTGATGATAGAGAAGAATCCCCATATCAAAATGACAAGGGAAGCAGACAACGAGCATCTCAGCAATCTTCTTATTTACCATGGGAATATGGTGCTTTTTTCTCCCTTTCCTCTTTTCATAATCTCTTTTTTTCTTTTTCTCTTTTTTCTCAATATAGGGCTCTTTTTTTATAAGAAGAATGCTTCATAGACAGCTCATTATGGTTAGGCTGCAGCTTTCCACCATGTCAGAATGGATTAGACCAGCGGCCCAGGCGTTTCTCTAACACATATACATAACTCCATGGACTTACAAGCTCCCCTTTCATTTCACACCGACGACATCCATAGACAAAAGAGCATCATATCAACTAGGTACAAAGTACTAGTGCAATGTTGAAAGCGTTCCCCATGACAGCATGGTTCTGCTAATCCCCAACAAATAAGTGCAAGCATATACAACATAGACGACACAATGGTTCAAGTTTATTAAGGGCAAGAAAAGTAAAGTGTGCCATCAAGTTTGTGAGAGCTTTAATCACTAGTTTTCTCATAACAAATTTAATTCGGAAGGTAAACAAAAGCATGAATATACTTGGAATAGCATATGCTAATAGGTAGGTATGGTGGACTCTTTGGAATAACTTGGTTTAAGGAATTGGATGCATGAGTGGAACTCATATTTGGTTATGGAGGCTAGCAAAAGACTGGGAGCGACCAACTAAGAGAGCAATAATGGCCATAATTATGCAGAGCGACAAAACATCATTGATCAAAGCATAAAGTGATACTACAAGTTGAAAACTAATGGATCAAAAAGTCTATGGTGACTTGGAATAGTCATAACATGGTGTGAGCATGCGCCAAGTCAACCCAAATAAAGCATCAAAGGAGAATACCACAATACTATGCTTTAATATGCTAAAACAACGCATGATTCTTCCAAGGAACATTAAGCAATCTCAATTGTTTATAACAAGTCATGCTACAGCAAAGAATACTAAGCATAAAGCCAAAACAATATCAAGCATGGCATGACAAAGCATAGGCCACAGTCAAAAACAAGCTCTCTTTACCACTTAAGCATGAAATTTTCCTACTCTTTTCCAATCCAAACCAAACTATTTGAAAACCAATGTATGAAAGAGGGGGTCCAACCAATTTATTTAGAAAACTAAGCAAACCAAGAAAACAAAAAAACCAAAACGAAAACAAAGACGCTCCAAGAACAACACAACTATGCATGAAACAATAAAAACAAAGTGTCTAGAAAGACCTGAGATTTTTATTGATGAAGAAGGGGATGCCTTAGGCATCCCCAAGCTTTGACTCTTGTACCTCTTGAATATTTATTGGGGTGAGACGGGGTGGCATCCCCAAGCTTGAGCTTTAGTCCATTCTTCATCTCATTACTCATTTCTTCCATACACCTGAAATTTTTCCTTCATACAAAACTTCACACAATCTTAATTAGCAACATTAGTGCACTCAAGATAATAAGTCTTTAGGTTCAGTTCTAACACCAATAAAACTTCCATTAAAACACAAGCTACTGTAGTACTTCGCTCAAAAATCTCAATTCCCCAAAAGAACTCAAAAAGGAACCAACAAGAAGCAAATATAGAAAATGGCAGAAATCTGTCAAAACAGACCAGCAGGTACACACGAATTCTTTCGAAGACCTTCTGTTGCTCAAATAAAAATGTGTTGAACTAACGAAAGTTAGATAACAATCTGGGGCAGAAGCAAAAAAATTTAAGCCTCAAAAGGAACTACAGATATTTTACACAAAGTTTTACAGTGAAGCACATAAATCTGTTTCGGGACAACAGCTTTCCCAATCATTACTTCTCTCTCATTAGAGGTTACTCTTGGCACAAAAAGCAAATAAAAAGGATAAGGAGCGGTTATTACAGAGGTAATAACTTCCAAGACTCATCTAAAACTTTTGGGTTATCTCCCAATAAGTACTTTTCTTTAACGCCTTTAAGTTAGGCATGATAGTTTGAGAAGATGCTCACATAAGAAATATCAATTGAAGTAAAAGAGAGAATCAAGAAGCAAATTCAAAGAACATTTAAGTCTAACCCACTTCCTATGCATAGGAATCTTGTAAAGAAACAAGTCATGAAAGCACAAAGCAACAAGCATAGGAAAGCAAAACAAGTGCAACTTCAAGACTTTCAACATAAAAAGGGGAAACTTAATATTGTTGAGACACATAAAAACCATGCTTCCCTCTCTCATAATAACTTTTAGTAGCATCATGAATAAAATTAACAATATAACTATCACATAAAACATTCTTATCATGAGCCACATGCTTAAAAGAATTAATACTCCCCACATAAACATAGTCATTCTTATTAATTATAGTGGGAGCAACTTCAACAAAATAGCTATCATTATTATTCTCATCACCATAATCATCAAATATAGGAGGCATATTATAATCATAATTAATTTTCTCCTCAATAGTAGGTGGACTGAAAATATCATACTCATCATTGTAATCATCATATATTGGAGGTAAAGTATCATCAAAGTAAATTTTCTCCTCCGTGCTTGGGGGACTAAAAATATCATGCTCATCAAAACCAGCTTCCCCAAGCTTAGACTTTTCCATAGCATTAGCACTAATGGTGTTCAAAGAATTCATACTAATAACATTGCTATTAGCATGCAAATAAAGTTCCATAGGTTTTTTAATTTTCTCTTCAAACACTTCATGTCCTAACTCAAGGTAAATACTATAAAGATCTCTAATTTTGTTGTTGTTTTCCATTAAGCATAACTAGTGAAAACAAGAAACAAAAAGGAAAAATTGCAGAATCTAAAGGAAATAACTTCGAGCACTCACAGTGGAGGATGTGAGTACCTTTTACCTTACCTCCCCGGCAACGGCGCCAGAAAATAGGCATTTGCCGTGGGAGGTTCTTCTTCTTTAATCCTCTGGTGTGAATACCTTTTACCTTACCTCCCTGGCAACGGCACCAGAAAATAGCGCACTTCTATTCTTATAGACAGTTGTTGGGCCTCCAAGTGTAGAGGTTTGTAGAACAGTAGCTAGTTTTCCCTTAAGTGGATCACCCAAGGTTTATCGAACTCAGGGAGGAAGTGGTCAAAGGTATTCCCTCTCAAGAAACCCTACAATCAATATACAAGAAGTCTCTTGTGTCCCCAACACACCCAATACACTTGTCAGGTGTATAGGTGTTGGAAATATGCCCTAGAGACAAATAGTAGTAAGGAATATTATCATATTTCATATAGTTTATGATTAAGTTTTATATCATGCTATAACTGTATTGAGTGGAAACATCAATACACGTGTGATATACAAACAAACTAGGGGTTCCCAGTAAAACTCTAGTCACTAGTTCATTGGTCAATAGATGATCATGTTTCTTGATCATGTTGCATTTATGCCAGTTGGAAATGAGGTCATCTCATTCTGAGAATGAGATGATGAACCAATACCCAACCTAAACATCATGATTCGATCATGTCACGAAGTTCAAGTTACGATGATTAGAAATGGATCCTCGTAGATTATTCCTTAGACCGTGAGGCTATATCAATCACTATCTCCCGAGAATGCTTAGATAGCATCAAACGCCATCTGGTAAAACAGTGGTTATAAAGGTGTGTTCAGGTATTCAGAGGAAACCGTAGAGGCAACATATGTCAAGAGCGAGATTTGTCCGTCCATGTGACGGGAAGATACTCAAGGGCCTACTCGGAGAAGTTATATCCAATAGCTGCGCAGTGTGTGATTAGATCACGGGGATATCATTTGTCCGAACGAGTCAAATAGCATTGTTCAGTAACGAGATTGAACTCGACATGAAGATGTCATTGATCAGGTCTCGGTCAATGCAAGTATCGAATGACAAAGGGAATAAGACACGACTGTCTCGGTTCAAACGACGAAAGATCTTCGTGGAATGCACAAGGGTCACATGGCCATCCAGGTCCCTCTGTTGATCATTGGTACGGGAGTGTCCCGACCATGTATGGAGTGTTCCCGAACCGTAGGGTATCACGCTTAAGGGCTTGATGATGCTTAGAGAGTGTTTATAGGATCGGTAGAATCACCGAAGAAAAGAAGGGAGAAAACCGGAAGGGTTTCGGTAAGTCAGGAGGATGTCCGGAGTGGAGGTGGAAGGTGTTCCATGGCCACAGAGATTGAATAATATGTGAATGAATGTTAAATATTGATTTAATCATTTATTCATAATTATTTAATAAAGAGAAAATCAATTAAAAGGTCAAAAGGCTTAATGGGCCAATTCCGGAGAGAGAGGGCCCATTAGGGAAAAGGAGAAAGGGGAGAAGGGGCATAGGGGAGGCCGGCTGGGCCAAGCCCCCCCCCCCCCCCCCCCGCGTGGGGCCCACTAGTGTCCGGCGGCCACCTCCTCCCCCCTCGTCTCCTTTAGTCCCACCCCGGGACTTGAGGGGAGGTAGTACCTCCCCTCCCCCTATATAAAGTGGGGTATTTGGCCTAGAAAAGAAAAACCAATAATCAATAAAGGTCTCCCCACTTTTGGGAGGACCTCCAATTGATATTTTCTCTCTCCCCTCTCTCTCTCTCTCGTGACCATGGTCCCAAGTCTGGACTACGAGAGCGAGCGACATCTTCACCGCGGAGCGCCGTCGCGCTGCGAGATTTGGATCCGGGAGCTCTACTTCCGCAACTGCTGCTGGATCGGGGAAGCGGGAGTCATCGTCAGGCACCGGACGTGTGTAACTCCCACGAGGTGTCACACTTGAGGCACTCAAGTCGTTGGAGCCAGAAGGAGCGCAAGGACTTCATCACGACCTTGAGGTCGGCTTCGGCTCGTCTACATCAACCACGCTCTCCTGAGCGTTGACAACGCTTTTCGGTCTTCAAGGGTAAGTTCGCGAAAATCCCCTCCCGTTACTGTATTACTAATAGATAGGTCCTAGTAGCTTCAGGGGTTCAGGGGCGTAGAGTAAAATTTATTGTTTTTATGCGCGGAACCCCTACAGTGGTATCAGAGCTAGATCTATGCGTAGTAATGGTAGTACGGGTAGAACACACGAGATGTAGCGTGTGGGCATTGATCTTTTAGTTGTTACCCTCCCACGTGTACTTGTGTATACCGCAGTAATGCTTGATGAAGCGGCCCCCAACCGACTTTACGCGTTCATTCGCGAGACTGGTCCACGCTTGACATACGGCTTGTACTGTATAAAGTGGCTTAGGGGGGTGTCTGTCTCTCTCGCATTAGTTGGTATACCATTTGCAACTGAGGGCCCCGAAAGGGGTGTAGTATAGACAACTACTGGATCATCGTTGTGCTGAAAGTTCGTAGGTAAGAACGACTCTTGTGCGAAAGCCCATTCAGCCACGTAAAACATGCAAAGATAAAAGTAGAGGCGTCTAACTTTGTTTTGCATGGGGGCGTTGCTTTGCGATATGGTTGTAGCAAAGGTAAAGTAATTACCTTTTGTTGCATAGTAGTAGATAGTCATGAAGGTGACGAACTACCACGCCGGAATGACACTGGTACCCTAGTGTCTACGGCGCTAGAACCCTGGCGCCGGAACCCAGTGACGACGGATGGAGATCACGACGTGAAGGACCATATCACATAGCATTTACATTCAATTTTATTGTTTGTATGTCTTATTGTGTGCTAGTATTAGATACTCGATGGTAGCCTAATAAGAAGATCCCTATTAAAATAACCAAAGATTGTGTTTCCCCTTAGTGTGCACCACCAAGAAAGTTCTTCGGTATGAGGCGATCCAGGGTGACAGGCCTGGGTGTCATACATATCTACGTTCACATACAGTGGGTGTAAGCCATGTTGCACAGCGAATACACTAAGGTTGAGTTGGCGAGCCTAGCACGCTAGAGAAGCGTGGCCTCAGAACGCGGATGGTCGAAAGATCGAGCACGAGTCGCATGAATGATGTGACCGATGTTTAGCGTCCACCCTTGAACCCACATTGATGGCCGTGACGATCGGGGGAGATGTGGCTGATAGGGTCGTGTTATCACTAGGAACCCTCATTGGGGATAGGTGTTTCTGAGTGGAGTTATCATTAACTCATTTAATTATAAACTTAGTCTAAATTCCTTTTGCAATTATAAATGTAGAAAATGGTTTCTGCCAAGATTACCTTTCCTATCGACGATTGGTTAAAAGGAGAAAAGCTCAAGTTAGACAGATCCAACTTTTCTGCATGGGTCATACGCCTATTTGATCTCCTTGGGGAGAACGATGTAGCTGACTACATGACCTGCGAGATGTATTTGGAGCCACCCTATTCTCATGAGACCCAGGAGCAGCGGGATCTGCGTTGTCGTCGTCGTGTGATGGCCACATTTATATCAGTGACCATGCGCCTTGGAATGGAGGATGGGCTGTGGCCAATGGTGGGGAGTCTCAAGCCTCGAATGGTCATGGCACATCTGAGAGCACATTTCGTGGAACAAGTGAGCATGTGGGAGTATGAGCTGATGGGAGACTTCCTCTCTATAAAGATGGAGGAGGGCTCCTCACTGGATGAGCACTTATTGCGCCTCTATGATGCGTATATGAGTCTGGCATACTACCTGGACAACTGTTACTGAAGCTCATTTGCGATGGGAGTTGTGATGCGGTCGCTTTCTCCAAGCTTCCAAGCACAAGTCAGGATCTGCGTTATGAGAGGTGACACGGAAACACTAGATTTCCTTGAGTACATATCACATTTCAGAAATGTGATAGATGAACCCAACGTCGCTGAAGTCGTCAACGACAAAGGTATATATTTGATATACAATTTTATAAATGTTATAATCTTCCAAACACATTTGCAGTGTTAAAGTATATCTGATACCTGTTCTGTTTTGGTGAAAACAGGTCCTTCTGCATAGAGGTGCTTGCTGGAGAGGAGGTGATGTTGCGTGTTGATGGCGAGCATGATAATGATGGCCGACGACACTCTCCCTCGACATTTATCACTTAGTTTGTGTTTAGGATGATTTTTGTAATAAAGAGATTGTGAACTTCTTTAGTTTGTCTCACAGTTCGTGAGACGGTTATTCATATAAGTTTGTAACAAACAGTTGTTCCACTTTTATGAATGATTTATATTTGTGTTCATATCTTGTTTGATTATGTGTGAATTATCCTTGTTGTTTGAAACTAATTGATAATGAATGAACATTTGTAAAACATTAAAAATGCCTTGTTTAAAAATACCCAACTTAATGATATTTCATTAATGAATGAAACCATTGTTTAAATTCAAAGTTATGTGATAATATGTGAAAGTCATTCGATTTCTTATCACATATAAATCATGCCTAAGTTCGGCTAAATAACTTGAACACCGTGTATTACTTGAATACAAAGTGTTTAATGAATTGTTAAATGTAGATACATATTCGATGTATTGCGTCTTAACGGAAATGGTAATTATCATTAAATGATTGTTTAAATGTGTAAAGTAAGTTTACCAATGGAAACATGAATATGAAACTATTTGATTTGATCAAAGTGTTTCATCAATAAAGGGTATAAATATAAAAGAGAATCAAATTACTATGATTTGATCAATAGTAATAAAGTTCAAATTTATAAGAATGGCATAAAAGAAATTGTGGAATGCAAAGTGTTTTGAAACGTCAAAATACAAAGCATCACAATGTGATATTAGATATCAAAAGGGGTTAAATAGAAGGCACCAAATAAATCGTTGTAGTGTATATGTAGAGACCATTAGTTAGAAATAGTTAGCACTCAATTAGAATTGGTAAACCATTTGAATTCGTGAAAGTTTTGGGGTTATTCGATATAACCAAAACAATAGCGAATAATTCCTTGTAGAGTATTCATTGGAAACTTTGAATATCAAACCCATAGCTCAAACCAAAAGAAAAGCAAGATTCGCATTGCTTAGATTTTGGTGCGTTCTTGAGAAAGCTCACCTCTAGTGAAGTTTCTCAATTATGGAGCAAATGGAAAATAGTGTAAAAACACGATGAGGATTCAAAAACCCTGCATCAGAGTGTTGAGAAGCGCAACGGACAGCGTTCCTAAACGATTCTCTTCACGGAAGAAAAGAATCAATGATTTTGATCATTGTGTTTTCCCTCCACTATTGTTTTTCACTACATAAAGTAGGATTCAAAATGTAAATCCATATCTTGTAAGGAGACATTTGTGAATTACTTGTCATGATTTTGGAATATGACATACCTACAAACTACAAAGGAAATAATGGTATAATAGCAAAATTCCCTTGCGATTAGAAAGCAATTCGTTGCTGAATCTCACAAGTAAAGGGGTTACTTGAGTTTTCCCAAATGACTACAAGGCCATAGTAGGAAAAGGGGTAAATGACAAAAGCACAATTTGTCAAGTATTGGACAAATTCAAATGAATTTGATTCATGTGTGCTAAATGTCTAGTGGATTTAAAACTACTAAAGTACTAGTATCTCATAATAAATCTCCAAGTTTGATATTTGATCAAAGGATTTTGAAGTTATTCAAAATAGTGGGGGATACGCAATTTGCATAAAATTGAGTGGGAGCTATGAAAGTCTTCCTAAAACAATATGTGATTGACATATTTTTAAGTGGGAGCAACATAAGACTCAAATTCAAATATGTAGGAACATAGTTTGAGTAAGAGTGCTCACTCATACCCAAATATGTTAGCAATATATTTTGAGTGGGAGCTTATAGGAGTAATTCTTAAGTAAGTTAAGGATGAAAGCGCAAATACTTATAAATAAGGATTTATAAGATGTAGAAGTTGATAATATATGTATTATGATATTATGTAGTATTCCTTAAGGGATTCTGAAAGTTGTTTCGGAATAGAAGTTAATTAAGGAACTAATCCTTAATAAACTCAAATTAGGAATAGCATTAAGTTTAAACATCAATGGTTGAAAGAAAGAAAAGGATGATCGTCATCCACTATGTTAAGACATAGGTTCTATCTTAGAAAACCATGATGATAACTTAGCATAATATGTGATCCAATTAAGGAACGTTTAAAAGTGATTAAGTTCGAATCACAGAACGTTGAGCTAAGTTTGTCCGCAGTGTCCAGTAGAGAACTGTGGATATATTTTCCAAATCCATAAAGGATGACATATCTTAAAGCATAAAGTATTATGTTATAAGGGAATATGTTGGAAACTCCTGTAGATACCAATTAAAGTCAAGTAGGAAGCGGGTGAACAAAACATCGAAAGTTGCACATAGTGCACTAGTGTTTCGATGAATACATTTATAATAATAGATAAGGGTACCATCTAAAGTGTTGTATAATGTTATGGTGGGGCTAATTCGCTTTTAACGTATAATGATGTGTCCCAGGGCACAGTGCCCATGAGAAAGCCCTCGAGGTTGATCTAACGTCACTGTAGGCTCCTGGAATCAGGCCTCGTTCTGCTGCCATAGCGACGATGCATACACACAGATGTTGTCATGTGATGATAGAATATTAATGTTAATCAAAGTGACATTAGTAAGTTGCAAAGGATCTGGGACTGTAAAGTACAGACCCAAGACTCAACCTCTTACATGAGCAAGCATGTTCTAGGTACCGGTTATAAGGTACCAATAATTAAGAACAAATGCAGCTAGTGTATTTGTACTCTAGTGCAAGTGGGAGACTGTTGGAAATATGCCCTAGAGACAAATAGTACTAAGGACTATTATCATATTCCATATAGTTTATGATTAAGTTTTATATCATGCTATAACTGTATTGAGTGGAAACATCAATACACGTGTGATATACAAACAAACCAGGGGTTCCCAGTAAAACTCTAGTCACTGGTTCATTGGTCAACAAATGATCATGTTTCCTGATAATGTGGCATTTATGCTAGTTGGAAATGAGGTCATCTCATTCTGAGAATGAGATGATGAACCAATACCCAACCTAAACATCGTGATTCGATCATGTCACGAATTTCAAGTTACGATGATTAGAAATGGATCCTCGTACACTATTCCTTAGACCGTGAGGCTATATCAATCACTGTCTCCCGAGAATGCTTAGATAACATCATACGCCATCTGGTAAAACGATGGTTATAAAGGTGTGTTCAGGTATTCAGAGGATGCCGTATAGGCAGTATATGTCAAGAGCAAGATTGTTCAGTAACATATGTCAAGAGCAATATATGTCGGAACGAGTCAAATAGCATTGTTCAGTAACAAGATTGAACTCGACATGAAGATGTCATTGATCAGGTCTCGGGCAATGCAAGTATCGAATGACAAAGGGAATAAGACACGATTGTCCCGGTTCAAACGATGAAAGATCTTCGTGGAATGCACAAGGGTCACATGGCCATCTAGGTCCCTCAGTTGATCATTGGTGCGGGAGTGTCCTGACCATGTCTGGAGTGTTCCCGAACCGTAGGGTATCACGCTTAAGTGTTTGATGATGCTTAGAGAGTGTTTATAGGATCAGTAGAATCACCAAAGAAAAGAAGGGAGAAAACCGGAAGGGTTTCAGTAAGTCAGGAGGATGTCCGAAGTGGAGGTGGAAGGTGTTCCATGGCCACAGAGATTGAATAATATGTGAATGAATGTTAAATATTGATTTAATCATTTATTCATAATTATTTAATAAAGAGAAAATCAATTAAAAGGTCAAAAGGCTTAATGGGCCAATTTCGGAGGGAGAGGGCCCATTAGGGAAAAGGAGAAAGGGGAGGCCGGCTGGGCCAAGCCCCCCCGCGCGGGGCCCACTAGTGGCCGACGGCCACCTCCTCCCCCCTACTCTCCTTTAGTCCCACCCCGGGACTTGAGGGGAGGTAGTACACTCTTGATGTGCTCGTCGTTCGACGTAGAGCTCGTTGGGAACCCCAAGAGGAAGGTATGATGAGCACAGCAGCAAGTTTTCCCTCAGTTATGAAACCAAGGTTTAATCAAACCAGTAGGAGCAAGGAAACACCCCAAAGGTGTTACTAGCTGAGATTTGGCAGGGCACTACCTATGCTAGTAGCAACGTGGAGACCTGCACAACACAATCACAAAACTTCGTCCCCAACTTGCGATGAGGTTGTCAATCTCACCGTGTTTTGCGGAAAACAAAGGATTAAACGTATCGAATGGAAAGGAGTGAAAGTTTGTAGAAAGTAAACACAAAGCAGTAAAAGATTGTAGATTGTATGTAAAGAAAAAGGACCGGGATCCATAGTTCACTAGAGGTGGCTCTCCTTAGATAGATAACATGTTGGGTGAACAAATTACAGCGGGGCAATTAACAAACACCGAGAAAGCAATACATGCATATACTAATCATCTTGACTCCTTTGAGACTTGATTGGGCATTACAACATAATACATAGACCGCCATCCAACTGCATCTATGACTAATAATCCACCTTCAGGTTATCATCCGAACCCCCTCCAGTATTAAGTTGCAAGCAACAGATTATTGCTTTACGAACTACGTGTAAAGTAAACAATACGATTGTTCTATGAACAAAGGATTGATGTTTTCTCCCTAGTAGCAACAACACATCTAGTACCTTAGAGATTTCTGTCACTTCCCCAGATTACTAGAGGCATGAACCCACTATCGAGCATAAATACTAAATCTTGGAGTTGCTAGCATCTACTCGGCCAAGATAGCTACTAACAACGGAAAGCATGCAAGATCACAAATAACAAAGACACGATAGAATCAATAATCAATCTGAAATAGCATCTCAATATCCATCGGATCCCCGCAAACACAACATGTATGAATTACAAATAGATGATCTTGATCATGAATGGAGCTCACAAGATCTAAACATGAAAGCACAAAGGAGGAGAACCAGCCATCTAGCTAGTACATGGATCCGTAGTCCAAGGATGAACTAATCACGCATCACACCGAAGGCTTGCATGGTGATGAAGAAGGCCTCCAGTGTGAATTCCCCTCTCTGGCAGGATGCCGGGAAGAGTTTCAGATCCCTCCCGATCTAGGGATGGATATGACTGCAGCTACAGACTCTTTCGTGGATTTTTGATCGGGCACTTAGGGTTTTCGTCCCGAGGGCAATATATAGGCGGAAGGAGAGGCCGAGGGGGTACCGGGAGCGGCCACACCACCCCCTGGCGCGGGCCAGGCCTGGCCGCCCGGCCAGGTGGTGTGGTGGGCCCCTAGCCCTTCTCCGTCTCGTATTCTGGCACTTGATCCCTTCCGAAAAATAGGCACTTTGGCTTTTGTCCCGTCCAATTTCGAGAATATTCATTTTCTGACTTTCCTGGAACCAAAAATAGCGGAAAATAGGCAGCTAGCAGTGTGGCTCTTGTTAATAGGTTAATCCAAGAAATCATATGAAAATTACTCCAAAGTTGGAACAAAACACAAGAAAGTGGATAAAACCAAGCATGGAACATCCAAAAATTATAGATACATTTGCAATGTATCAACATCCCCAAGCTTAACTCCTGCTCGTCCTCGAGTAGGTAAGTGATAAAAAGAAAGAATAATTTTTGAGGTGACATGCACCATCAAAGACTTGATCAAAGTATTTGCAAAACATTCAAAGCTGGGATCATAGTACTTCAATCATAACATGAAAGACAAAGTTCTAGCTATAAGCAAAGAAACTATGATGCAACATGAAAAGGCACAAACAAAAGATTCATGAATAACAATGCTTTGTAAGACGTTTGTTTGTTTCACATAAAGAAAACATAGCATAATAGTATTCAGCTTGTCCCTCAATAGAGTAGCAAATATAAATGCATAGGACACCTTCAAAGTTCATAAGAGTGACTAGATACAATAGTTTAAAACAAGCAATATCAAGTTATGCATCAATCAACTAGTCTTGGGACAATGCACATAGAACTAAGAATGGCCACTATGCTCTCAAAGTAAGTGCATAAAGATAGAAGGTGGAGACTCAATATAATGGTGGAAGAAAGTCCTTTGTAAAAGGAAGTAGGGATTCAAGTCTCATAAAGAGCTTCCAAAAATTATGGTACTTATAGCTTTCAGCTCTCATTGCCCCTATCATAAGCATCTTGAAGGTGATTAAGGTTAAAGTGACACAACTAAGAGGATATGCTTGATAAGTTATAAACCGAAATCCCATGCCCCTTACTTACGAAGACCGATCCTCATGCTACTCAACTTCAGTCACGAGTAAGCTCTTGTCATTGTAAGTATATGTGTATCATTAAGAATCGCCAATGGGGTACCCCTTGCACATGATACGGGAGCTTTCCCATAATCAAAATGACAAGGCAAGGAGACAATGAGCATCTCAACGATCTTTTTATTTGCTATTTGCATAGGTTTTTATCGAGGATGCTTCATAGAGTGCTCATTATGGTGATGCTGCAAGTTTCCACCATGATTAGGCATGGCTTAGGCTAGCGGCCCAGGCGTTTCTCTAACACACATACAAACTCCATGATCTTACAAGTTCCACTTTTATTTCACACCGCCGGGATCCGTAAGCAAACGAACATGATATCAACGGGGTACAAAGTACAAGTGCAATGTTGAAAGCGTTCCCCATGAAACTTGGTTCTTCTAATTTCAACTTATAAAGCGTAAGCATATACGCAACAAAGAAGGACCCAATGGTTCAAGTTTATTAGAGGCAAAAACTAAAGTGTGCCATCAAGTTCGTGAGAGCTTTAATCACTAGTTTTCTCATAACAAGTTTAATTTGGAAGGTAAACAAAAGCATGAATATACTTGGAATAGCATAAGCTAGTAGGTAGGTATGGTGGACTCTTTGGAATAACTTGGTTTAGGGAGTTGGATGCATGAGTGGAACTCATACTTGGTTGTGGAGGCTAGCAAAAGGCTGGGAGCGACAAACTAAGAGAGCAATAATGGCCATAATCATGCAGAGCAAAAAACATCATTGATCAAAGCATAATGTGATACTGCAAGTTGAAAACTAAAGGATCATAAAGGCTATGGTGACTTGAGACAGTCATAACATGGTGTGAGCATGCGCCAAGTCAACCCAAATAAAGCATCAAAGGAGAATACCACTATACTATGCTTTAATATGCTAAAAAAACGCATGATTCATCCAAGGCACATTAAGCAATCTCAATTGTTTATAACAATTCATGCTACAGCAAAGAATACTAAGCATAAAGCCAAAATAATATCAAGCATGGCATGACAAAGCACATGCCACAGTCAAAAACAAACTCTTTTTACCACATAAGTATGAACTTTCCTACTCTTTTCCAAACCAACCCAAACTATTTGCAAACCAATGTATGAAAGAGGGGTTCCAACCAATTTATTCAGAAAACTAAGCAAACCAAGCAAACTAAAAACCAAAACGAAAACAAAAAAGAAGACGCTCCAAGAACAACACAACTGTGCATGAAACAATAAAAATGAAGCGTTTGGAAGAAACCTGGGATTTTTATTGATAAAGAAGGGGATGCCTTGGGCATCCCCAAGCTTTGACGCTTGTACTTCTTGGATATTTCTTAGGGTGACACGCGTGGCATTCCCAAGCTTGAGCTTTAGTCCATCCTTCATCTCATTACTCATTCCTTCCATACACCTGAAAATTTTCCTTCATACAAAACTACACACAATCTTTCTTAGCAACATTAGTGCACTCAATATAAATAAGTCTTAAGGTTCAGTTCTAACACCAAATAAACTTCCATTAGAACACTAGCCACAGTAGCACTTCCCTCAAAAGCTCAATTCCCCAAAAGAACTCAAAAAGGAACCCACAAGAAGCAAATGCAGAAAATGGCAGAAATCTGTCAAAACAGACCAGCAGGTAAAGATGAATTGTTTAGAAGACCTTCTGTTGCTCAAATCAAAAAGTTAAATAACAACCTGGGGCAGCAGCACAAAAAATTACAGCTCAATCCGACATAGAGAGCTATCTCACGAATGTTTACGGTGAAGCACAAAAATCTGTTTCGGGACAGCAACTTTCCCAATCATTACTTCACTCTCATTAGAGGTTACTCTTGGCACAAAAAGCAAATAAAAAGGATAAGGAGAGGTTATTAGAGAGGTAATAACTTCCAATACTCGTCTAAAACTTTTGGGTTATCTCCCAATAGGTACTTTTCTTTAACGCCTTTAAGTTAGGCATAAGAAGCAAAGAAAGAATCAAGTGTTCTCAAATGAAGAAGCATTAAGACCAAATTTTGTTTTCATAGGAGAAGCAAAAGAAATCTTTTCTCTCTTTTTAGGGAAGTGTTCTATACCTTTCTTGAGTGGGAGTTGATATTTAATGGTGCCTTCTTTCATATCAATGATGGCACCAACAGTTCTAAGAGAAGGTGTTCCCAAGGTAATAGGACAAGAAGCATTGCATTCAACATCCAAAACATAGAAATCAACGGGGACATAGGAATCGTTAACCATAATAAGAACATCATTAAGACTCCCCATGAGTTTCTTTTTAGCATTATCATCAAGTGGTACATTTAAATAACAATCTTCAAGAGGAGGCAAATCAAGCATATCACAAATCCTTCTAGGCATAATAGAAACACTACTATCAAGATCACATAAAGCTTTGAAATCAAAGTCATTCACTTTCATATTAATGATGGGTTCCCAACCATCCTCTTGTTTTATAGGAATAGAAACTTTAGGTTTCATCTTTTCTTCCTTAATCTTTATGAGAGCATCGGTAATGTGTTTTGTAAAGGCCATGTTCATAGCACTAGCATTAGGACTTTTAGCAAGCTTTTGTAGGAACTTAATAACTTCAGAGATATTGCAACCATCAAGATCAAAATCAACTTTATCATCTAAAGTAGTAGAACTATCACTAGCCTCAACACTAGTGGTGGTGATAGTAGAAACACTAATGTTTCTAGCAATTTCATCTTCTCTTTCCCAATTAGCATGTAATTCAGCTAATAGTCTAACATTTTCATCAATTCTTACTTGTATAACATTGGTAGCTGCAAAGGGATTATCATTAGTTTCAGGTTTAGCAGCCATTTTATTCAAAGAAGATTGAGCTTCAGCCAAAGATGCTATATTTCTTTCAGCATTAGAGAGTTTTTCCTCAATAGTTTTATTGAAAGCGGTTTGTTTACTAATAAACTCTTTAAGCATAACTTCAAGTTCAGAGGGAGCACGCTTATTATTGTTGTGAGAATTTCCATAAGCATTACCATTGTTGGGAGGATAAGGTTTATAATTGTTGTTACCAAAATTGTTCCTATAAGCATTATTACCATAAGCATTGTTGCCAAAATTATTATTTCGTATGAAGTTCACATCAACTTGCTCTTCTTGAGAAACTAAAGAAGCTAAAGGAACATTATTTGGATCAATATGGGCTTTCCCATTAACAAGCATAGACATAATAATATCAATCTTATCACTCAAGGAGGAAGTTTCCTCAACAGAATTTACCTTCTTACCTTGTGGAGCTCTCTCAGTATGCCATTCGGAATAATTAACCATCATATTGTCCAGAAGTTTTGTTGCAGCACCCAAAGTGATGGTCATAAAGGTACCTCCAGCAGCAGAATCCAAGTGATTTCTGGAAGAATAGTTCAATCCTGCATAAAATTTTTGGATGATCATCCAAGCAGTCAGTCCATGAGTGGGACAATTCTTTACCAAAGATTTCATTCTTTCCCAAGCTTGAGCAACATGCTCATTATCAAGTTGTTTAAACTTCATTATTTCACTTCTCATGGATATAATCTTAGCAGGAGGATAGTATTTTCCAATGAAAGCATCTTTGCATTTAGTCCAAGAATCAATACTATTCCTAGTTAAGGAATTCAACCATTCTTTAGCTTTTCCTCTCAAAGAGAAAGGAAACAATTTCAGCTTAATAATATCACCATCTATATCCCTATGCTTTTGCATTTCACAAAGTTCAACAAAGTTATTTAGATGGGAAGCAGCATCTTCATTACCAACACCAGAAAATTGTTCTCTCATAACAAGATTGAGCAAAGCAGGCTTTATCTCAAAGAAAGTATTTTCAGCCACAGGTGGAGCAATAGGTGTGCTCATAAAATCATTGTTGTTGGTTCTAGTGAAGTCACACAACTTAGTGTTTTCAAGAGTAGTCATTTTTTGGGTTTTCAAATAAGAAAGCAGACAAGTAAACTAATTTTTTTGTGTTTTTTTTAAGAACAAAACAAGCAAACAAAGCAAAAAGAAAACTAAGCAAAACAAAAACAACAAAGTAAAGAGGTTGGTTATGAGGGACTCCCCTTGTGAAGATGTCCTTGACTCCCTAGCAACGGCGCTAGAAAAGATCTTGATGTGCTCGTCGTTCGACGTAGAGCTCGTTGGGAACCCCAAGAGGAAGGTATGATGAGCACAGCAGCAAGTTTTCCCTCAGTTATGAAACCAAGGTTTAATCGAACTAGTAGGAGCAAGAAAACACCCCAAAGGTGTTACTAGCTGAGCTTTGGCAGGGCGCACTACCGGTGCTAGGAGCAACGTGGAGACCTGCACAACACAATCACAGAACTTTGTCCCCAACTTGCGATGAGGTTGTCAATCTCACCGTGTTTTGCGGAAACAAAGGATTAAACGTATCGAATGGAAAGGAGTGAAAGTTTGCAGAAAGTAAACACAAAGCAGTAAAAGATTGTAGATTGTATGTAAAGAAAAAGGACCGGGATCCATAGTTCACTAGAGGTGGCTCTCCTTATATAGATAACATGCTGGGTGAACAAATTACAGCGGGGCAATTGACAAACACCGAGAAAGCAATACATGCATATACTAATCATCTTGACTCCTTTGAGACTTTATTGGGCATTACAACATAATACATAGACCGCCATCCAACTACATCTATGACTAATAATCCAACTTCAGGTTATCATCTGAACCCCCTCCAGTATTAAGTTGCAAGCAACCGATTATTACTTTATGAACTGCGTGTAAAGTAAACAATACGATTGTTCTATGAACAAAGGATTGTTGTTTTCTCCCTAGTAGCAACAGCACATCTAGTACCTTAGAGATTTCTGTCACTTCCCCAGATTACCAGAGGCATGAACCCAATATTGAGCATAAATACTAAATCTTGGAGTTTCTAGCATCTACTCGGCCAAGATAGCTACTAACAACGGAAAGCATGCAAGATCACAAATAACAAAGACATGATAGAATCAATAATCAATCTAAAATAGCATCTCAATATCCATCGGATCCCCGCAAACACAACATGTATGAATTACAAATAGATGATTTTGATCATGAACGGACCTCACAAGATCTAAACATGAAAGCACAAAGGAGGAGAACCAGCCATCTAGCTACTACATGGATCCGTAGTCCAAGGATGAACTACTCACGCATCACACCAGAGGCTTGGATGGTGATGAAGAAGGCCTCCAGGGTGAATTCCCCTCTCCGGCAGGGTGCCAGGAAGAGCTTCAGATCCCTCCCGATCTAGGGGTGGAGATGACGGCGGCTACAGACTCTTTCGTGGATTTTTGATCGGGCACTTAGGGTTTTCGTCCCAAGGGCAATATATAGGGGGAAGGAGAGGCCGAGGGGGTGCCGGGAGCGGCCATACCACCCGCTGGCGTGGGCCAGGCCTGGCCACGCGGCCATGTGGTGTGGTGGGCCCTTGGCCCTTCTCTGTCTCGTATTCTGGCACTTGATCCCTTCCGGAAAAATAGGCACTTTGGCTTTTGTCCCGTCCAATTCCGCGAATATTCATTTTCTGACTTTACTGGAACCAAAAACAGCAGAAAACAGGCAGCTGGCACTATGGCTCTTGTTAATAGGTTAGTCCAAGAAATCATATGAAAAGTACTCCAAAGTTGGAACAAAACACAAGAAAGTGGATAAAACCAAGCATGGAACATCAAAAATTGTAGATACATTTGCAATGTATCAACTCTCATATAAATATATTCTCTTCATGATACTACTCGTAACTACTCTTCGGTTGGACACTCTAATCAACGGTAGGGCTATAACAGCACACCTCAAAGTTCATCTTTCCCATCTAGAAAACCCCACACTGTCACCTTGAGTACTAGATGAGTCCAACAAACACCACAATTTCATAAAGACATCCAACTCCAAATATAACTCATAACAAGTATTTGTAATCTCTAGCCTAAGTCCCACCATGGTGTGCACACTTTCAACTTCACACACATGGGGAGAGCAAAGATCCATTAAAGTACTTGAGTAGCAAGGTAGATCTATAGATTACAAGCTCATGATCTCAATAAGATCATGCATAGAGAGAGTATGAACACATAGCTACCGGTAGAACCCTTAGCCTCGAAAGAGAACTACTCCCTCCTCATCTTGGGAATCAGCAATGGTGATGGAGGTGGTGGTGGAGATCGATGGAGATGGCTCCGGGGACACTTCCCCGTCCCGGCACGATGCCGGAATAGAGACTTTTTCCCCCGAATCTCCCCTTCGCTGGTGGTGGCGCTGCGGAACTTTTCGTGGATTTCTGATTGACTATTTAGGGTATATGCATCGGGAGGCTCTTATAGGCAAGAGGGGAGACCGAGGGGGTGTCGGAGGGGCCCACACCACCCCCTGGCACGCCCTGGCCTGGCCCGCGCCACCAGGTGGTGTGGCCAGCCCCTGGCCCATCTCCGTCTCATCTTCTGGCTCCGTGAGTCTTCCGGTAAAATATCGACTTTGGCTTTTGTCCGGTCCAATTCCGAGAATATTGATTTTTTGACTTTCCTGGAACCAAAAATAGCAGAAAACAGGCAACTGGCACTATGGTCTTGTTAATAGGTTAGTCCAACAAATCATATGAAAAGTACTCCAAAGTGTGGACAAAACATAAGAAAGTAGATATAAAACAAGCATGTAACATCAAAAATTATAGATACATTTGCAATGTATCAGGTATATTTTTGAAAGTGTGGTCTCTGCTCATGAGATTATTCATGATGTGGTTCAGAAAAAGCAATCTGGTTTTATTTTTAAATTGGACTATGAAAAAGCTTATGACATGGTTAATAGGGAGTTCCTTTTAAAAATGTTAAGTGAGAGGGGTTTTAACCCAAAATGTATTAGAATGTTCAAGTCCCTGCTTGATTATGGGTCTGTGGGAGTTCGCATTAATGATATCAATAGTGATTTTTTTGTCTGAGCGTGGGGTAAGACAGGGGGACCCCATCTCTCCACTTTTCTTTAATTATGTGGTTGATGTTTTCACAAGAATGCTTATTAAAGCCGCTGAACAGGGCCATATTACTGGTCTCATGCAAGGTCTAAATCAAACTGGGGTGGTCAGTATGCAATATGCTGACGATACCTTACTTTTCCTAGATGATAATCCTGCAACCGCTATTAATCTGAAGTGGTTGCTCTCTTGCTTTGAGCAGATGTCTGGGATGCACATCAATTTCCACAAATATGATCTTATTCCCATTAATGTAGATGATGATGTGGCCCAGTCCTTTGCTCAAACTCTGAGTTGTAGGTTGGGGGAGTTTCCTCTGAAATATTTAGGGGTGCCTTTACATTATACCAAGCTTAGGAAAGAGGATCTACAACCCATAGTAGATAAAACTCTTTAAAAAGCTGCAGGTTGGAGGGGTAGGCTATTAAGACATGTTGTTATATTAGAGCTAGTCAGAAGTGTTCTAGCAAGCATCCCCTTGTACCTGCTTAGTGTGATCAAATTCCCTAAGTGGGTCATTACCCTTATTAATTCTCAGATGGCACATTGCTTGTGTGATGACTATGAGGGTCATCACAAGTACCGTCTAGCTAATTGGGGTTTAGTTTCTCAGAAGAAGGAGTTTGGTGGCCTAGGAATCCCATATTTGTCTATGATGAATAGGTGCCTGCTGGCTTCATGGATTAAGAGATATAATCTTGATGAGGATAAGGTGTGGAAACAAATAATTGACCACAAGTATGAGGTGAATAATCCTAACATCTTTGCCTGTTCTGATGTGGGTGTCTCTCCTTTTTGGAAAGGAGTCTTGTGGGCTGCTAAAGCAGCACAATGGGGTATCAATGGGAAGTTGGGAATGGTAAGAAGATTAAATTTTGGGAGGACCACTGGTTTGGTTCTTGTAGTCTTGCTATTCAATTCTAAGACATTTATGTCTTGGTGAATGAGCAGAATGCTTGTATAGCTGAGGTGTGGGATGGGTCTTCCTTAAAATTTACTTTTAGGAGGTGTTTTGATCATAGAAGGATGGTTCAGTGGTATGAGCTTTTGGAAATTTCTCAAACTCTGCAAATTAGTGAAGAGGATGACTCCCTGGTTTGGAAGCTGGAACCTAATGGTGTTTTTAGTGTAAAATCTTTATATGAAGTCCTTAATTTTAGAGGGATTACCCCTGTATATGTTCAAGATGTATGGGAGCTAAAAATCCCTCCTAAAATTCATTTCTTCTTATGGCTTCTGGCCCATAATAGAATTCTTACTAGAGATAATCTGGTTAAAAGACAAAATTTGAATGATATGTCCTATCTATTCTGTAATGAAGCTGAATCATGTGATCATTTATTTTCCAAATGTGTAGTTGCAACTGATGTTTGGAAAGAGATTACCACCTTTAATGGTTTTGCTTCTGATCCAATATCTTTTGATGATATTTCTTCTAAATGGGAAAAGAACAAGCTCTGTAGAGTGGAAAATATGATATGTGCTGGTGCACTTTGGGTGATATGGATCGTGAGGAATGTCTTATGCTTCAATCGATCGTGTGGCATTGGATGCAGGAAATATGGAGGAAATGTGCCTACAGCCTTGCTCAATGGGCAATACTGCTGGGAGAGGCAAAAAAAGGAAAGTTGAACGTTCTGGTGTCCAGGATGGAGGTGTTGGCGCGTGCTCGCCCTCTACTGTTATGGCCGGATCCTGGCTGACAGTGGCAAAGAGAAGGATGTCGCAGTCCTTGGTGGATTTCAAGAACCTCACTAGTGTGGCAGGTGAGGCGTGGATCACGGTAGAAGACCTGTCATGGACCCTAGATGGCAATGATCTTGTGCTGGTTGGCAATGGCGAGTGCTTTAGGGTGATCCATCAGTAGTGTGTTTCTTCCCTGGGGATGTTGCTGTTGTTATCCTACTGGTGCTGAGGTTAGGCTGCTTAGAAACCTGTTTCGTGGTGTTTGTCCGGGGACAGTTCTGTTGATGGTAGCCTGACCCTGTGGGTGTGTGTGTTTTCTGGTTTGCGTGTGCCAATTGGCCTGAGTGCCTGAATTTTTGTAAGACTTGTTTGGTTTCAGTAATGGGAACCAGGGCGAGACCCTTTATGTCTAAAAAACGATCTAATTTGTGTTAAAAAACTTATCATATGAGATATACTCGAAAACAACAAATGTTAGAAGAGAAAACGACTTCACCATTTCCTTTTTAGAGCCACGGTTTTGTGATTATTGTGTAGCATATAGTACAACGTATCATCTAGCAAGTCTCTACGGATGTGTATATAACAAGTGAATGTTAAAACACCATGTACGGATCTATTTAAAATGCCGAAATCGCTAAAGCTCGGGAGAAAAAACACCTCTCTAGTCTCTATGTAGGTTACATATTTACATTATGCACTGTCGGGAACGTCGGGTTCACCGGTGTGGGACTGCCAACAACCGTCCTACATGTAAAAGGAAAATGCAACGAATTAATGCATTTCATCGAACACATGCGGACGGTCAAGTTAACAATGTACAATAATTTTACGGCAATAGTTCCCCTAGGAGTTATTCTAAAAACATATTCTCGTGGGAGTTCCGCAAAATAAAATCATTCACGAAATCGGCATCCAGTGGCGACTCCAAGAGCGGCATATTTGTCCGGGTGGCCTAATAGATTGACCGGTAGCGCCTTATGTGTCCCTATTCTTGGGGTCCGACTCGAAGGTGTCAGACATATAGACAACTACGCACCACATGCTAGTGACCCGCCACTTTATTGACTTCCTCGCTATGCATGCGGATGATCTAGTTGAGCATGTGTCAGTGCGCAAAGGAAACCGAGCTATTTGAGTCATGTTGATCTAATTCAACTTCTCAAATTTCAATTTCAATTTGAATTGTTGTATGAAATATACTCTTTCTATGTTTCAATTATTGTGGAACTAATTTATGTGTTTAAAACAATGTATTATGGTTGCATCATTTAGATTGAAATATGATTGTATGAAAATTGTCAAAACAAAATAGGGTTAGCCATATTGGGGGTGGGGGTGGGGGTGGGGGTGCGGGTGGGGGTGGGGGTGGGGAGTCTAAGGCAGCCGCACCAATAGCACATGACTGTTGTCTGTCCGCCCCTAATAGTGGCCATTTATTGAGATTGTCGGACATCCTATTGGGGAGTTGATGACGATGCTCTTAGGGAGATTTCTCCTTCCCATAGTAGCTAGTACAACCGTTGCACGTTACTGAAATCACTTTGCATCCTTATCCTCTCCCCTCTTCCCGTCCTTATCCTCTAGCTTTGAGAGTCGGTCGTCGGCCGCCGGCCCTCTCCGCCGCCTCCACCGGAGTAGCCGGTTGGAGTGGGGTTTGGAGGGGCACCAGAGCTAGCTGTAGGTTTGGTATGGCGGCTAGATGTTGCGGTATGGTGTTTTGCTAGGAGAGGGAGGAGGCTTCTTTGGGCGGCGCTTCTTCCCGGCCTGCTGGCTCTTCTCCTTGTGCTCCGGTAGTCGGAGCTGCTGGTGGAGGCTGGCTAAGGCGAATCCATGAATAAAGCCTGGATCGTTCTTCCTCTTGGTGTGCCCCCTTGGCTTCTTCTCCCTTGTCGGTCGGCCGTGGCGGCGAGGGGCTCAGGGACGGAAGCAGGGTGGCGCACTGGTGGAGAGGAGGCGACATCTTGGGCCTTTCCTCGCTGGTGGTGGCGCGTGCCACTGCGAGGGTGTCAGCGGGTGTGCTCAGGAGGCTTCCATGGTGGAAGGCGCCGGCGCTTGGGTTCGGGTCCTCTGAATAAGCGCGTGCTCCGGCGGATTGGCGGTGCTCCTGCTCTAATCTCTCTCCTGGACGGCCGCGATGGCGAGGGGGAGTGGGGTCTCGATGGTGTGTTGCTCTGCTCTGGCCGGGGTGAAGGTTGGTGTCGGCCTGCTCGTCCTGCACCGATGGCTGCGTTCGGTGTCTACTCGAAGTGGTCTGATGGCGGCGGTGATGCCGCTGGGCAGCTGCCCTTTATGGTTGAAAGGCGACCTAGGGTTTCAACCTCCTTTGAAGGCCCTTCAATGGAGTCCTGCGCCGAAGCTCATCTTCGATAAATGGTCCGTCCCTGGAGAAGGCGAGATGGCCGGCGGTAGAGGGTCCTTGCCGGCTTTGTGAGTGTCTCAAGTTGTTTTTTCTCCAACCTCGGCTCATGCATTGAGGTCGCCAGCGACTTGTGGTGGAGGTCCCCGAGGACATGAATGCTTTTTCATCTGTTGTCCTCGGGTGTTTTGTAACACCCTCGAATCGGCCCTATGCAAGTTTTAGCCCTTTCAGCCAAACCCGCATAGAAACGATTCAAGGACGCCCACCAGGCACTTTCGTGCGGGTGGAAAACAAAGTAATACCATTACACATCAGTCCTCGATGGGACCCACAGAACAGGTATATATACAACAACGACGACATGAGTCAAGAATACAGATAGAATATACAAAGATCCAAATCACCTCGATAACGATAGAGCGTCCGACTATGGACAAGATGCAAATGGGGCTAAGAGCCCTGAAGAATAACCAATGGCGTCCATAAGCCTGCCCAGGCCAAGCCGGAAGGGTAACCCTGCTAACGACGTCGATCTCAAACCTGCTAAACAAAAGGGGTGGCGACAAAGGGCAAAGGAAAAAGAGGAGCGTTCGTACTGAGGCCAGTACACGGCGAGGCTAGAATTCGGCAGTTCTCGCCTACATAGGTATGGTGGACTGAAGCGGCAGCGCATCATGCACTAAACAACCTATAGAGACTCAATACATCTGTCGGCTATTAGAGAGAGATAAGAAAGACCTATTCGAAACCACCCGGTACTAACACCAAACATACCCATCCTGGTATTCCCCCTCGAGACCAAACGAGGAAGTCAAACCGAGGAACTCATACAGTTGGCAGTTTTATTCATTCGATTATAATTGAAGCACTTACTAGTCAGATATAGATATCATGAGTCATCCTGATAGCATAAGTAGTGGGCAGTTTTAATCACCATTCCGTTATAGTTGGAACATTTACTAGTCAGATATAATTGTCCTGAGGAATCCCAAAACCCAGCAGTTGTTGGCACTTTTATTTCATTCCATTGGAGTTGCAATACTTACTAGGAAGGTACAGCATGTCACAAAACAACCCAGATCCACCAGCTGTTGGCAGTTTTAGTATCCATTCCGTTATAGTTGAATCTGATTACTAGTCACATATTAAGTCAAATTTATAGCACTACTTTAGTTATGCTTGTCTATCATAGAGATACTGTGCTCCAAGTCGTCCATAACCGCGGACACGGCTTTCAGAAAGTTTTACCCTACAGGGATGCACAAATAGCAACACACACTCGATCAACCTCGGAAAAACCAACTCAAAACCCAACGAGGCTTTCACAACAAAGCAATCACAGGATTCATAAAATATTTCAAGGGGCCACCCCACTAAGCTACCCGCAACGAAGTTGGCCGGCTCCGGAACGGACCCAGGGTTTGCGTCAATGGCTGTAAACGACTGGGAACCCAAAAGTGTGACTGGGCTTGTCGATACCGCGAAAACGCTTCGCAATCCTAAACAGTACAGGTGCTCCACGCACAATCTTAAATAAACCAGTAAAGCATCGCATAAGTACAGGATAGTAAATAAAACCCCAAACTAGTTTGTGGCCCCAAGAAATAGAAATGAATCAAGCTCTGGCTCAGGGGGGTCCATAAGGCCTCCCGGATGTGGATAGTGCGAAAAATCAAGGAACAGGTATCAAGTACTCGAGGTCCTACGGGACACAAGTGAGCGTGGAAGAACCAAATGACATCTATTGCCCACCGATGCCTCTGCATTAGTTATATCTAGCAATTTAATAGTTGTGTTTAAAGTCATGATCATCTCCACCATTAAGCCTCTCCACCATAAACATCTGCCAGCACTCCAACAACTGTGGTACTCGACAACACGAGATCGCACTTGAGCAAGCAACTACGACTCGCAAGGCTAGCTATCTACCAAACAACAGGTATTAGGAGGTGTCCATGGCAATATAGAGGCTGCACGGGATATAACTGGTGCACGGAAACTAAAGCATCGCGACACGGATAGCAATAGATCAACAGGAGGAAATAAAGACTATAAATGCAAAATAGGTAGAAAGGGGGAGAGATGCTCGCTTGGGAAACATTGCCGACGGATCATATCCGGAGAACTTGTCGATTCTCGCATCCACTCATCGGCCTAATCCGCGAAGAAGCAAACACTAGAAGAAACACCGGATGCAATACTTAATACTACGGCAAAAGATCTGGCATGATTATGATATGATGCAGATGCGGTGCAATTAAGCAATATTAAGTGGAACCGGGGTCCCGACAATTAATTAATGGTTCGAGTTATTTAGATACCCGCAATATAAATGTTGAATTGATAAGGCAAAGCATGGCAGGGATGATCTACAACAAAGTTAAATGGAGCGGGAAGATATTATAAGCATTTCCCAAATTACTGCATATGTTACTTTATAGATGTTATGCAAACTATGACCAACACACATGATACTTGGTGCCAACACATATGAGGATGTCATATTAATGTTCTATGCATTTTTCTGATAAACTTTTATATAAAATACTTTTTATTTCGAGTTACCAAAAGGAAGATATGATTTATAGCAGATATAGACATATTCTAGAATTCGTTTAAAAAAATGGAGGATGGGCCGGGTCTGGGAGTTAGCTCGATACCTACAGCACAGGGCGAAGGAAAACCAATGGCCGGCCCGTCCGTGGGCTGATAGAATTTTGGCGGCCTGCTGTCCTAGCACATTGATAGAAAACCAATGGCGTGCCCCCCCTCCACCATAAAACCAATGGCCTGCTGTCCTAGCACCCACAGTCATTGAAGGCTGGGTCCCGGCCGTCAGCGGCTGAGGAAAACAAGCAAGAAAAAGATTGGCTTATTAGCCCGAGCGAGACTCGAACCTCAAATCTGCAGGGTTGGTGGAAACGCCACGAACCACTGCGCTATTAAACTGATCACGACGAATAGTTAGATTAGACTCCTTCGAACAAGATCGAACGGCGAGGAGGTGATGCACACGCGCCGGACCGATCACTGATGCTGCCGGGGAGGATCTGCAAGGCGACTCGACGCTGTCCGGCACGAGGTCGTGATGCCCGAAAGACCTGCAGGGTTGATCGAGGGAGTGAGGCGCAGCGGATCAAAGGCACAAGAGGAGCGGCCAGAGTGGATATGTCCCCGGCGGCGCGGTGGTGATCACCCATGGTGGTGGGGCTGCAGAAAACGGGAAGGGACAAGGACACGCAGAGGGGGAGGGCGGGGCTCACCATAGAGACGTGGATAGCACAGGTCGCTGCTTGACGACGACCGACGGCGGCGGAAAAATGGGTAGCGGTCGCGTTTCTGTTTTCCTCTCGGACAGACGTGGCCACCGCCGCAATTGGCGTCCATGGGGACAACCTGAGCAGCTCCAGTGCCTGGTGTTTGACGTAGGGGAAGAGTGCGGCGACCCGGTTCAATTCCCTCTCTCAGTAGAGCTTGGCATAGCCCAAGGCGACGACATGGACAATATCCAAGCTCTGGCCTTGGCTTCGGTGGTTATTGTTGTGATGGACAAAGGAAAAACAGGGAGGACGCTGGGAAGATGGTTGGCGGCGTAGGGCATAAGAGGGGAAAAACTAGGGTTCCTAGGGTACTTGAGGGGGATTAAAGGAGGGGAGAGGGAGTGGCTGAGGTTAGAAGGCTTGGTCATGGAGGGGGGGCACGCCTTCTGCGTGACTGCTTCGGTAGGAAGACGACAAGGGGAGGGGGCCCCCTCCACCGAACCGGTAAAGCGAAGGGGTCCAGGTGGCTGCGCGGTGGAGAGAAAAGCTTGTGTGGGCTGCTTGCGATGGACCAGGGCTGCAGGGTGGGCTGCTGCGCTGACACTGCTGCTGGGCTGCTGCTGGGGCTCTCTCTCTCTCTTGTTTTGTTTTCTTTTTATTTATTTATTTGTTTTTCTTTTGTTTTGTTTCAGATTCAATCAAGACAATAAAATAACCCTTTTGAAATTTTTGCAAGATTTTGAACAAAGGGGGTCTAACCAAGTGAGAGATGAGAGGGAAAAGAGAAAGAGGAAAAGGGGATGCCCACAATAAAATCCATTTGGGCATTTTACAAGTATTTGAGGTTTAGGGTTTTAGAAAAAGAACAAATACATTTACAAATAGTGAATCCTATACTTGGATCCCAACTTTGTAGAAAACCAAATAGAGAGGTTTTAAAAGGGGAAGGGAGTAATGTGATATCTAGGCACGCAAGCAAGATTCCAACAAGTGTAAGTGCAATGCAATGCAACCCAACCAATGCAACATTTTGTAACATGATCCATGCAAGGTGGCATGATGAACATGAGCATGCTAAAGATGATGCAATGCACAAAACACAGCGATTTTCTAGTAGTGGTTTTAGCGGGATGCCACATGTTTTATGTAAATCTGAATCTCTTATCTTCAAATAATAGGTTCTTTGTGTGAGTGATGTATAAGGGATTCTTTGTAATTTGTACCCGTCACGTGTATCATTAGCAGCTCTGGGGGGGTCCTTCTATACTCCTTTCTCGTTAAAAAAAAGCTAGTACATGAATACATCCTGGCGTGCACATCTTCCCTTTATCTCACTCCCAACAGTTCATTATTCCTCAAGTATATATTCATCCTTGTTTACGGTCCCTCACCTCCAATATTTCTTTGGTCCGAGGTAAGAAGCGGATTTGAGGAGAAGGTTCGTGTTGTGAACCGGGTGCATGAGGACATGTAGAGGCGGTATGTCCTCTGTTGTTCAAAGCGTTTCATGGTGTTGTACACTAGCGTCATCGTGGACCGAGAGAGGACAAAGGTCGCATGTGGATACGAAGAGGAGGAGGATGCCATGACTCAGGGTATGACAACAAGAGAATATCTAGCTTGTCATGGGTGGTGTTGATTGTGTTCACGGGTCATAGTTTGCCTAGTTTGCTCATAGACCTAAGCCTGGCCCAAATGTTGAGCTTCATGCAAGGCATATCGAGTCAGGCTAGCCATGCTCAGATCTAGCGCACTCCACGTACACAGCCACAATGAGGGTAATGGTGTTCACCGGCACACAACTTGTTCGCCTAGTTTGCAAGCCTAATTATTTGATCTTCGCTAGTCGCATCAGTTTCACAAAACTATAATTTTTGTTAATAAGTAACAAACTAATTAGTTTAAACTAGTGTAATTTTAGAATAACAAAGATGATTATCTAATAAAGATGTTGTTTGTATGCCTAGATATGAAAAATAGCTCTAATCTTGCTCACTATGAACTCCAACTAAAAGTTCTACATGTCTTTATTCGTGTTTGTTGTTGCCTTAGATAATTACGAAAATATTCATAGATGCAAGGGACTCACACAAATTAAGAACATGCAAAATTCCATCCCAAAAGTACATTTTTGTGTGTTTTGTGCAAAAAATGATAAGAGTTAAACATATTTCTTTCCATATCCCCATTCCGTGGTGTAAACAGAAGTTGAAGTTTCATGATATATTAAACGGTCCTAAAAAATCAAGCTAGGTACCTGTAGATAAGATTATGCCTGAGCCTTGAATATTTTGCTCTTCTCATCCTTTTACGGCAACTTAATTATTCCTGATTTAGCACGATTATTTAATCTGTTGTTTAAATGGAATTCCTGGATTGAGCCTATATGCCTAGGCAATAATAATGTGGAACTATGAGCATTAATATGTTGGTGTGCATTAGGAACATTAAATGCATTAGCTAGTTCCAGCTTAAACTTTTCCATCATTGCATCAAATGGATAAGTATGCATCTATAAAATAATTAATAGAAGCAATTGGTATTACGTTAGTAAAAATATATTATCCTTTAAGGAAAAAATAATGCACTCCATGCTTCTAATTTGGCACAACTTATCATTTTTTTACTTTAATGGAATTCCTCAATTCAAGTTACGAGATTGTGCTCTATTAAAAGCTTACCATTTCTCATCATCACAACTCACAAGTCCTGCAACCATCAATAGTTCTAGCAGTGAAATATTTTATCCAAGATGAGGATTATGATAGTGCTACTTCTGACCCTCGCCTTTCTCGTGGTAGCTTCAAGTACCATTTGTTATCGTATTGTATTAGTTGGCTCGCCTGGCAAGTTATGGTTATGAAGTTTGATTTTTTTTTCATGTTAAATTTGTGTAGATGCCAAAGAATGTGAGTCACATGTTATCCATCCGCTAGGTAAGGAGTGCGCCATTGAAACATGTGAAAGGTTGAACACCGGTTGTAACATTGTGGGTAGATCAAGCACATGGAATAACACTTGCACTAGAAATGGGTGTAAATGCACGATGTGCTTTTGAGACACCTACACCAAGAAAAGGTTAATAACTAGATTATGATATAACATGGCATGTTTTCTAGAATAATAATGTCGTAATATTTTTGAAGTAGGTGTAGCTCTACCAATCACTAGACATGTGGAATATGGTATATATATATATATACATATATATATATATATATTTATATTTGTACTACACCGGGTGTAGTTACACCCACATGTGTTTCACATCATCTAGGCCGTATCTGTCATACCAGGGAGTATGTACGTGTAGTATAAAGTATTATAAGACTATTTGGTAGTATATATATATACTACTTTTGAGGTAGTATGTACAAGTTTTTCACATACCTCTTCTTTTACATACAAATATGAAGGTATTTCAGATATATAGTGCAAACTATTGCTATATTTGAATTTTTTCACGTAACTTAATTTGAAGTATCTTAGATATAGTATATGAACATACTTAAACCAATAAAGTATCACGTATACTTCCGTATGGTGGTAGCTACACCCAGGAGTAAGAAGAATTATATATATATATATATATATATATATATATATATATATATATATATATATATGGATATGATATTCCTAGTTTGAGTTGTTTATAATTATGAACTGAGCTATATATGGTCTTTGTTTGTTGTTTGTGCAAGTTCACTTTAGTGTGTGGATAAGAACATAAAACTCAGTGCCACTACAAATTACTCCCTCTTTATTTTTTTTAAGTGTAGTTTTGTACATTAACATGGTATTCAAAATACATCAATGACCACTAATAGTATTTATGACAATATATACATAAAACTCAATTTAAAATTAGCTACGGAAGCTATAGCTGCAAATGCAACCTCTATTTCTAGTACAAAGCCTGATCATGCTTTATGTTGTATTATTTGATGGATATAAAATATTCAAAAGAACATTGAATATGATGGCAACCCACATGTGTTTGCATCGATCGAATCATGCCTCAGAGGGCCAAGCTTACTTTTCATTTGAAGAAAAGAGCACTACTTTCGTTTCTTTTACTTTTGTTTTGTCGAGCATGCATGTATGTGTAGTACTCTTTTTCACATGATCTCGTATTGATTTCATATTCAATGGAAATAATCAGTGACGGAGCCTAAATATCAGCATACGACCATCATCAAAAACCTAGCTAGAATTGCTTGCTACTCACAACTTCTCTCAAGACTCGGGGAGTACAATAATACTGTAAGCAGTTCTTAATGCAGAATCACATATGTTGGTCACCGCCCATCATCGTACAATGTCATAGCAAAGTTGATAGATGCTAAATATATGGCACGAGATATAAACGCAAGAATATCATCACCATTCATGTGTACCTAAAGTCTCCTACCATCTAACATTACTTTATTAGGAATATTCACCTTTGATTCTCCCTTTCTCCTCCATTTCCCTTCATGTATCCAGAGAAATGCACATTTTGTGAAGCACTAACAACATGTTTCTAGTATATATATTTCTTCTTTGTCATGGCATGCAAACTTAAATGGACATGTTAGATACTATCCAGAGTGCAAGCGTGTGTCCTTGCAATTTGCGAGCTCTTTGGGTGCTTGCATTACAACCAAACTTTATTCTAGCCTGGTATTAAATCATCAAAGATTCAAGGTCACACTCACCTCTTGTATGACCCTTATGTGTTAGATGAATACATAGCTTTTCTCATTGACATGCTCTATTGATATGGTATTTAAACTTTGTGCATACATGAAAAGTACGAGTTAGGGTTGGACAAACCATCTTAGTCACCCAATATAATCTAGTGAGTCAAGTCAATAAGTTGAATATCTGAACAATAAGTATTAACTCAATATTTAGTCCCATAAAACACCCTACTAATTACCATTAAAACCTATCTTCTCCAATTATGAGGACTATTTAGTCATCATAATATGACTGTTGACCTTATTTATCTTATTATACAATATATGTTAAGACCATATTGTGGTTGCTACTTTGGATATAACTAATACTATGCAAGTTTCACAAAATTTGAATAAATATATAGGAAGCTCCAAATTTGGTGGCATCTTATCTTGGAATACTTTATAACGGAACAATATGTGCATTTTACATGTATGTTTTCCAGTATAGTACAACAAAACAATTCATCCTGAAACCATAAATGATGTTGCTTTGTCAATATGTTTTCTAGTATAGTACAAATTACATTAATTTTCTATGCAATCTTCACTTTCTAAACACAATGAACATAAGTACTATTGAATTTTACACAGTGATATTGCATTTTGGTGTTTCAGAAATATTTAGATCTATAAGGATACTATAAAATAATAACATGTAAAAACTCTTCTCAAAATGCATGTACTTGTGCTTCGTGCTAAACAATAGTATTAATAGATTTATCTTGCGTTCTTTATACCGCACAAATATATCAAAAAATATTGGTTTTACCTGTTTTGTAGCATTAACAACTTTTATAAAAAATATGTTTTGTGAAACTTCATGAATATTAAATCATCATAAAGGCTGATGGGTCTAGATGTATCTGCTAACCCAATAGGCCTATTGGATAAGCAAAGTGTAAGCAACCTAAATTACATGATCTTCTTATTCTTCCATGTAAACTTAATGGTTCTTAATTTGGGCACACTTATAATCTTCTACTTTAGGAGAATTCCCCAATTAAGGCTACACCAAGGAGGACAAGACCATAATAAGCAAGCAAAATTTAAATAATACTTATTATTTCACGCGTCTAGTATCCAATTTTGATCTTGCTTGTCATTGCTTTGGTACCACATATCTAGTAATTAATAATGCACTTAATGTTCTTAATTTGGTAGTACCACTTATCAACATATCAGTTTAATGGCTTCCTCAGTTAATGTTATGAGCATTGATATCACCCTCTATAAGAGGACTATCATTTCATATGTGTTCTTCACAACTCACAACTCTGACAACCAGCAACAATTCATATCAATGTTACGTCAAGCTAAGATGAGGACTACATCGACACTACTCCTGACCCCGGCCCTCACCTTTCTCGTTCTAGCAGTAGGTACCATATGTTCATGTAGTATTTATCTTTGGTAATTCAGCACGATGTGTCCTTTTATTTATTTTATGTTCAAATTGTGTAGATGCAGATGAACAATGTGGGTCACAGGTTATCCCTCCGCTGGGTAAGGCATGTAATCTCCAAACATGTGAATATGAGTGCAACATCCAGCACAATCTCTGTGTTATGGATAAAATATGCACTCGCAATGGCACTTGCACTACGGAAGGGTGCAAGTGCACCGTCTGCTACAATAGAAGCTTCTAGAAATAAGATACCATATCATGTTGATGATGTACTGGCGTGGGGCACCATGTCTCCGTCCTTGGACATAAGTATGAAATATTGATCTGATATTCCTACTTTGTGTGGAAACGCGAAATGATGACTTGATCTACATATATATAGTGTTACATTGTAGTACTACCTCCATTTCAAAATATAAGTCTTTTTGATACTAGTTTACCTTTCTAAAAAGGCTTACATTTCAGACGGAGGTTTCTTTCTAAAAAGGAACAAAGTAGTAGCTTTTAGGGGCACAACTTGATTTCAGAATTAGATCAGACAGGCTAGGTCGGCATCTCCGTCTGCGAACGATGATGAACAGCAACATAACAGTACTTGTGTTCGCTGCACAGTGACGTATGTGTGTGAAACGTGAATTTTTGGGCGTGTTTGGTTGCAAAGATCTAAATTTCCCCTACTTGGTCCGCTAGGTGCTGCATGAGGGGAGATTGGGCTCGTTCCAACTTGAGCTTTTTGTTTGGCTTCCTGCATTCAGTTTTCCTGCAAATTGGCCTAGTTGTTTGGTTGCACACATTTCAGACTTCTCCCCCTGGTGATGCATTTCACAGGTGTTCGGTGTGGTGCTTTGCACCTGATCCCATGGGTTATGATCACCCATTTAAAATTGGGTGATCTTACCACCACAGTACAAATACAACACATGATCAATAACATGCATATGCAGACACAACATTACGACCTAAACCATATATATATACTACCATGCAGTCAACAATCAGGGGTTCTAACTTACACCCCTGATCAAAAGAACCATCAGTAGGGGTATCACATGCCCCTGGACTACCAGGGGTTTAACCCAGACCGAAAGAACCATCAACATGAGTATCGCATGCCCTTGAACCACCAGGGATTTCACCCCTGGTCAAAAGAGATCAGATAAGTTCATCATCACGAGTTGTCCATCAGCAACTACTACTAATACTTACAAACTATGACATGAAGGACGCCGGTGTCTAGCCATGGTCAGGGTAGGTGTACTGCCTTGCGCTGGAGGATCCCGCCTTGTAGATCGTCATCTTGATGTTGAAGGCCTTGAGCTTGAACTGAAAGATTGCAGAAGTACTGATTGTGTTGATATTGATTGATTACAATGAGAGCCCTTGGGCTGTTTATATAGTACTAGAAGACTTAGAGGGAAAGAAGACTAATAGAGATATAATTGGATTACAAACTTAAACTACCAAATATAGACCAAACTCCATACCGTAACATACTCTACCCCCTCGCCCCCTGCAGTCAGATCGGTAGTGACGCGAATAGAAGGAGTGTCATGGACGATCTGACTGGAGCATAATCCAAAAGCACGCACTAGAGAGGGAGCCGATGTCGATGTAGACGGGAGTGGGGTGCTATAGTCATGGTCGATGGTGGCGTTGGTGATGCAGTCACCATTGATGAAGTCGATGAGGTTGATGTTTTCATGGTGTTGTGGTCAATATCGTCGTTTAGCCTAGAGAAGTCGCCATAGTAGTTGAGGTAGACATAGCTGGAGTTAGAGTAGTCGAGGTAGGCGACATGCCTTTTCGAGCTTACCAAACTCGGGAGCATGCCAGGGATGAAGGAACGCGCCGGTGTTTCCAATACCAGACGTGCAAATCATGAGCCATGCGAGCTAGAGTCGGAGGGAGAAACAGAGAAATTATCTATGAATGGTTAGTGCGTAGAAGTTGTCCACCGATTTTTCAGCGTAGATGAAGTAGTTGCAAGAACAAAATTAATTTAGTGTAGAATAAAAAATAGACTGCGACTCTGGCGACGAGGTCATGGTGGATGAAGATGACGAGGTAGTTGTTGATGGCGATTGAATTGTAGCGGTAGTAGATCTTGGGGATTATACCCATATTTTCCTCTTGTAGTTGGGCGGCATCGCTAGTGGACGAGAAGAAAATTTTGTTGGCGTTGACATTGACCACGATCAGTGGTGGTGGCAATGATGTGGCGATGTTGTTGGTGTAGATAGTTGTCAGCGATGATGACCACGGGGATGAAGGTACAACCCTTTGTTGACTGTGAGGCGCATACTCGGGGACATGCATCCCAGTTGATGTTTGGTGAAGACGAGTCGGCCTGGTGACGACGTGCAGACGGAGCAGCCGATGCAGTGTGTGAAGGCGTCCCTTGGCTATGATTTTCCGGAGATGAGTCGACACCGAGGTTGAAGTAGAGTAGCGTGATGACGACATGCGTCTATGGACGACGCAATCCAATCTATGATCGTCGCAAGAAGAAGAAACGCCGGTCAAGCGGCCGGTGAGATAATTTTGGCAAAGCAAGATCTAATGTACTAGTTGAGTGGCCCCCGGTGGAGAACGATCTCCCCGGGTGCGGCACGACGGAAGTGGTGGGTGGCTGATGAGTCCAAAATTGAAGCATTTTTACCTTTTTTTTACATAAATAGAGTAGGGATCGTTGTATCTCACCGAGTTTGCACGCGCCATTTTGTTCTTGTTTTAACAGGATCCCAAATCATTGAGTCATATATGAACATATCAATTGGAACTGTCATATTATGCAATTATATGATATTTCTAAGTGATAAAAGTCATTTTATGGATCTACCTTCGCACTTGGGAGAATACCAAGCGAGGAGGAGCAACCAGTACAGATAACGACCGGTGGTACGGGCTCTGCCCGTACTATCCCCCCGTACAAAGTGTCATCATGACCGTCTCGTTAAATACTCTCTCCTCGCGAAGACGCGAGAGAGATCCGACATTCATAGCCACGAAAAACCACATCTGAAAGGGATCTGAAGGAGGAACTTGGCTGGGGCAAAATCCTAGCTACTTCATGGATCATTGGAGGACAATGCATCATCCACTTCATCATCAACCGCTGCATCTCCATTATAACCATTACCCCCCATCTTTCATCTATTAGATATTGTTGTAATTTTAGATTCAATTATGGTTTGCATTAGATCTACCTCCATACTTTTATCCATTCATTTGATTATGATGATGTTGTTGATTGCTTCCATGAGTGAGTAGTTCCCTTGTTTTTGGGGAGATGGAGAAACCCTAGTACTATTATGAATTTGTAATACAGATGATCTTTTCTTGTGTCCATCTGACTTGCTCGTCTATGATATAATTATGATTTGTGTTTGATCTCTCTTTAGATGGTATGTGTAGTAGGCCACATATCATTTGCCCTCGGGACCAAAACGGAGGGAGAAATCCTTTGGACGTGCCTTGGAAGCGTACCCGGAATGGCCCCGTGACAGATTGGCGCCAGCTCGTAACCTACACGGTCAAAGGAGGATTAAAGAGGAACTCCCTAAGCTAATTACGATATCCATGGGAAAACCCTTAATTGTCGTGGTTTGTATGGGTGACAGCTCTCAGACATCGCAGTGGTTATTTAGAGGTGACCTCACTCTTGGCTTAACAAAGTTGCCTCCTACGAGCCTTGTAGTGAACATCTTGTTATGGAGCTCTCTCCACACATCTCATGACACAAGGGGTGTGTTATCTTGATTACATATAACAATAATACTCCCTCCATCCCATAATATGTTGCGCATAATTTTGCGTGCAAGTCAAACTTTGCAAACTTTGACCAAGAATATCCAAAATAATATTAATTTATATGATATGAAATGCATATAATATGAAAATATATTTTAAGACAATTCTAATAGTATTAATTTGGCATTGGATAGATTCATATTTCTATCAAACTACTTGGTCAAACATTGTAAAGTTTGACTTTGATAAAACCTTATATGCAACATAAATTGGGACAGAGGGAGTACTATGATAGTGGTGTATCCTACATCCCCGAGAACATTTTATCCCTATTGAGTTCAACCACGCTTTCGTACAAACTTGTTACTTATTTTCTTTTACTCGTTTTAATTACTTTTCTGCAAACAACCATAAAACTTCCAAACACCCTTTACTTGAGATCCAAGGCAGCTTATAAGTATCCTTTGGTAGAGATTAACGAGAGGCATAAATACCTTTACCAATAGCTCTCTGTGGGTTCAATATCTTTACTTTGAAACTAGCTATAGTTGATATGTGCACTTGCGGTCATCAAGCTATTTTGTGGCGCCGTTGCCGGGGAGCTAAGATTTTTTGGTCTTTGTTCTTAGTTACTTATTTTAAAATTGTTTTACTAAAGTTGTTTACTAGTTTCATGTATGCACCATGATTGCACTTGGACTGATTAATCAGCTCGATGCTACTAAATACCTCGGGAAGTTCAATAGAGGACTCATCAAGGAATTCGCGAGTGGGGGCGAACTACAAGACGAGGTCAACCCTCATTTTATCGATACTATTAAAGAAAAAAATTGAAGGAGATGATCCAGATGAGGATCCTTACACTCATTTAATGCATTTTACCGAGCTATGTTGGACCCTTAAATTGAGAGGCTATTTCGATGATGAATTGAAACTTAAACTGTTTAGCCAATCTCTAATCAGCACTTCTTTGGATTGGTATAGAATTTGCCATGCAGAGAAAATTGATACTTGGGAAAAACTTAAAGGAGAATTGTATATCGATTCTTTCCCAAGGTAAAATCTACTGAAATAAAAAGGGCAATTACAAACTTCAAGAACCGCCTAGGTGAAGGTTTCGTAAGGGCCTTCAAAAGATACAAGTCTCTACTTAATAAATGTCCCCATCATGATTTACCTAAATGGTATGTTTTGCATATTTTCTATGGAGGACTTAATCAAGAAATTAAGCATGAGCCTGACACGAATTCAGGAGGCGCTTTCATGGAGTAAACTTTAATTAAAGCTTGGGAACTTTTAGAATGAATTCGCCGTAATAGAGAAATATGGGGATTTGATTTAGGAGGTGAAGGAGGTATATAAATTGAATATGGATGTATCAATGCTTATAAAGACTCCGGTAAAGTAAAAGAAACTGCTGATGAACTGCAAATTGATGATGATATTATTTTGCAACTCCTTCAATCTTTATAGAACATATTAAAGCTCCTAAGAAAGACTAGCTTCATTATACTCCACCACCCGAGCCAGTTGTATAAGATGATCCAATAATCACAGCCCCTGTCGAACCATTAAAGGAGGTATCCCCATATGTTGAACCCTTTCCTTTCCCAAGGATGGTGAGAAAACATATGATGACTCAGCAACTAGAGGATCAACACAAAGAAGAAGAACTATTTCTCAAGGATTTAGAAGAGGAGACACAAAGAAGGAAAACTGAAGAAGAACATGTACAAGAGGTAGAGGCATCAATGAAAGAATATATTTTAACCTTGTTTGCACACTGCAACATAATTGATCTAGATACCAAAGCTTCGTAATTCGTCGAAGGAAAGATAAAAGCTAAATAAGTTGGTAAGCCTATTCTCCCTTGTACTTTCGGAGGAACTTCCTATTATGGCATTTGTGCCATCGGTACAGCTATTAATGTTATCCCTTTTAATTTTTATTTAAAAATTCAAATTGAATTAACTCCAGTTGAACTAGAAGATACGGATATGACTATAATGCTTGCAGATAAAACACTCAGGGTCCCCATGGGGGTAATTAGGAATGTTCCAATTTGTGTTGGACCATACAAATACCACATTGATTTTGTCCTTATTGATATGCCTACTGATGTTTATTGTCCTATCATTTTTGGAAGAACTTTTCAATATACCACAGGGGCAAACATAGATTGCAAGAGACAAACTATGTCCCTCAAGTTTGATGAGGAGAAAATGGATTTTCATTTCTCCAAATTTGACCATAAGCCGACTATTGAAGAATTGGATGATGATGAGTACGAACGTGAGGAAGAAGGTAATATCGTTAATTTAGCCTTAATAGTCATCAAGACTCTTGACGGTGATTTAGCAAGAAGTTTAGTCAATAATAATATCCTCTAGGACATAGAAAAAGATGAAATGGATGATTATCTTGACTCCACACCTGAGGTGGACACCGATATTAATCAAAAATATGAAGAACCCATAAGGAAATGATACAAGGCTCTTCGTCCTCCAATCCTTAAAACTCTACCAAAGGAACTAAAATATAGGTTTATTGATGATACCAATAAATTTCCTATTATTATAAGTGCTAACCTTGCAGAGAAAGAGGAGGAAAATTTAATGAAGGTTCTCCGCATGCATCGAAATGATCTGGGGTATTCAATGAGTGACTTGAAGGGGATTAGTCCTTCGATATCCACCTATAGAATATTCATGGAAGAGGGAGCTCAGCCGGTCGCAGACTTTCAGCAATGTCTTAAACCTCACATGAAAGAGGAGGTAAGAAAAGAAATAATACATTTGTTGGATGCATGCGTCATCTTTCATGTAGAAGAGAGTGAATGGGTAAGTCCTATTCATTGTGTTCCTAGGAAAGGTGGGTTTATGGTTGTCGAAAATGAACATAATGAAATGGTACCTACTAGAACTGTTGTTGGTCACAGGATGTGCATTGACTATAGAAAACTTAATAAGGAAACTAGGAAGGACCACTACCCTTTACCGTTTATAGATCAAACTTTAGAAAGACTTGCTATGCACTCTCATTTTTGTTACTTAGACGGCTATTCCAGTTTTTCCAAATTTATGTTCACCCTGATGACCAACTTAAGACTACTTTTATTTGTCCTTATGGCCTTTATACTTATTGTCGTATGCCTTTTGGTCTTTGCAATGCTCCTGCCACTTTTCAAAGATGTATGACTTCTATATTTGCTGATTATGTTGAAAGTATTATGGAAGTATTCATCAATGACTTCTCTGTTTATGGAACGTCCTTTATTCATTGTGTCCATAATCTTCATAAAGTTTTGTAGAGATGTGAAGACACTAACTTAGTCTTAAACTGGGAAAATTCCATTTTATGGTTTAAGAAGGCATAGTGCTTGGTCACAAAGTCTCAGGTAAGGGCATAGAAGTTGATAAAGCAAAGATTCAAGCAATAAAAAGGTTACCCCCTTCCCTAGACATAAAAGGTATAAGAAGCTTCTTAGGTCATGTGGGATTTTATAGAAGGTTCATTAAGATTTTTTCAAAAACTGCTAGACCTTTAACTAACCTTCTTCAAAAGGATGTTCGTTTATTTTTTTTTGAAAAGTGTCTTACTTCTTTCAACATATTAAAACAAGCTCTCCTTGAAGCTCCCATTATAAAACCACCTAATTGGTTTTGGTGATTTTACTCAACCAATTTTATTCGAAGAGAGGAAAAAAAGATACTCAAATAAATTCATGTTCCCTCGATGATCGAAGCTTATGAACTCCTAAACACATCTTTGTTCTGCATGATTTGCTGCTGTTTATTTTTACATATCTGCATTCCCTTCGTTTCTCTGAGGTCATTGCCGGTCTTACGAGGTCGGTATGGGTGGGAGGTACGACCGGACCCGCCCGTACCGCTGGATGTTAAGCCCGCTGGTGACCTTCTTTTGTTTTTTGCAAACTGGTACGCCCACGCCGTATGGGAGTAGCCCCCTGTACGGCTGGTCGTTATTAGTTCTCTGCCCTTTCTTTTGCTCTTTGTTTGTGTTTAAAAAAAACCAAAGCCGCAAAGTTAGTATGGACGGGTAGTATGGGCAGAACCCACCCGTACCACTGAGTCGGTTGACTATTACCAACTTTATCGCAGCATGTTTTTGGAAATGACCTGGTACGGGCGCGCCGTACGGGCATCCGCCCGTACCATCTGGTCATTATGATCGCAATTTTCTTCTTTTGCACTTATTTGTTTCCATACTTGTTGGGATTCTTTTGGTGATCCTTTTTCTTCCAATACGAGTTTCTCCCTGCTCCTGACCCTTACTAAGCCTCTTTAGAGGTCCCTCTCTCTCTCTCTTATATCATCAAATCTAATCTACTTGATGCGCTACCCAGTTCAAGGCAAAGGAAAGCCTCTAAACCTCATGGATCCTTTGTGGGATAGTTTCTAGACCTCCTCCATCGAAGCTGATGATCGTGAAGCTCAAGGCCTAAGACCGAAGAACAAGTGGTACACCTATGATTCCGATGATGATTCTGATGATGAGGAGTTCAAGATCTTCATGGAGCAATCGACGAGGGGATGGAAGCAACTGGACTACTTGGCTATGGTGAAGCCCGAAGACGAGGAACAAGCCAAGAAACCTCATGGGAAGGGATGCACGGAGTTGCTCAAGTTCATCGCCGTCAACTACTCTTCACCAAAGCGTAAGAAATCTAACCGTCCAGATGCAGGAACCTATTAGGAGACTATGGCACATACCTCAACAACAAAGAAGATCACAATGAACGGGCGCTTGAGCGTGAAGACACAAGAGGATTGGGGGTTCAACCTTCTGGACATGCTAGTCGGCGCGCACGTCCTAGACACTAAACACCATCTTCACAGGATAGACAAGTACCAGAAAGAAGAGCTCATCCATAGGGAGATCGTGTGCAAGCGTCTTTTGGATCTTGAAGGCAAGAAGGAACTCAATGACGTGATGAGAAAGGTCACTGATGGAATGCTCCTCTTGCGTTCGGATCTACAGAAGTGTCTTTGACGCATATCTGCTCTGGAAGAGACAAACAAGAAGCTTCACACAGCGGTCTCCAACAAAACTACCTCACCATGATAGACGCCACGGTACCGAATAATCGCAAGGGATTATTTGATCCACCTGGCTTGATTACAAGCTTGGGGGATCTGTGAGAACATGGTAATCTACCTTACAGTTTTAGCATGTTTTCTTTTCCGCACGCATGTTAGACTTTAATTCCCGAATTTGCATTAGTTGCATCAACTTCGAGCTCCCTTTGTTCAAGAGAAAATTTATATCAGTTGAGTTGTGAGACTTTATGATAATTGAAGTTGTGTTTGATTCATGATTATTATATTAGATGATTGAACTAGGTTGAGTGTTATGATACTTGTACAACTGCCATGATTTTAGGGACTTCCACACCAATGAAAGTATTGATTAAGTTATGAGAAGAAGAATTCTGGTAGCATATTATAATTAAGAGCTTTTGAAAGCCATTGAAGTAGTGAGCATGATCAAATAGCTGTACTGAAAGAAAAAGAGGAAGAGTAGCAAGTAAAAATATAGACATATAGTTATTGAAAGAAAAAGAAGAGAGCAGCTATCAAAAGAATCAAACATAGAAGAAAAGGAATGATCATGAATCTCCATTACTAAACTTAGTGCCCTATATCTCTAAAATCTGTGATTATATGATATGTTGAATCATTAGCAGTTTCTTACGATTTCATTAATACTAGAAAATGTGTGGAAGCCTTGAAGTTATGAAATGTGTAAGGGTATGGTAATACCCCCGAAGTATCTCTACATCCGATGTTGTATTCCTATTTCAATTTCTGCCTCATTTATTGTAACAAATCATGTCTCATGAACATAATGATCTTGTCCATAAGCCACCATATTGCTCGGGGACGAGCAAGAGCCTAGCTTGGGGGAGTTCATGAGTCCAAAATTGAAGCAACTTTACCTTTTGTTTTTACATAAATAGAGTAGGGATCTTTGTATTTCACCGCGTTTGCATGCGCCATTTTGTTCTTGTTTTAAAAGGATCCCAAATAATTGAGTCCTATATGAACATATCAATTGGAATTTTCATATTATGCAATTATATGATATTTCTAAGTGATAAAAGTCATTTTATGGATTTACCTTCGCACCTGGGAGAATACCAAGCAAGGAGGAGCAATCGGTACTGATAACGAACGGTGGTACAGGCGGGACCCACTTGTACCGTCTGCCTATACCAGGTGCCATCATGACCGCCTCATAAAATACTTTCTCCTGGCGAAGACGAGAGAGAGAGATCTGACATTCATGGCCACCAGAAACAACAGAAAACCAGATCTGAAAGGGATCCGAAGGAGGAACTTGGCTAGGAAAAAATCCCAGATGTTTCACGGATCATTGGAGGACAACACATCATCCCCTACATCATCAACCGTTGCATCTCCATTACCACCATTACCCCCATCTTTCATCTATTCAATCTTGTTGTAATTCCAGATTCAATTGTGGTTTGCATTAGATCCACCTCCGTACTTTTATCCATTCATTTGATTATGATGATGTTGTTGATTGCTTCCATGAGTGAGTAGTTCCCTTGTTCTTGGGGAGATGGAGAAACCCTAGTACTATTATGAATTCTTAATAAAGATGATCTATTCTTGTGTCCATATGACTTTCCTGTCTATGATATAATTATTATTTGTGTTTGATATCTCTCTTTAGATGGTATGTGTAGTCGGCCACATATCATTTTCCCTCGGGACTAAAGGGAGGGAGAAATCCTTTGGACGTGTCTTGGAAGCGTACATGAAATGGCCCCATGACAGATTGGCGCTGGCTTGTAACCTACACTATCAAAGGAGGATTAAAGAGGGACTCCCTAAGCTAATTACAATATCCACGAGGAAACCCTTAACTGCGATGGTCTATATGGGTGACTGCTCTCAGACATCGCAGTGGTTATTTAGAGGTGAGCTCACTCTTGGCTTAACAAGGTTGCCTCGTACGAGCCGTCTAGTGAACATCTTATTATGGAGATGTCTCCACACATCTCATGACACAAGGAGTATGTTATCTTGATTATAAAAATTATACTATGCTAGTGGTGAATCCTACATCCCCGAGAACATTTTAGCCCTATTGAGTTCAACCACACTTTCATACAAACATTGTACTTGTTTTCCTTTACTTGTTTTAGTTACTTTTATGCAAACAACCATAAACCTTTCAAACACCCTTCACTTGAAATTGAAGGCAGCTTATAAGTATCCTTGGGTAGAGACTAACGAGGGGCATAAAGACCTTTAGCAATAGCTCTCTGTGGGTTTGATATCTTTACTTTGAAACTATTTACAATTGATCTATGCACTTGTAGTCATCAATGGATAAGCCCTAGGTCATTGTAACACCCCCAGGATTAGGTTTAAACAAACCTTGGATTAACATCCGAGATAAACTTAACTCCAACCTCGAAGACTCACAATATATGATTCGGTAACATTACAGAACACAGGGATACAACAACATAAGTTTAAACTCTTAAGAGAGTATGATATCAGATTATACAAACCAGGGGTCACAGACCCATCATCACACCAAACAGCAAAAGCAAATTATGTTGTTCTATACAACAAACTTAACAAAGGGCCTAAGAGGCCATAAACATAAGCGACGTCCAACCCATAGTCCTCAGGCTGCTACCTAGGACCCCAACTACTCGTCGATGTCAATGTAGAAGCCACCTTTAGTTGCAACTAGATAATCTGTAGAAAAACAACAATGGCGCAAGGCTGAGTACGAGAATGTACTCCGCAAGACTTAGATAACCTAGTATCTACATGCTCTAGCTAGAAAAGTTTTCTCTGGATTTTATTTGCGTAAATCCAACTTTATTTGTCATCAAGAGAGAGAGAGAGAGGAGGCTCGTCTACGCAGAATACTTTTAAAACAGGGTAAGAGAGCGTCGACTCCATCTTGAACATCAGCTCTTGTTAACCAAGAACAACTAAACTCCTCATCTGGGATCACCCCCGAGGAAACATCCTTAAGCACACGTGGAACAACAAGTTTTATATTTAGTTATTGTTATCTATGATCATCACGTCCCTTCCCAAGTTGTTCATAAACGTGAATACGGCTTTTCAAAAAGATTTAACCCTGCAGGGGTGTACAATTTTACCCACACGTACCAACCGACTCTTAGTGCCAAATTATTAGCCCTCTTCTTTGGAGGGCCGGCAGAGGGTGGTTAACCATGACCTTTACCTTGCTGTCACCGAGACCATGAGTCACGCCTAAGGAGGGTTCCACTGTAACAAGTCAAGTCCCAAATCCGGTCCCTAGAGATGTGGGCGGGGTTGGTTTACTAGAGGGACCGCCTCAAGCAACCCCGGTCATGCTTACCTACCTATTATGATGCACCTCCTTCTCCTCCTCTTTTGATAACATTTTCAATGCATATGCCAAATGGAAAGCCCGAACTAGGTGACTCATGGAACCTACTAGGCAAGTTAGTTAGTCAAGGGGTTCCCAAGCCGCGTGTGGATGTACGCTCGTCTTGGTTCAAGAGGCAAGAACTCGGTTCCTAGTGGTGGCGAGCATAGGACTACAAAAACCACACCCAACATGGCCTCCCATATAGGACTTAGCCTGTTTATCCATCACCTTCGATCATGTCTCCATCTCATAACTTTCTAGAATTCTTTGGCATCTCCGATTCATCATCATCAGGATGGATCAAGCAAAATTACTAAGCATGGCTAAGCTAGACGGTCGAAGTAGCTCTCGCAACGCTCACATGCTAGGCCTAGATATGCTAGGAGCAGTGGATCAGGTGGATAAGGCTACAACAGGGAAACTATGCAGCATATAGGTGACTCTAGCTACTGACGAAAGACCACATTGGAATCTTGTGCAATATAGCGAGAAAATAGATACTTTGCAAAACATAGGTTCAGAATGAGAGGTTACGCTTGGCTTGTCCTTCACTAGACATGTACGGATATTTTGTGTCGTTGACTTCGGCCTCGTGCTCGGATCCTATCGCGAAGAAGCAATACCAGAAAGAAAGGAAACAATCAACATCTTGAACCATGCAATGCGCAAGCACATGAATGATATGTCGGATTAAAGTTATCATGGCAACTCTAGGATTAGTATCGATTTAAATGGGTTAGGAGTGCTGAGGGTTTGGCATTCCATCGATCCCATATGCAATTAGGGGGGTTTGATGTTCCTCTAAACTAGCTAGGGTTTAGGTTTCTCAACAATGCATGAATATATTTTTGAAGTGTAGATCTCATTTTTCTGATAATTTTGACATATTATTCATATTTTTATGGTTAAAACTTTTATTACCGCACCCTATTCTACCCATAGACACTAACGAGTGGGACCAGGGCCACGTTGGATTGCCACCGTGGCAAAGGTTGCCAAGCGCCGGCGTCAGTGCCACGCGGGGCCACGTCAGAGTCCACATCAGACTCGCCGGCGGGAGCGGCAGGAGGTCTTCGTCGGTGGCGTTCCTGGCGGTTCCAGGAAGCGCCAGTGGCAGCGTTCGAACCGCGCGGACGAGACGAACCTATGGCGACTAGCACCGGTAGCTAATGGTCACCAGAGCACGTGGCATGACAGCGAGCTGCGGTGGCGCATGACGCAGGGATGCTAGAGACCATGCTAGGAAGCGCAGAAAGGATGGGGAGAAGCAGAAGCACACCATAAAGCTAACTATGCAGGTCGAAAGGAGAGAGGGAGGCCAGAGAGGAAGCTAGGGTGGCGGAGGTTCTTGTCGGTGTCGTAGAAGACGGCATCGATGCGGTCGTCTGGAGGTGAATGGGTTCGATTCAAACAACGAGGAGGAAGCAGAGGTCAAGGCAGAGCTCGTGGTGCGGTTAGCGGAACTTGGGGGCGACGGAGACGACGGCTAGCCGGCGGCTAGGGTTCTGGCGTGCGACGAGAGCCAGAGAGAGGAAGAGAGGGAGGGATCTAGGGTGAGTGAGAGGATAGGGAGAAGGGAGATCACGTCTCGGCGGTCTTGTCCCCATCTCCACATTGGTGGATAGGCAGGAATCGCGGTGCGGCAATCGACGGCGACGGCGGCATGCATCTTCTTCTAGCTGGTCGAAGACGAAAACCACTTTGCGGAAAACCCCCTATAGAAGAAGAGAAACAACCCGCGGTCCTGATCTAGTGATCCAGGGGCTGGAACTTCCAGAAAACCCCCTGGGTTTAATAAAACCTTTATTTTTATATAAAAACCACTTTATAAATGATTTTCAAGCCTTTTTTAAAATAGGGAAAAGGCAGGGACGTTTTGGTAAATACTAGAGCAGCCCAAAATTTTAATTTGGGCACATTTTGAAACCATTTGTAAAGAAACTAAGGTTTTTCACTTGCATTTGTTCATACATATAGCTCACATGCATAGATTTTATTGATTTGAACACATACATGCAATGCTTAAGGACTAATTACAAATATTACAAACTGGGGTTGTTACAGTCGAGGAACGAGATGCTCTCATACCATGAAAGATTGCGGAATTACTAATTGTATTGATATTAATTGATTACAATGAGAGCCCTTGGGCTATTTATATAGTACTAGAAGACTTCGAGGGCAAGAAGACTAATAGAGATAGAATTGTATAACAAACTTAAACTACCAGAACGCCGTCGCGCTCTAGGGCATACTTGTACACCAGCTTCGGCCAGTTCTTCCTGAATTCAACCTGGCCAGCGAACCAGTCCACCTGCACCCACTTAGTTCCAGTGACTGACACAACGCGTGTCAGCGGGGCCCTGATCTAGTTCCTTAGGCCAAGCTGGAACGCCAGCGGGATCCAGCTGGATGATGAAGCGGCAAGGGACCTGGTTGATTTGGTGGTGGCCAATCTTTGGCTGCCGGCCCTTGTTGTTTTGCGGTTGCGAAGCCGCCTCCACCCTGCCGATGACCACGAGCTTCATTGCCCAGCGGTTGGTAGGGAGCACGTTAGTAAAACCCGGTGGGGGTGCCAACCCTTCCCCATAGTTTCACAGTCAAGCTTAACCACGTTGGCATGAAGCAAAACAAGGTCGGCACAAAAGTACAATCTACAACTACAAGCATTGCCCAATTGGGTAATGGACATGAAGAAAGATGGGTAAGAACTACAAGCATTGCCCAATTGGGGCAGTGCACATTAAAGCATAATGAATACGTACAAACCACATTGAAATCCCAATCGGGCTAAGTACCAGGAAAGTAACCAATTTAAGGATTTGGTTAAAAATGAATCCCCAAATTTGATGGCACATTTTCAAATCTCTATCTACCTAGTGTGAAAAAAGCCCCAAATCGTTCGTTCAAATCTCTAATTACATAGATCAAGTCCTAAGTGTCATCGACTTAGTACCAAATCCTAACCGCTAAACACATTACCAATGAATCGGGAACTTACCGTGGTTGCCCCTGGCACCATCGATGAAGATGGAGCAGCAGCAGGTGCCGTCGGACAAAAGAAGACGTGTCAGGCGCGGGGGTTGGGGCCTCCACCACAGGCGGAAAAACCCTATCCAAATCGTCGAGGGTGACCTCGACCCTGGTAGGGGCTTTTCCGGCCGCCTTCACCGCAGATGTGGCTGCCGCCGTAGATGTAGAAGAAGCAGCTGCCGCCGCGGCCGTCGCCGTTGCCGCCCGAGTTCTGCGCGTGCAGAAGGGTGTGGGAGCCCTGAGCGCCCTCGCGAAGGATGCCTCGCCGCCGCCGGCGACCTTCTCTAGTTGCGAGGCCACCCACAGACCATGGACACTCACCTCACCGATGTTGAGGGCGCAAAACGGAGGGGGAGGAGGAGCGCCGACCATGGAGGTTGAACCAGGGTGAGTGACAGAGGGAGTGAATTGGGCGGTGAGCGGAGTGGACTAGGAGTTAAGATGAAAACGTCCGTTTCTCGTGCTTCCCTACGCGTGCACCCGGTCGGTTCGCGGCGCTCGTCAGGACCTGGCTGCATAAAAACGGCCAATTTTGGCGTTCCCGGCGGGCCAACTTTCGGGCTGTTTTAAAACTCGTGCCATGCAGCAAACTCATGCAAGCCAAATAACCAAACGGGTTTATTTCTTCTCACCGGTGGCGTGAAACGAAAATCCGGCCTACCAAACACACCCTATATGTCTCGCTTTATATGTTACTAGCTAAGTGCCCGTACGTTGCTAAAGAAAAAGAAGTTATGTAATGATTACCAAAGACAATCGTCGACCACCGAAAAGGGATCTCGTGAACCACTGTGCACCACTTTTGGTGCAAAAAGAATGAGTCTGAAGCATAACCTGACTCATACAAAAACAATAATTTTCTTTCACACTTGAGGAGACCGGTGTAACTACACAAATATGATAATGTGCTGTGGAAAAAATTACATATCACCGTCTTGTACAATCAACATTTGTGATGCTTTTGAAAAGCGAGATAATTCCGGTGGTAAAGACAGTGGCTTATGTGTGCACGTTGTCTACAGTAAATAGTTGGTTGGTATAATCAACCTCCAGATACTCCATGGAATCGTATAGCCACCAACCATCAGCTCTGGAAATAAGATGTCAGAGTTTTGAAAATGAAAGTAGTTGATCCGCATGAAAATGGTAGCAATGACAGAGGCATGCTGAAGAGCAGGATGGAAGTGGCGCTCTCGAGATTATGCAGGACAATCCACAACGTCCGCCACCCGATTATGAAGGATAAGCAATTGCCCGCTAAACAAATTAAGCGTGCTATGCAGATTTCATAGGCTTTGCAGGAGTGCCCGCATACGCCCTGTCTCTCTGAAACACTCTGGAACAATAGTATGCAGACAATAGCATGGAACATATGGATTTTATAGGACAGCAAGTTCACGTACTAGACAGGAAACTCTTGTACAAAGGTCGCACACGGACTAGGCCTCGTTGCCCCAACCAAAATCTGAACATCATTTAAACAATCCGAATCTTTAGGTTTTAAGCAGTCCAAAGCTTCAGCTTTTAAATAGTCTGAAGCTCATTTAAACGGTCTCAAGCTTCGGCTTCTGCAAGTCGATCTAAAATATTTAGTACAACGAGATGCTTTCACTAATAAAATGATCAGCTGAAACTTCATGTTGCTATCTGCAGTAAACTGTATAAAGCTTTATGTTACTTCTGCAATTCAATCTTGCGCATTGTTGAGATTTTCTTGTACATTAAGAATATAGTATGAAGATACCAAATGGAAATAGTATGTACTTCAAATGTGTGATTTTCCTTGTTGACAGCTCGGTCATCAGGATTGCCTAGCAAGTGACCCTCCCCTTCCTCTGCTAAAAGAGCATCTTCTTCTTCATTGGATGGCAGCTGGGGCAACAGGAACATCTATTCTATTATATACTAAAAGTAATATAAGGGTGCTTTTCGAGGCACCACGTTGATCCACATATACAAAATTATTTGATCCGTCCATCTTAATCATAACAGTTAAGATTTAAAGCCGTAAAAGGTTACATAATCTACAACCACGTACAACATGTCACATGTAAAAGTCTTAGTATGTCATGTGTAAAAGTCTTAGTATGTCACGTGTAAAAGTCTTAGTGGGTCCATGCAAATAACAAACGTACGAACGGTACGTGTGGAAATTATTGTTTGAGTCACACATACATCCATTGGACTCTAGCTGTGCCCTGTTAAATTTTTTTTTTAGCATAATCTTTAATTTATTGTTCAGATTCACGTACCTGAACAAACTATCACCGTATTATTTTCTTTTTTTGCGATGACAAGCTCGGCGCCAATGCGATGACTTTTACTATTTCCCTATGTATGGCAAGGAGCCGAGTATCACTGAGTGTTTTTTACGTCTAATTCCCATATTTTGGCAATTAATAGCGGACGACCGGAAGAAAACAAGCGCAAGTGAAAGTCACGGGATGCACGACACTTACCCAGGGCGCACTGATGGAAGCACGCGCCAGTGCAGGCAAGCCGCATCCCACTCCAGGCGCCATAGGAATTCGATATTGCCACGCCTTGCATATTTAATGAGGTCGTAAATACTATCCATACAAAAAAAATACGAAGATAGGCGCAACCAATATTTATTTATTTTGCATGTTATAAAAATATTTATTTATTTTGTATGACATCATCTAAGTGATGGAAAAAAAATCCAAAAAAAAAATCAATAAGATATGTGATTTTAGCTTATGCTCATCACGTGTCACGACAGTGTATTACTACAATTGGACACGATGGCAGACTCATTGGAAATATACATGATGGGCAAGCAGAAGTGATACTCGCACCTCACCTTATGAAGATGTTATAATTAAGAAATGGATCTCTCTCTATAACCCTATAATTTGATTCGCATAAAGTGAACCAAATTTATAATTGGAAGAAGGTGAACAAAATTGGAGTTCTTTGGTACCTTTGAGCTCCATCCATAAGCTACTAGAGATGGACAATTGTGGGAATTTATTAAACATGTTCGTGTTTCAGGGGAACGAGAATAATAAGTGTAAATACAAACAAATTGTGTTATTTTCAGGAGATGTCAGGATAATATTTGTTCGGAATGATAAAATATTTTTTTTAATATTTATATTCAATGTAATTTCATGTTCATTATAAACTTTTAATTCTTATGAACTTCATACTGATCTGGATTCTTTGCTTTTGAGGATTACAAATGCTAGAGAGTAATTATAGAAATCACATTCGGTATAACCTTTTGGATATATGTCTAATAATTTTTCGATTCTTAATATTTAGTAGGACCCAACATTAAAATTTACTAGCATCTAGAAAAAAATGATGACTGATTAAGATTGCTTAAATATTCCGTCCATAACACCTTAGTCATATTACATCACACGACTAAAATGGCTGGATTGAAGAGTACAGTTATCAATGAGAGGGTTTATAAAATTAATACAAAATATTGCGTCCATTGGAAAATAAATGATAGGATGTTGTTATTGATTGTAAATATATTACAAAAACACCGAAAAAGTAAGATCGATAAATTTGATTAAAAGTATTGCCTTATCTTAGTCATAACGTAAAGTTGCCCGAGTTATATATTGCAGATTGTCCATATCTAAGATATCATGTAGTCAGAACAACATGAGAATATTGTGCATTTCATAACAAAACAGGGAAACATGAAGTACAAGGATGAAATAAAGGTAACGTTAATGTTATTTTTTAGTCAACCTATATAGTAACAGGGGTAAATTATTTTTGTTTCACCTTATTATGGAAAAAATATAGTTTATCTTCCGACACATAATGGTATAGGAATCATAGGATCATTGCTCAGCTAATAAACACTAATTATTTGACAGCTTCAATGTCATCCTTACACTGCTATATGATAGGATGTTGTTATTGATTGTAAATATATTACAAAAACACCGAAAAAGTAAGATCGATAAATTTGATTAAAAGTATTGCCTTATCTTAGTCATAACGTAAAGTTGCCCGATTTATATATTGCAGATTGTCCATATCTAAGATATCATGTAGTCAGAACAACATGAGAATATTGTGCATTTCATAACAAAACAGGAAACATGAAGTACAAGGATGAAATAAAGGTAACGTTAATGTTATTTTTTATACGTGTACAGTCCGGTATAGTTTTTTCCAGGGGATTAGACGTGTACAGTCCGGGAGAAGTAAAACATACGGATATCCATAAAAAATGAATCTTTGAACAACATACACGAATAATAGCCTTAAACTCTCAAATTTCAGTACAACATACACGAATAATCTTTGAACATGCACAATTCAGACGCTCAAACTTCAGTTTTTTCAAATCGTCAACAAAGTAGGTTACTTAAATTACACATAATAGTCGTTCAACGGTCTTGAAACTTGGATGGACTTATGAAGATTTGAACTCGGATGGACTTCTGAAGACTTGAACTTGGCATCCTAAATAAAAAAATCAATATTAGAAAACAGCTTGTTTTATGATTATCAATATTAGAAATCAAGCTAAACACGAGTTTCTACAGGATGTGTACAAACTGTCAAGATACAACTCTGAACCTGATGCATATTTGCAAGGATAGGAGGGAGCAAAACTGAACCATTTACCTACTCTGAACAAGACTACAATTGAAGCATGTGGGTGTTTAAATATATGCAGTACGTGTGTGCTTTTACGCTCACATACACAAGCAAGCAGTGAACCTATTAGATGTAGCATTTCTTTCAGCAGAAAACTCCTACCTGCATTTCTTTTAGCAGAAAACTTTCGAGTATCAGTTGTAGCAAGAACAGTCATAAAAAATATTTTAGAGCACCAAGGGAAATCTTCTATGGATGGCTCCAACTATTTGACATTGGATCCATATTTCTGATGGTATCATTTCTTATCATCAACTATCTGACATCTCATCAACTATCTGATGGCATGGTTAATTTTTTCTAATCATCAACTATCTGACATCTCATCAAACATGTACATGCCAACATAAAACTTGGATAGATTTGTAACATGCACAATGTAAATTCAGAATTATACCTCATGCATATGTATTGCACATGCACTAGCACTCAAAACTATGGCAGAAGCTCTTGGACCTAAGATCATCACAAAGTTTTTGGAAAATATGGGACTCCATTCTTAAAACATCATAACATCTAGTAGGATGACCATCAAGTAATTCTCTAATATACATGGGACCCGTGAGGACAGAAGTATTCACTGGGTGACATGGGTATACCCTACAGGTACTCGAGTTTGCTATTGTTGGAGGTATGCCCAAGAGGCAATAATAAAGTGGTTATTATTATATCTTTATGTTTATGATAAATGTTTACATCCCATGCTATAATTGTATTAACCGGAAACATTAATACTTGTGTGTTTTGTAAACATAAAAGAGTCCCTAGTAAGCCTCTTGTTAAACTAGCTTGTTGATTAAAGGATGATCATGGTTTCCTGATCATGGACATTGGATGTCGTTAATAACAAGATCATATCATTAGGAGAATGATATGATGGACACACACCCGTAGTAAGCATAGCATAAGATCAAGTCATTAAGTTCGTTTGCTATAAGCTTTAAAATACATAGTAACCTAATCCTTTGACCATGAGGTTATGTTAATCACCATCACCGGATGGGTACTTTGATGACATTAAACACCGCTTCGTAACTGGGTGGTCATAAAGGTGTCATTGGGTATTCTGAAAGTATGTGATGAAGCGCATGGACCAAGATTGGGATTTGTCCATCCATATGACGGATAGATATGCTATGGGCCCTCTCGGTGGAATGTCATCTAATTAGCTTGCAAGCATGTGACTGGGTCACAAGGGATGACATAACACGGAACGAGTAAAGAGTACTTATCAATAACGAGGTAGAACTAGGTATGGAGATACCGACGATCAAACCTCAGATAAGTAGAGTATCGCGTGACAAAGGGAATTGGTTTCGTATGTTAATGGTTCTATCGATCACAAAGTCATCGTTGAGTATGTGGGAGCCGTTATGGATCTCCAGATCCCGCTGATGGTTATTGATCGGAGAGGTGTCTCCATCATGTCTGCATATTCACGAACCGTAGGGTGACAAACTTAAGGTTCGAAGTTGTTTTAAGTAGATATGGAATGTGCGTTGGAGACCGAATGTTGTTCGGAGTCTCGGATTGGATTCGGGACGTCACGAGGAGCTCCGGAATTGTCCGGAGAATAAGATCCATATATTGGGGATCATTTTCTAAGTTAGGAAATGTTCCGGAGTATTTGTATGGGGATTCTAGAAGGTTTCGGAATGTTCCGGAAGGTTCTAGAAGATATCTTGGAGTTTGCTTGAAAATCAAGATAGGGATCAAGGAGTCCTGGTGGGTCAAGACAAGGAGTCGTGGGGGAGGAGGACTCCTCCCCCCACCTCCTTGATCCGCCGGCCAAGGGAGAGGGGAGTCCTACAAGGACTCCACCTCCCCAAGGCGCCCTCCCCCCTTAAATAGAGGGCAGGGGCGCCCCCTCCTCCCCTGCTCTCATAACTCCAATCTCTGCCGCCTCTCTCCTCCACCCTTCTTCTCCACAGGCATAGGCGAAGCCCTGCAGAATTCTCTACTCCACCACCACCACCACACCGTCGTGCTGCTGGGATTCCGTGGAGAAGATCTACTACCTCCGCCGCTTGCTGGATCGGGGAGAGGAAGGTCTGCTTCGACTCCGCACGTGTGACCGACTGTGGAAGCGCTGCCGAATCGCGGTGCCGGAAGGATCGTCAACTTGACTGACCACGGATGCGCTGCTGGAACGCGACGCCGGAAGGATCGTCCACACGATCTTGAGATCGGCAAGTGATCGACTACATCAACCACGAGATCTAATCTCGTTAACGCTTTCGGATCTACGAGGGTTAGTTCCTATCTATCTCGTTGCTCATGTCTAATAGATTAGATCTTGGCTTTTATCTAGATTAGATCTAGGTTTTGTTCGTGCTTGCGATAGAAATTTTTTGTTTTCCATGCTACGAACCCATCAGTGGTATCAGAGCCGTATCTATGCGTTGATCTGTTGCACGAGTAGAACACAATGTTTTTGTGGGCGTTGATGCTTTTGTTGTCGGTGTCTTAGCGTGTACTTTGCATCTTGCGGCATGGTGGGATGAAGCGGCTCGGGCTAACATTACATGTCATCGCACATGAGACTTTCTCCACTCTTGACGTGCAACTTGCTTTGCACAATTGGCTTTGCGGGTGTCTGTCTCTCCCACCATAGTTAAGATTCAATTTACAATGAGCATCTTCACAACACTTGTATCAACGTTGTGGTTCTTGTTCGTAGGTAAGATCGGTCTTATGCGAAAGCCCCAAACCACGTAAAACTTGTAAAGAAAATTAGAGGCGTCTAACTTGTTTTTGCAGGGGTTTTGTGATGTGATATGGCCAACATGTGATTGTGATTGTATTTGATGTATGCAATGATCCTTGTTGTAATATGGCAAACGGCAGGAGCCTAATGGTTGTCTTTAATTCTGTTAAGACCTACGTGTCTATTCATCTTGTAATAGCTTTATTCCAAGTAGTTGTAATAGTTGCTGGTGATGATGGACAACCATGAAGCGGCGCCACTGACCTTGACGCAATGCTGGTGATGATGGAGATCATGTTCGTGCTTTGGAGATGGATATCAAAGGCGCAAGAAGAAAAGGCCATATCATATCACACTAATTATGAATTGCCTGTGATGTTAATCCTTTATGCATCTTGTATTGCTTAGATCGCGACGGTAGCATTATAAGATGATCCCTCTCACTAAATATCAAGTAATAAATTGTTCACCCTTAGTTGGCACCGTTGCTAAGACTCGTCGTTTCGAAGCATCTCGTGATGATCGGATGTGATAGATTCTACGTGTGCATACAACGGGTGCAAGCCAGATTTGCACATGCGGAAACTAAGGTTATCTTGACGAGCCTAGCATGTACAGACATGGTCTCGGAACACGGAATACCGAAAGGTAGAGCATGAGTCATATAAATGATATGATGAACATGAAGATTGTTCGCCGATGAAACTACATCTTCTCTCGTGAAGATCGGACTTGGTGTAGTGGACTTGGTTCGTGTAATCACTAAGACAATGTGAGGGATGTTGTTTTGAGTGGGAGTTCACCTAGTAGTTTAAGAATTAAAATTGAACTCAATTTATCATAAACTTAGTCTAAACTACTTGCAAATTGTTGTAGATTACGGCGAACCCCTCCATCAATTTCAATGCGTTCCTAGAGAAAGAAAAGCTTAAGAACAATGGAAGGAATTTCACGGACTGGTTCCGTGGACTGAAGATCGTCCTCAGGGCTGGTCAGTTGACCTATGTGCTCGATGCACCGCTAGGTGACCCACCTGCAGATAATGCCACCGATGACGAAAAGAATGTTTTCGCCACTCGGAAAAATCATTACTCCACAGTTCAGTGTGCCATCCTGTACGGTTTAGAAGCGAAGCTCCAACAGCGTTTTGAGCACCACGACCCATTTGAGATCATTAAGGAGCTCAGGCTAATTTTTGAGACTCGCGTGGCCATGGAGAGATATGAGGCCTCCGAAAAGTTCTTTAACTGTAAGATGGAAGAGGGAAGCTCCGTTAGCGAGCACGTGCTCACCATGTCTGGGTACGCAAAGAAGCTCCAAGAGTTGGGAATATTGATTCCTAATGAATTGGGGATTCACCGTCTCCTTCAATCACTACCAGCAAGTTACAAGAACTTTGTGATGAACTACAACATGCACTTCATGAACAAGACGTTGCCTGAACTGTCGTCCATGCTGAAAACTGCTGAAGTGGAGATCAAGAAGGAGCACCAAGTGTTGATGGTCAATAAGACCACCAATTTCAAGAAACGGGGCAAGCCTAAGAACAAGGGCAACTTCAAGAAGGACGGCAAGAAAGCTGTCGCACCTGCTAAGAAGCCCAAGGCTGGTCCTAAGCCTGAAACTGAGTGCTTCTACTGCAAGGGTGCTGGTCACTGGAACCGTAACTGCCCCAAGTACCTGGCGGATCTGAAGAACGGCAACATCAAGAAGAAAGGTATATTTGATATATGTGTTATAGATGTGTATCTTACTAGTAATCGTAGTAGTGCCTGGGTATTTGATACTGGTTCGGTTGCTCATATTTGTAACTCGAAACAGGAGCTGCAGAATAAACGAAGACTGGCAAGAGATGAGGTGACGATGCGCGTTGGAAATGGCTCCAAGGTTGATGTGATCGCCGTCGGCACGCTCCCTCTACATCTACCTTCGGGATTAGTTTTAAATTTAAATAATTGTTATTTGGTGCCTGCGTTAAGCATGAACATTATATCTGGATCCTGTTTATTGCGAGACGGTTACTCTTTTAAGTCTGAGAATAAAGGTTATTCGATTTATATGAGTAATATCTTTTATGGTAATGCACCTGAGATGAATGGTTTATTCTTACTGAATCTCGATAGTAGTGATACACATGTTCACAACATAGATGCTAAACGAATTAAATTGAATGATAATTCTACATACATGTGGCACTGTCGTCTTGGTCACATTGGAGTGAAGCGTATGAAGAAACTCCATTCTGATGGACTTCTTGAATCACTTGATTTTGAATCACTTGAAAGATGTGAAGCATGTCTGATGGGAAAAATGACTAAGACTCCATTCTATGGTACAATGGAGCGAGCTACAGACTTATTGGAAATAATACATACCGATGTGTGCGGTCCAATGAGTGTAGCATCGCGTGGTGGATATCGTTATGTTCTCACTTTCACGGATGATTTGAATAGATATGGGTATGTCTATTTTATGAAACATAAGTCCGAAACTTTCGAGAAGTTTAAGGAATTTCAGAGTGAAGTGGGAAATCATCATAACAAGAAGATTAATTTTCTGCGTTCTGACCACAGAGGTGAATATCTGAGTTATGAGTTTGGCATGCATTTAAAGAAATGCGGAATACTTTCGCAGTTGACACCGCCGGGAACACCACAGCGTAATGGTGTGTCCGAACGTCGTAATCGAACTCTCTTAGATATGGTCCGGTCTATGATGTCTCTTACAGATTTACCGTTATCATTTTGGGGCTATGCATTAGAGACAGCCGCATTCACTTTAAATAGGGCACCATCTAAATCCGTTGAAACGACACCGTACGAATTGTGGTTTGGTAAGAAACCTAAGTTGTCGTTCCTTAAAGTTTGGGGTTGCGAAGCATATGTAAAGAAGTTACAACCTGATAAGCTAGAACCCAAAGCGGAGAAATGCGTCTTCATAGGATACCCTAAAGAAACAATTAGGTATACCTTCTATCATAGATCCGAAGGCAAAGTTTTCGTTGTAAAGAATGGATCCTTTCTTGAGAACGAGTTTCTCTCGAAAGAGGTGACTGGAAGGAAAGTAGAACTCGATGAGGTTATTGAACCTTCTCTCGGATTTGAGAGTAGAGCAGCACCGGAAGATTTTTTTGTGCCGCCTGCACCAATTGGAGAGGAAGCTAATGATAATGATCATGAAACTTCAAATGAAGTTACTGCTGAACCTCGCAGGTCAACGAGGGTTCGTACCACTCCTGATTGGTATGACTCTGCCTTGAACATCATGTTGGTGGACAACGCTGATGACCCTGCGACATATGAAGAAGCTATGGTGAGCCCAGATTCCGACAAATGGCTAGAAGCCATGAAATCCGAAATGGGATCCATGTACGAAAACCAAGTATGGACTTTGGTGGACTTACCGGATGGCCGTAAGGCTGTCGAGAACAAATGGATTTTCAAGAGAAAAACAGATGCTGATGGTAATATTACCGTCTATAAAGCTCGACTTGTCGTGAAAGGGTTCCGACAAATTCAAGGAGTTGACTATGATGAGACTTTCTCACCAGTAGCGAAGCTAAAGTCTGTGAGGATTTTGTTAGCAATTGCTGCACATTTCGATTATGAGATTTGGCAGATGGATGTCAAAACGGCGTTCCTTAATGGTGACATTGAGGAAGAGTCGTATATGGTACAATCCATGGGTTTTGTCGATCCTAAAGATGCTGACAAGGTATGCAAACTTCAGCGCTCCATTTATGGACTGAAGCAAGCATCCCGGAGTTGGAACCAACGTTTTGATAAAGTAATCAAAAACTTTGGATTTATACAAACTTATGGAGAAGCTTGTATTTACAAGAAAGTGAGTGGGAGCTTTGTAGCATTCCTAGTACTATATGTAGATGACATATTGTTGACTGGGAATGATATAGAACTTCTTAATAGCATCAAAACCTATTTGAATAATAGTTTTTCAATGAAGGATCTTGGCGAAGCGGCATATATTCTAGGCATCAAGATTTATAGAGATAGATCAAGACGCCTAATAGCGCTTTCACAAAGTACATACTTAGACAAAGTTCTAAAGAAGTTTAGAATGGAAGATAGCAAGAAAGGGTTCGTGCCCATGTTGTCAGGTAAGACCTTGAGTAAAACTCAAAGTCCAGCTACGGCAGAAGATAGAGAGAAAAGGAATAATATTCCCTATGCCTCGGCCATAGGTTCTATCATGTATGCCATGCTGTGTACAAGACCGGATATAGCACATGCTGTTAGTTTGACTAGTAGATATCAAAGTGATCCTGGAATGGAACACTGGACAGCGGTCAAGAATATCCTAAAGTACCTAAATAGGACTAAGGATATGGTTCTTTCTTATGGAGGTGATGAACAGCTTGTTGTAAACGGTTACACCGATGCTAGTTGGAACATCGATCCGGATGACTCGAAGTCACAATCGGGATACGTATTTATTTTGAATGGTGCTGCAGTGATCTGGAGGAGTGCGAAGCAAAGCGTTGTGGCGAAATCTTCAACTGAATCGGAATACATAGCTGCTTCGGAGGCTGCACAAGAAGCCGTTTGGATTAAGGAATTCATTACTGAACTTGGCGTGGTTCCCAGTGCGTTGGACCCGATGGCCATCTACTGTGACAACACAGGTGCCATAGCTAATGCACAGGAGCCAAGGTCACATAGCAAGCTGAAGCACATCAAGCTACGTTTCCACGCTATTCGCGAGTATGTCAGAGATGGTGACATAAAGATTTGCAAAGTACACACTGATCTGAATGTAGCAGATCCGTTGACTAAACCTCTCCCTAGGGCAAAGCATGACCAACACCAGAACGCCATGGGTGTTCGGTATATTACCATGTAATCTAGATTATTGACTCTAGTGCAAGTGGGAGACTGTTGGAGATATGCCCAAGAGGCAATAATAAAAGTGATTATTATTATATCTTTGTGTTTATGATGAATGTTTACATCCCATGCTATAATTGTATTATTAGGAAACACTAATACATGTGTGTTTTGTAAACATAAGAGAGTCCCTAGTAAGCCTCTTGTTGAACTAGCTTGTTGATTAATTGATGATCATGGTTTCCTGATCATGGACATAAGGATGTGATTAATAACAAGGTTATATCATTAGGAGAATGATGTGATGGACACACACCCATAGTAAGCGTAGCATAAGATCAAGTCATTAAGTTCGTATTGCTGTAAGCTTTTAAATGCATAGTAACCTAATCCTTCGACCATGAGGTTGTGTTAATCACCATCACCGGATGGGTACTTTGATGACATCAAACGCCGCTTCGTAACTGGGTGGTTATAAAGTTATCATTGGGTATTCTGAAAGTATGTGTTGAAGCGCATGAACCAAGATTGGGATTTGTCCATCCATATGATGGATAGATATGCTCTGGGCCCTCTCGGTGGAATGTCATCTAGTTAGCTTGCAAGCATGTGACTAGGTCACAAGGGATGACATATCACGGAATGAGTAAAGAGTACTTATCAGTAACGAGGTAGAACTAGGTATGGGGATGCCGACGATCAAACCTCGGATAAGTATAGTATCGTGAGACAAAGGGAATTGGTTTCGTATGTAAATGGTTCAATCGATCGCGAAGTCATCGTTGAGTATGTAGGAGCCATTATGGATCTCCAGGTCCCGCTGATGGTTATTGATAGGAGATGTGTCTCTATCATGTCTACATATTCACGAACCGTAGGGTGACACACTTAAGGTTCGAAGTTGTTTTAAGTAGATATGGAATATGCGTTGGAGACCGAATGTTGTTCAGAGTCTCGGATTGGATTCGGGACATCATGAGGAGATCCGGAATGGTCCAGAGAATAAGATTCATATATAGGCGATCATTCTCTAAGTTAGGAAATCTTCCGGAGTGTTTGTATGAGGATTCTAGAAGGTTTCGGAATGTTCCGGAAGGTTCTAGAAGATATCTTGGAGTTTGCTTGAAAATCAAGATAGGGATCAAGGAGTCCTGGTGGGTCAAGACAAGGAGTCGTGGGGGAGGAGGACTCCTCCCCCCACTCCCCAATCCGCCGGCCTAGAGGAGGGGAGTCCTAAAAGGACTCCCCCTCCCCAAGGCGCCCTCCCCCCTTAAATAGAAGGGCAGGGGCGCCCCCTCCTCCCCTGCTCTCATAACTCCAATCTCTTCCGCCTCTCTCCTCCACCCTTCTTCTGCACAGGCATAGGCAAAGCCCTGCAGAATTCTCTACTCCACCACCACCACCACACCGTCGTGCTGCTGGGATTCCATGGAGAAGATCTACTACCTCCGCTGCTCGCTGGATCGGGGAGAGGAAGGTCTGCTTCGACTCCGTACGTGTGACCGACTGCGGAAGCGCTGCCGAATCGCGGCGCCGGAAGGATCGTCAACTTGACAGACTGCGGAAGCGCTGCTGGAACGCGACGCCGGAAGGATCGTCCACACGATCTTGAGATCGGCAAGTGATCGACTACATCAACCACGAGATCTAATCTCGTTAACGCTTTCGGATCTACGAGGGTTAGTTCCTATCTATCTCGTTGCTCATGTCTAATAGATTAGATCTTGGCTTTTATCTAGATTAGATCTGGGTTTTGTTCGTTCTTGCGGTAGAAATTTTTTGTTTTCCATGCTACGAACCCATCAGGTGGCACAATATAATGGAAAGGATGTTCCATGATGGATTTGAATGAGTTCCAAAGTTGAGATATTGTGACAGATACTACAACAAAAGGCTAAGTATATAACTGCTATAGTAGCAGCAAAGGAGGGCATTTGTGTTAAGTAGGTTGTTATCAAACTAGGCGTGGTTCATAGCGGGATAATACTATGAAGATACATACGACAATTGTATCAACATGATTTAATCCCAAGGAACTAAAGGTCTCACCAAAGGACCAAATTTATACAATGCCATCTCATTGGAGAATGAGTAATGCGTAGAGACGCAAGGACATGCAAATACACACGGACCTGGAAGTGTCAGATCCGAAGATTATGTTTACCACTAGCAATACTGTCTATACAACACCAGAAAGCCATAGGTGTTGAATGCACAAGTTTTTTAACTAGATTATTGACTCTAGTGCAAGTGGGAGACTGTTGGAGATATGCCCAAGAGGCAATAATAAAGTGGTTATTATTATATCTTTATGTTTATGATAAATATTTACATCCCATGCTATAATTGTATTAACCGGAAACATTAATACTTGTGTGTTTTGTAAACATAAAAGAGTCTCTAGTAAGCCTCTTGTTAAACCAGCTTGTTGATTAATGGATGATCATGGTTTCCTGATCATGGACATTGGATGTCGTTAATAACAAGATCATATCATTAGGAGAATGATGTGATGGACACACACCCGTAGTAAGCATAGCATAAGATCAAGTCATTAAGTTCGTTTGCTATAAGCTTTAAAATACATAGTAACCTAATCCTTCGACCATGAGGTTATGTTAATCACCATCACCGGATGGGTACTTTGATGACATTAAACACCGCTTCGTAACTAGGTGGTCATAAAGGTGTCATTGGGTATTCTGAAAGTATGTGTTGAAGTGCATGGACCAAGATTGGGATTTGTCCATCCATATGACGGAAAGATATGCTATGGGCCCTCTCGGTGGAATGTCATCTAATTAGCTTGCAATCATGTGACTGGGTCACAAGGGATGACATAACATGGAACGAGTAAAGAGTACTTATCAGTAACGAGGTAGAACTAGGTATGGAGATACTGACGATCAAACCTCGGATAAGTAGAGTATCGCGTGACAAAGGGAATTGGTTTCGTATGTTAATGGTTCTATCGATCACGAAGTCATCGTTGAGTATGTGGGAGCCGTTATGGATCTCCAGATCCCGCTGATGGTTATTGATCGGAGAGGTGTCTCCATCATGTCTGCATATTCACGAACCGTAGGGTGACACACTTAAGGTTCGAAGTTGTTTTAAGTACATATGGAATGTGCATTGGAGACCGAATGTTGTTCGGAGTCTCGGATTGGATTCGGGACGTCACGAGGAGCTCCGGAATTGTCCGGAGAATAAGATTCATATATTGGGGATCATTTTCTAAGTTAGGAAATGTTCCGGAGTATTTGTATGGGGATTCTAGAAGGTTTCGGAATGTTCCGGAAGGTTCTGGAAGATTTCTTGGAGTTTACTTGAAAACCAAGAAAGGATCAAGGAATCCTTGTGGGGTAAGACAAGGATTCGTGGGGGAGTAGGACTCTTCCCCCACCTCCTTGATCCGCCGGCCAAGGGAGAGGGGATTCCTACAAGGACTCCACCTCCCCATGGCGCCTCCCTCCCATAAATAGAGGGGGTGGAGGCGCCACCCCTTGCCCCATTCCACTCCAAACCCTAGCCGCCTCTCTCCTCCTCCTTCCTCTGCTCTGGCTTAGGCGAAGCCCTACAGAATTCTCTACTCCACCACCACCACCACGCCGTCGTGCTGCTGGGATTCCGTGGAGAAGATCTACTACCTCCGCTGCTCGCTGGAACAAGGAGAGGAAGGTCTGCTTCGACTCTGCACGTGTGACCGACTGCGGAAGCGCTGCCGAAACGCGGCGCCGGAAGGATCGTCCACTCGATCTTGAGATCGGCAAGTGATCGACTACATCAACCACAATATCCAATCTCGTAACGCTTTCGGATCTACAAGGGTTAGTACAGATCTATCTCGTTGCACATGTCTAATAGATTAGATCTTGGCTTTTATCTAGATTAGATCTGGGTTTTGTTCGTTCTTGCGGTAGAATTTTTTTGTTTTCCATGCTACGAACCCTTCAGGTATATACGGCCTGAATACGTGGAGGCCCACGGTGTCGCCAAGGCCCAAATGAAGGACTCGAGTGGCCCACGGACTCTCGATTGCTTGAAGAACAAGAAGAAACTAAAGATAGAAAGTTCAAAGGGGAAAACCCTAATCTGTAACCGACTCGACCTGCTACCCGAAACCTAGCCTATCTATATAAAGGCTAGGAGGGGGCGGCGAAAAAGACACACACAACCTTAGTTTCCACCACCCTCGCCAGATTGCATCTGCGCACCATTGTAATCCTCGATTCCTTTGATAATTCCACGAGCAGACAAGCAGGAGTAGGGACCTCTAGGAGGCCTGAACCTGGGTAAATCTTCGAGTCCCCTGTGTGCTTCTTTGTTAGCCGATAGATGTGTCCAGCGCTCCCTCCTTCTCCAAAACCCAAGTCCATAACAATGGGTATTGATGAGTTAAACCCTCGTCAATTGGCGCCGTATGTGGGAACTGGGAGTGCTGATGTTGCGGCTTCTTTGGCCCCATCAACCGAGATCTACAACTCCACAACAGCGGAGATCCGCCAGCTCTTCGGAGCGTTTGACTTCACCATCCACACGCCAGCCACTCGCCCGGCCTTCGAGTCCGTGGGCGATAGAGTCAGCCTGGCAATAGGGAGCTTCCACTTCCAAGTTGGTCCGATGGGCACGCTCCGCATGCCTGACCAGCCGACGGTGCCGTCGATTGCTCCAGCATCATGGTTCCCTCCATCAATCGGCACCCTCAGTGAGCTCAACGCCTCGACAATAGTCGAGAACACGGTCAGCGACAGTAGTCGCGACTCCGATCTAAGCGATCTCGCCACTGAGGATGGAGCCTACGGCTCCGGATATGAGAGCTAGTGGAAGCAGCAGCTTCCCTAATCACTTCATGTGCGCCGTCATCAACACAGGCGATACCTCCGCCAACCGCGATAACACTAGCAATCGCGGTAACAGATCCGATCCGTCCCTTGGTGGCAATGGCGGCAACGGTGGCGATCGCGCCAATGCCAACGCCAACCACGGAGGAGCAATCGAACCTCCAACCATATTAAACGAGCAAACCGGCGAACGCATCATGATCAGGCTCAACGAGCAAGAATGGGCTTGCTACCGCGAGGCCCTACGAGGCACTCATCTACCCTTCGGATCTCCGCAAGAACTGCTGATGGGCTACCACTGGCTCCTGAAGGAAGAATTCAAGCGCCAAGTACAAACAATCGCGCAACTCGAGGCGTGCAAAAAGGCAGCAGACGAGTCGAGCCTTTGTCGTGCTAGGCTCTCCTCCCATGGAGGATCCTCCTCAAAGGGCAACGAGTACATCGCCAAGAAGAGGCAATCTCGGATGGCCCACCTCACCGAGCAAGAACGCATAGAAGCTGCAAAGGTCCTCGACTTCAGCTCTATGACAGTCGACACACGGGGCAATGTGGTCCCCAAGACGCCGCAGGCTGCGGTGACAGCGGCCACCATGTACCTCCTTAACAACCAGCCGCCAGCTGGACATCCCCGAGCCGCCATACACCGATCTACAATCGCGGGCTTGGGATTAATCGAGGCCGCCCTCGACAAGGAGCCAACACCGGAGCCAAAGAAAGGCAAAGCTTTATTCCTCGCCCTCATCCAGTGACGACAGTCATGACCTGTCTCGACGTCGCCGCTCACGGTGACACGACCACGACTACGACGCGCGTGATGACATCACGCAGCGCAAGATCGACAAATCAAGGGCACGACGTGCTCAGTCGACTGACTCATAAGAGGAAGACGTGGAGCTCTGCGGCGCCAGATGCTTCAGCAGGTCCATCAGGCAGAAGCGAATGCCAAAGGGGTTCAAACTCCCGTCGGAGAACCCGAAGTTTAACGGCCTACAGGACCCAAAGATCTGGCTGGAGGACCACATCTCCTCCGTTAGGCTCCACGGAGGCATTCGAAGCATGGCCATGCAATGCTTACAGCTACAGTTGCAAGGCGCTGCCCGAGCATGGCTCAACAACCTCCCACTCGGATCCATTTGCAGTTGGGATGAGCTGGTTTACAGCTTCGTGCGCAACTTCAAGGGCACGTACAAGCGGCCTGCATCAGTCGAAGAGCTGAGATGCTGCCAGCAAAGATCAGGCGAATCGCTGCGCTCCTACATCCAAATGTGGTCCATGATACGTCCAAAACGTATCTACTTTCTCGAACACTTTTGCTATTGTTTCTCCTCTATACTTGTGTGATTTGGATGCAACTAATGTGAACTGACGCTGTTTTCAGCAGAATTGCCTTGGTGTCTATTTTTTGTGCAGAAAATCAACTATCTGGAAAAATCCCGGAAAATATGCCAAAAATTCTATTTCACCAGAAGACTCCCAGAGCCAGAATACGAGACGGAGGGGGGCTGGGCCCAGGCCACACCACCTGGCCACGCGGGCAAGCCCAGGCCGCGCCAGGGGGTGGTCTGGCCGCCCCAGGCACCCCCTCGGCCTCTCTCTTCGCCTATAAGGAGCCTTTTGACCAAAAAACTTTGTGGGGTTCGACGTTTTTCCAGAAGGAGTTCCGCTCCGCTGCTACCACCAGATTCCACGAAACAGCACCAGAAACTCCATTCTGGCACCCTGCCGGGACGGGGAATTGGAGGAGATCATCGCCATCATCATCACCATCGCTTCTCCATCGACCATCCATGTTTCCCCCATCTATGAGTGAGTAATCCCCCGCTGTAGGCTATGGGGATGGTAGGGATTGGATGAGATCGTTCATGTAATGACATCAGATTGTTAGGGCATAGTGCCTAGTATCTCTATTAGTGCTTTATGACTTTGTTGCAACTTTGTTGTGCTTAATGCTTGTCACTAGGGCCCGAGTGCCATGATTTCAGATCTGAACTTATTATTGATTCATCATGATAGTATTGTTTTGGGTCTTATCTACAAGTTGTTTACACACATCGTTGTCCGGAACCTATGGTCCCGAAGTGATAGAAATCAGGGTAGCCGGAAGGTAAAGGATTTGATGTGAGGATCACATGTGTTCACGGCGTGTTAATGCTTGGCTCCGGTGCTTTATTAAAAGGAGCACCTTAATTGCCAGTAGTTCCCTAGAGGCCCCGCTGCAAACGGGCTGGCAGGACAAAAGATGTTGTGCAAGTTCTCATTGCAAGCATGTGTGACTATATATGGAACACATGCCTAGGATTGTCTAGTACTTGGGTGCTTTATCTTATTTATCTGCAATTTCCCTATGTTCTGATTGCTATGTGAGTTGTCTTGTCCATGCAACGCCCGTCCATCCATCCCTATGCCTACCGCACTCGAATCCCACTGTTTACTGCTTTCGTTACTACTGTCTTTGCTTTGCTACTGCTATTACTTTACTATTCCTACTGCAAAACTATTGCTACTGATAAACTGCTGTGAGCAAGATTGTTTCCAGGTGCAGCTGAATTCACAACTCAGTTGTTAAGACTGATAAATATTCTTTAGCTTCACTTGTGTCGAATCAATAAATTGGGTTTCACTTCCCTCGAAAATACTGCGATACACCCCCTATACTTGTGGGTCATCAGTCCATCATCAAGAACTCCACAGAGAACATCTCGGAGGATCGCGCAATTGACGCATTCAACGGAGGTGTTTGCCGCATAGAGCTCAGGGAGGAGCTGGGCCGCTCAAACCCCAGGACCATCGACCACCTTATGGAAATCGCGAATCGGTGGGCCGATGGAGAAGATTTGGTGAAGAATCGCGTCCACTCCGACGAGGAGGCGGAACTCGAACGCTGACGCGACCGCCGAGGTAGCCGCATGCGCATCTACGATGATCGTGACGACATTAACATGGTCGCAGCTGGCTACGCCGACAGACGCGATGATAACCGCAACAGCGGATACCGTAGCGGCGGATACCGCGACTCCGGGAAAACCACGCAAGTGTGGCAACGCCGCAATCGCGATGAAGCACCCGCGACATCCATTGAGGACAAACTTTCCGGGCCATGTATGGTGCACTTTTACATCGACAAACACGATGGAAAGAAGAAGTCCAGCCACCTCCTCAAGGACTGTCGCGAGTTCCTCAAACTACATGAGGGATTGGTTCGAATGAATGGCAACGCAGTCGAAAGAGGCTACGGAGCCACTCCAGGCGCCGTAGCACATGGAGCTCTGCCACCACCACCGGGGCAACCTCCAAATGCAGCTGCGCCAGACCAGCACCATGGAGGCGAACCATACCCATGGGAGAATATCATTTTGCGGCCTGAAAGTTGGGGTGTCTAGGCAACGCGGTACCCGAGTTCCCTGATATCATCCGTGATGACTATAGTTGGCGTGCCAAATACTCAGAGGGTCTTTTTGGCATGAATTCAACTTTATGTTTCAATACAAAAAATCAGGCTAACGGCCGTCAAGTTCGACCCAGCTCTCCTCCCTGTAGGCTTGCAGGGTTGGCACCTCCATTACTCGTCTTCTTCCCCGAAGCGGCAATCTATGGTCGCCGCCATGGCGTAGAGCTGGGAAGTGACGAAGCTGCTCGGCCCCGCTCTCCTCCCCATCCCGAGTCGGAGCTCGCCCTCACCATGGACGCACCCATGGCATGGTCGGGGATGAGAATTGGTTCCCGGTGAGATCTATCACCTTGTCGACCATGCTCGGTTTTGTTTTCCTCCTCTAGAATCCGAGCTCGCCGTCGCCGTGGTTGCACCCGCACCAATTCTGCCACCTCTGTCGAGGTCTCTGTGGTAGCTCAAGTTCTGGGGCTCTCCAAGTTCTGCCATGTTGGGCCTGTAAGTGTTGTTGTATGTTAAACTAGCAAATCTCTTTTGTTCAAATCTCTTGGGTTGTACCAACTTCATTGTGTTTAATTATGAAATACAAAATATAAATGACTTCTCTCAATTTCTTGCATAGAAAGCTAATTTCATATTCTCGCAGGAACTGGCCCCACTTGTTGAACCGGTGGCACTGCCACGATCTCCACGTAACCATGGTGAGTTCTCGAACCGAAAGTTGTAGTTACCACGTTTCTTCTGCAGTCATTCCTCTTCCTCAGTCATTCCTCTGCATTTTTTCCTGGGCGCTTCTTCTTCCTCTGTTCTAGAACTGTCGGTTCATCTTCTTCTTCCTCTCGAAGGCAGTTCCTTGCAGGCAGTTCCTTTCACGCATTTCCTTGTAGGCATGGACGATGGGAAACGCACAACGGAGACCCACTTGGTCCCTGCCCATGGCACCACGACTTTGACAGTGGTGTACACAAATGATGAAGTGACTGTGGAGACAACTCTTGCCAGGTTTGAGCAATTGCTTGAGAAAGAGAAGCACAAGTTTGTGGGGCTAGACTTGGAGTACACCCGTGCAAATAAGCGAAAAAATCCTCCACAAGAGATCGCTGTCGTGCAAATCGCCATACATGAGGAGGTCCTCGTTTACCACTTCTGCAGGTATGTGAAATTTAAATTTGAGATCACCACTTCTGCATCCCTTGTTCCCTTACATCCCTAGAACCATCTAAGTGCAGGATTAAACCAACTGAGATGCGTTGTCCGGCTCTGGTTGAGTTCTTGTGTAGGAAAGGGATAACTTTCACTAGCATGGATATCACAAATGACACAATTATGCTTTCTCGTGCGTTGATAAAAATCCCAGAGGGGCACCACATCGACATCCAAAATCTGTACAAGATCAAATCATACCTAGCGAAGGATGGCATGGGTGATCTGGCAGCGGAAATCATCGATAAATCCTATGAAAAACTGAAGAAATTGAAGCGACTCGATCACGACCACTGGGAGTGGAAGCCGATGAGCCAGGTGCGCCTCGAGTATGCAGCCAGAGATGCCTACATGGCGTACGAGTTGTACAGTAAGCTCATTACCATGAAAGATGGGATGGTTAAGGCGGGGTTTTTCGCGAGAGAGCTATGCCCTGGTTGCAAGCTAGCCCAGGAGAAGAAGCGCAAGGAGGACAGAAAGCGGTTTCAGGACGAGCAGGGATCTTGGGACGGTGGCGACATCAAGCGCCTGAAGGGGAAGCAAGTCAAGGACGACAACAAGTGGTGGTGATACATTATGTGTTTGAACTAGATTTTAGTTTCTAGTTTATTATGTGTGTGATACGTTTAGTTACTTCAATACAAAATTTCGACCAATTTAACTTGTTGATGTATTTTTTGACAATTATAATATAATCGAGCACTAGAAATATTTTGTAGTGTGCATGAGCATGATCAGTAAATATAATTGAACACTAGAAACTTTAAGGCACTCCATATAAAGGAGTAGATTAATATATAAGGTTCACCAGAGACACCACGGATATATTGTCTTACATGCCACACATAGGTAATAATTAACTAGAACAAAATAAAAGTAGGGGCTGCAGCAGGAGGCCGGGACACGGAGACGCCTAGCAGGACAGGGGTTTATCAGCAGGAGGCAGTGACAGCCTAGTCGATGGGATATAGGCCAGTCCTGACATACTCTGGAGGAATTTGCCGTAGGCTACGTGCCGCGCCAAGGTAATCGGCCTATGGCTTCTGCCTCCGCCTCTACCAACGCCCTCCGCGTGCTGGATCATGCTGTTGAGGTCCACGTTGATTGCTCTGTCACCGAATGGGCAAAACAGTCTCCCCCTACGGTGGAAACAAATTAGCCCACACCGTAAAGGCCTCAACACGTAGCGGCTCTTGTTGTCCCTGAATTCCTTGCTATCGTCCACTTAATCATCATCCTCCTGTTGATTTTTAAGAACATAACTTAGAACTCATGCATATGATTGAATTGTATTACAACTCAAGAATTGACAACATGTATATGTAAGACAATATATCTGTGGATATCAAAGATAAAGCATCTCAGCAATAGTTTGATCAGTTCAATCATTTCATCTCAACACAATGACAAATAATTGCATCAGAGTGAATGTAGGATAAATCTAGGGGCCTCATAAGTTTCTTCAGGGATGGAGTAGGTGAACCAAGTAACAATTGCACAACCTGTAATGTTGTTGTACATCGCCCCAGGTTCACTAACTCATCCCTGAAAAAATCTGACACCAATGTGTCTGCATCTCTTTTGGGGCAAATTTGAATCATTGGCCACAATAAGAAATTGAAATGTAATCGTACAAAACATTATTCAGGGATATACATAGTCAGGTACAAAACAAGCCTCAATATTGTAATTATAAATAAAAAACCAAACAATTAATCTTCAGGTGCATGTTAAAAATACTTATGATCAAAACCATTCATATACATATGCATCATACCAATCATTAAAAGATCAGAAACAATTCAAGGATCATATATGTAGTTCCATATGAGAATATGAAATTGGGCCAAAGTACCAACTGCACAACCTATACTGTTTGTGTGCATTGCTGCCTCAGGTTCACCAACCCATCCCTAAAACACGACACCGTCATACGTGTCTCCCCTTGAACTCTTTTGGGGCAAATTTCAATCATCGGCCTCAGTGACAAACTAAAATGTAATTCTTATACACTGAATGCATTGAATAGGTAATTCGAATATCATAGTTCTATGAATGTAAATAAAGATTAAGGCCTCATAAGTTTCTACAGGGACGGCGTAAGTGATCCAAGTAACAATTGTACAGCCTATATTGTTCTTGTACATCACCCTAGGTTCACTAACTCGTCCCTGAAAAAATCTGACACCGATGTGTCTACCTCTCTTTTGGAGCAAATTTGAATCATTGGCCACAATAAGAAATTGAAATGTAATTGTACAAAACATTATTCAGGGATATACATAGTCAGGTACAAAAACAAGCCTAAATATTGTAATTATAAATAAAAAACCAAACAATTAATCTTCAGGTACATGTTAAAAATACTTATGATCAAAACCATTCATATACATATGCATCATACCAATCATTAAAAGATCAGAAACAATTCAAGGATCATATATGTAGTTCCATATGAGAATAAATCAAGGGCCTCATAATTTGTTTCAGAGATGGAGTTGGGGAACCAAAGTACCAACATCACAACCTATATTGCTTGTGTGCATTGCTGCCTCAGGTTCACCAACCCATCCCTAAAACACGACACCGTCATACGTGTCTCCCCTTGAACTCTTTTGGGGAAAATTTCAATCATCAGCCTCAGTGACAAACTAAAATGTAATTCGTATACACTATGAATGCACGGAATAGATAATTCAAATATCATAGTTCTATGAATGTAGAATAAAGATTGCAGCCTCATAAGTTTCTATAGAGATGGCGTAAGCGAACCAAGTAACAATTGCACAGCTTATATTGATCGTGTACATGGCCTCAGGTCCGCTCACTCATCCCTGTAAAAATTTGACACCAATGTGTCTACCTCTCTTTGGAGCAAATTTGAATCATTGACCACAATAAGAAATTGAAATATAATCGTACCAAACAATATTCAGGGATATACAAATGCATCATACAACGCATTCATAGATCAGAAACAATACAAATATTATATATTTAGGTTCCATATGAGAGAAAAAATTAGGGCCTCATTTTTTTCAGCGGTGGAGTCAGAGAACCAAAATACCAACAGCACAACCTGTATTGTTTATGTGCTTTGCTGCCTCAGGGCCACTAACCATCCCTAAGAAAACGACACCATCAGATGCCCTTGCACTATTTTGGGGAAAAATTGAATCATTGGGCTCAGTGAGGAATAGAAATGTAATGTTATAGGCCTGCTGTGTATCGAAATCAACACTCAACTAGCAAACTCAACTAGATGGCAGATGAGCAGATTGGGGTTTTGTGACTAGAAGGATTGGGGTTTTGTGACTAGATGGTAGATGCATCAATCAACCGATCGAATCATATATATACTACCCTACTTCAAGAGCAAAAGAATATGTACACGATTGAGCAAATCCTATGTATGAACAGTGAAAACTGCGGCTGCGACTAGAGAAGCTAGCAATGTAGTACCTCGGGCTCCTCATTAGGGACCTCCTCCTCGAACTCATCATTCTCCGCGATTGCGTCGAAGATTGCTTGAACAGCGATGGGTTCGTCGATGTAGATCACCAGATTGTCTCTGCCTGCCGCCTGCCCCCCATCTAGATCTGCCGCTGGCACCACGACATTGTCGGCCATGATGTTGTCGGCCACCTGCTGCTCGGCGGCGACGGCTACTACCGGCTGCTCGGCAGCGATGGCTACCACCTGCTGCTTGGCGGCGACGGCTACCAACTGCTGCTTGGCGGTGACGGCTACCACCTGCTTCTCGGTGGCGACGGCTACTGGCTGGACGGATGAGTTCACACCCTCGACGGCGCGGCGACGAGTGGCGTTCGAGCCCGGAGAAGACGCCTCCGTCTGCTTGGCGATGACCGAGCCATCTGCTGCTTCGCCTTCAACTGGCTTCACCTCCAAATCTTCTCCACGCGTACGCTTCATGGCGCACCAAGGAAAGGAGGTAGTGCAAACGAGGGAGATTCGACGCACGCGGAAGGTGTAGATTGGGGTCTTGGGACTAGACAGACTGGGGGGAAATGACACGGGCTCATGGAAGAAGAAGGTCGAGGGGGGTTATAAACACCAGACCGTTCGTAGTCCTCGAGTGGACACGTGTGGTGGGCGGGGGGCTACCATGATCTCCACCCTTTTTTTCGGTTCCCTTTTTTTTGAAACAGCCACGATCTCCACTTTAGACCTGCATTCAAAACACGCTCATGGCAGACCTCGATTCCACTACATGCAAGTGGCGCGGAACTAATTTCTAGCAACGTTAGATCTACTCGAGGGGGGCCATAAACTCATGGAATTTACTAACGGTAGGGCTGTAGCACCCTTGTAAAACCACTACTAGCAAATCGCTGTGTTTTTGTTTCGCGCATCATCATGACCGCATAATCATCTCATCATGCCACATTGCATTTGAGCATCGTCATAGCTTCATGCATATGTTTGCCTAAAACTATTTTCTAAAAGCCTATATTTGTTTTCTAAATATCCCCTGTCTTTATTTCAAATTAAAAACCCCGGTCTCTTCGGATATTTTATTTGTCTAAAAACAGATTACAAAAGTCTTTTAAATAAATAAATAAAACTTGTATTATTTTTGGGAGGCAGCCAACTAGGCCCAAAAGCCCATCCGGCCACATCCAGATCAAACCCTAACCCACACCTACCCCAACCCTAGATCCCCACCACCCCACCAAGTCCCCACAGCCGCCGCCACCACCCTGCCTCACACCCGCGCGAGCCAGCCCCGATCGACCTGGCCCCACTCCCACGCAACAGACACGTCCCGCACGCGGCTCCTCGTGATCCCCGCTTCCACCCTGCTCGCAACCCCCGCTCCCCTCCCCCTTGTCGTTTTCACCCTGGCCCACCATGACCTTCGCGTCGCGCGTGACCACGCACCCCGGCCCCACCTTCTCTCTGCCTCGCATGCCTTCTTCCCTGCACACCCTTCCTCTTGCCTCGATCCCCAATCCCGACCGAGCCACCCGTCCCCGATGCCTCCTCTCCACCTCGTCTCGCAGCGCCACCGCCGCCCTTGACCCTTGGCCGCGCGCCACGCTCCGTGGAGCCCGTAGACCGCTCCTCCCCGCGGCCCGTGCTGGCCCTCTGTCGAAGCCCGGCGTGCACATCGAAGCTGCCAAGGTCCGCCCCGCCGTCATAGGAGCTTCGCTCGCGCGAGCTTGCCGTCCAGTGCTGCAAGGGACGCTACCCCGAGCAGAGCCTCGAAGCCCGACTCCCCGTTTGCGACCTCGTTGGTGTTCCTCCGCTAGGTACCGAGCCAGGCGCCGCCTCGAGCCCTCCCCAAAGCCAACGCCATCGATGCCATCTCCTCCGGGCCACCGCAGTGAGTCCCTCATGAGCGTTGCCCGCGGCGCGTCTGCTTTCGCCCCGGTCGCCCTGCCGTCCACAGCGAGTGGCGTAGTCCCTGCTCCTGCCCGTCTGCGCGCCCTTCCCCATCGACCTCCACCCCTCGCAGAGCACCGCCACCGCATCCTCGCCGTCTCGCATCCGCCCGCGAGCCGTCTTCTCCTCCGGCCGATTCCTCCTTGACGCGGGTGACCTCTTCCACCTTCCTCGACTCCGGGCGCTCACCTCTGCCGCGGTCCTCCTGGCTATTGGACAGGGGAAAACCATCTGCAAGTTTATCCCCGCACGAGCCACATGTATCTGCTCACTGCATTATTTTATTTTTTTGTTTCTGGAATTCCCGAGGCTGTGATGTTGTTTAGGTTGTTCCTGTGCTGATACATGTGAAGTGTTGGCGTGTTGGCGTTGTGTCTGGAGTGCTCAAGAGCCAACTAGAGACCCCTTCCGAATCCAGTGACATTCGGCGAAACACCGACATAATTGCTAAGTGGTGGAACGCCAAGATCTTCATCCTGGAACGTCAAGTGCTCCTAGCCGGATAGGAAGACCGATCCCAGCGAACCCGAACCCCCGGTGAACACCAAGATCGTCGATCTGATGTGTGACCCCTATCCGAGACCCCTATATTTTATAATATATGACATATACTTGTTGCATATGAATTGAACATGCTTGCATACATATTGCGGTTTGGGGCTATTTTATCAATTCACCTAAATTAAATATGGAGACTATATGCGGGCTATTCTAGTCTTATATTAGCTCCATTTAAATTGGTGTAGCGAACCGATGCCATGTTTCGCCTTGTTAAGCCAATATTTAAAATGCGGGGTATCTAAACAACATGAACCACTTAAATAATTGTCGGGACCCCGGTTCTGCTTAATTTTGTCTAGTCGCATCGCATCTATGCCATGCCATGCATCATATCATAAACATGCTGATTCTTCTGCCGTAGTATTAAATATTGCATCCGGTGTTTCTTTTAGTGTTTTTTTCTTCGTGGATTAGGCCGTTGAGTGGATGCGAGTATCGGCAAGTCCTTCGGATAATGTATCTTCGACAGTGTTTCCCAGGCGAGCAATCTCCCCCTTTCTACCTATTTTGCATTTATAGTCTTTATTTCCCCCTGTTGATCTATTCATATCCGTGTCGCGATGCTTTAGTGTTCCGTACCAGATATATTCCTTGTAGCCTTTATATTGCCTTGGACACTTCCTATAACCTGTTGTTTGGTGGATAGATGGTCTTGCGAGTCGTAGTCGCTTGCTCAGGTGCGATCCCGTGTCATGAAGTACCACATAGTTGTTGGAATGTTGTCATATGCTTTACGGTGGAGAGGATCATGACTTTAAATACAACTAATAAATTGCTGGGATAACTAATGAAAGAGGCACCGGTGGGCAATATATGCTATTTGGTTTTTCATGTCCACTTGTGTCCCATAGGCCCCGAGTACTTGATACCTGTTCCTTGACTATTCACACTATCCACATCCGGGAGACCCTATGGATCCCCCTTAGCCAGAGCTTGATTCATTTCTTATTTCTTGGGGCCACAAACAAGTTTGGGGCTTTATTACTATCCAGTACTTATGTCATGCTTTACTTCTTTATTTACGATAGTGCGTGGAGCACCTGCACTGTTTAGGAATCGCGGAGTGTTTTTGCGGTATCGACAAGCCCAGTCACACTTTCGGGTTCCCAGTCGTTTACAGCCATTGACGCAAACCTTGGGTCCGTCTCAGAGCCGGCCAACTTTGTTGCGGGTAGCTTAATGGGGTGGCTCCCTGAAATATTTTATGAATCCTGTGATTGCTTTGTCGTGAAAGCCTCATTGGGTTTTGATTTGGTTTTTCCGAGGTTGATCGTGTGTGTGTTGCTATTTGTGTACCCCTGCAGGGTAAATCTTTCTAAAAGCCGTGTCCGCGGTTATGGATGACTTGGAGCACAGTATCTCGATCATAGACAAGCATAACTAAAGTAGTGCTATAAATTGGACTTAATATGTGACTAGTAATCATCTTCACTACAATGGAATGGATAATAAAAGTGCCAACAACTGATGGAACTAGGGTGTTTCGTGTCATGTTATACCTACCTAGTAAGTATCGCAACTCCAATGGAATGAAATAAAAGTGTCAACAACTGATGGGTTTGGGATGTCGCATGCTAATGATATCTGACTAGTAAGTACTGCAACTACAACTTAATGGTAAACTAAGACTGCCCACTACTTATGGTATCAAGATGACATATGCTATCTATATCTGACTAGTAAGTGCTTCAACTATAATGGAATGAATAAAACTGCCAACTGTGTGAGTTCCTCGTTTGACTCCCTCGTTTGGTCTCGAGGGGGAAATGCTAGGATGGGTATGATTGGTGTTAGTATAAGGTTGGTTCCGGATAGGTCTTTCTTATCTCTCTCTAATAGCTGACAGTTTATTGAGTCTCTATAGGTTGTTTAGTGCTTGCTTCGCTGCCGCTTCAGTCCACCATACCTATGTAGGCGAGAGCCGCCAAATTCTAGCCTCGCCATGTACTGGCCTCAGTACTGACACTCATCTTTTTCCTTTGCCCTTTGTCGGCACCCCTTTTGTTTTAGCAGGTATAAGTTCGACGTTGTTAGCAGGGTTACCCTTCCGGCTTGGCCTGGGCAGGGTTATGGACGCCATTGGTTGTTCTTTAGGGCTCTTAGCTCCATTTGCACCTTATCTGTACTCAGATGTTGTATCGTTTTCAAGGTGATTTGGATCTTTGTATTGTATATATATATTTTTGACTCATGGAGTCGTTGTTGTGTAATGTTATTACTTCATTTTCCACCCGCACGCAAGTGCCTGGTGGGTGTCCTTGAATCATTTCTATGCGGGTTTGGCGGGAAGCGCTGAAACTTGCATAGGGCCGATTAGAGGGTGTTACAGAGCCTAGTTGGAAGTGAGATTGAGAGCGCTGCGTATAAATGGGATATGTCTGATTAAAATCAAGTGGCAATAAATTGCAGCGTCCCGTCGACAATCGTGCACTCGATGACCCCGTTGCCCTGTGCATGAGTTGTAGTAGCAGCAGTAGGCTTTTCAGACTTGATTAACTTGACATGACCGCTCGACGACTTATTCCATGGATGACATCGTGTTCCTTCCTTACTTTGAAGGGCACGAGGTGTGCAACGATCATCGTTGGATCGCACAGGATCAACGGTTGGTGCACACGATCCGCGTGACAACTGTGACAACCAATCAGGGAGTAGCAGACAGGGTGAGCACAGTTTTGGGCTTCTACGAAAGATAGAGAGGGGAGGTGGGTAAAACTAAGTAGTACCACATAAAACCAAGGGCAAAACTGAGTAGTATAAAAAATGAAAGTGTCTTGTACAATGAAATATATCGTGGAATACATCAAATTATGCCAAGATAGATCCACTAGAGTTCATTGGATGTGTGTTCTTCTCATAAACTAGGCATGGATCCACCAGTGGCATTGCATGTCCGTTCCTCTAAAAAAACCACATAAGGATCCACCAGTGTCATTGCATGTCTGTTCTTTTCATGAACCATATAAGGATCTACCAGTGTCATTGCATGTCTGTTCTTTTCATGAACCACACCCAGTGTCATTGCATGTGTTACTTCCATAAACCACATATGGATCCACCTAGTGTGATTGCATGTTTGTTTCCATAAACCACATACGGATCCACCAGTGTCATTGCTTGTTTGTTCTTTTCATGAACCACTCCTAGTATTAGTGCATGTCTATTCTTTTCATGAACCACACCCAGTGTCACTGCATGTCAGTTATTTTCATGAACGACATAAGGATCTACCAGAGTCATTGGATGTGTGTTCTTCTCATGAACCACATGTGGATCCACCGGTGTCATTGCATGTTTGTTCCTCTAAACAAACCACATAAGGATCCACTAGTGTCATTGCGTGTGTGTTCTTTTCATGAACCACACCCAGTGTCATTGCATGTGTGTTCTTCTAAACGAACCACATAAGGATCCGCCAGTGTCATTGCATATCTGTTCTTTTCATGAACCACATAAGGATGGGCCCACCGGTGTCATTGCACCTCAGTTCTTTTCATGAACCACACCCAGTGTCAGTGCATGTCTGTTCTATTCATGAACCACACCCAGTTTCACTGCATGTCTGTTCTTTTCATGAACCACACCCAGTGTCATTGCATGTGTGCTACTTCCATAAACCACATACGGATCCATCTAGTGTGATTGCATCTTTGTTCCTTCCGTAAACCACATAAGGATCCACTAGTGTCATTGCATGTCTGTTCTTTTCATGAACCACATAAGGATGGGCCCACCAGTGTCATTGCATGTCTGTTCTTTTCATGAACCACACCCAGTGTCAGTGCATGTCTGTTCTATTCATGAACCACACATAGTTTCACTGCATGTCTATTCTTTTCATGAACCACATAAGGATCTACCAGTGTCATTGCATGTCTTTTACTTCCATAAACCACATGTGGATCCATCGGTGTCATTGCATGTCTGTTCCTCTAAACAAACCACATAAGGATCCACCGGTGTCATTGCATGTGTGTTCTTCTAATGAACCACACCCAGTGTCATTGCATGTGTGTTCTTCTAAACAAACCACATAAGGATCCACCAGTGTCATTGCCTGTCTGTTCCTCTAAACAAACCACATAAGGATCCACCAGTGTCATTGCATGTCTGTTCTTTTCATGAACCACATAAGGATCTACCAGTGTCATTGCATGTATGTTTTTTTCATGAACCACACCCAGTGTCATTACATGTGTGTTACTTCCATAAACCACATATGGATCCACCTAGTGTGATTGCATGTTTGTTCCTTCCATAAACCACATAAGGATCCACCAGTGTCATTGCCTGTCTGTTCTTTTCATGAACCACTCCTAGTGTCAGTGCATGTCTGTTCTTTTCATGAACCACACCCAGTGTCACTGCATGTCAGTTCTTTTCATGAACCACATAAGGATCTACCAGAGTCATTGGATGTGTGTTCTTCTCATGAACCACACGTGGATCCACCGGTGTCATTGCATGTCTGTTCCTCTAAACAAACCACATAAGGATCCACCAGTGTCATTGCGTGTGTGTTCTTTTCATGAACCACACCCAGTGTCATTGCATGTGTGTTCTTCTAAACAAACCACATAACGATCCACTAGTGTCATTTCCTGCCTGTTCTTTTCATGAACCACATAAGGATGGGCCCACCAGTGTCATTGCATGTCTGTTCTTTTCATGAACCACACCCGGTGTCAGTGCATGTGTGTTCTATTCATGAACCACACCTAGTTTCACTACATGTCTGTTATTTTCATGAACCACATAAGGATCTACCAGTGTCATTGCATGTCTTTTACTTACATAAATCATATGTGGATCCACCGGTGTCATTGCATGTGTGTTATTCTAAACAAACCAAATAAGGATCCACCAGTGTCATTGCCCGTCTGTTCTTTTCATGAACCACATTAGGATGGGCCCACCAGTGTCATTGCATGTCTGTTCTTTTCATGAACCACACCCAGTGTCAGTGCATGTCTGTTCTATTCATGAACCACACCTAGTTTCACTGCATGTCTGTTCTTTTCATGAACCACATAAGGATCTACGAGTGTCATTGCATATCTTTTACTTCCATAAACCACATGTGGATCCACCGGTGTCATTGCATGTTTGTTCTTCTAAACAAACCACATAAGGATCCACCAGTTTCATTACGTGTGTGTTCTTCTCATGAACCACACCCAGTGTCATTGCATGTGTGTTCTTCTAAACAAACCACATAAGGATCCACCAGTGTCATTGACTGTCTGTTCTTTTCATGAACCACATAAGGATCCACCAGTGTCATTGCATGTCTGTTCTTTTCATGAACCACAGCCAGAGTCATTGCATGCGTGTTCTTTTCATTAACCATAGCTAGAGTCATTGCATGTCTGTTACTTCCATAAACCACGCATGGATCAACCGATGTCATTGCATGTCTGTTCTTTTCATGAACCACACCTAGTGTCATTACATGGGTAGCCGTTAGACCGAGTCTTCTAGAAGGCACGCCCTAACACAGTTGTTCTGCTTGACGATTGTTACATACCGTTCGATTGGGGCGCTTGGACGATTGGAATGGTCTTCGTGAGAGCGATCCGTGAGTAGGCTGTTCTGCGGCATGATTGGCCACGCTTGCTTTGGACAAACTGGCAAGACCGGGCGCTCCCCTGTTTCGAGTGTCACATCTCACGAGTTCAGTGGGCCACATCCCAGTGTCACGTCCCCATTACTTCTCTTCCTCCCCGTACTTCTCTTCCTTACCCTCGAAGCCACTTTCCCCACTTCACTCCCTTCCTGCCGTAGCCGCTAGCCGACGGCGCCTCCATCCCAATCCCCTCTCCGGCAGCCACCCCCACCCCTCTCGCCATGGGTTCAAGGGGAGACGGCGAGGAAACGCGTCGTGATGACAGGGACGGTGATTTCGATGTGAGTCGTCTCATCTCTATTTCTATCATCTGTGGCCAGTTATCTATTTTTTGAGATAGATCTAATCTGTTTACTCATGCGCGTATGATGTGTTAGGCCAACCAGACGATGTATGACTCTGACTATCACGGTTTAGAGGATGAATACAGTCCTCTGGTATGTAAACATGGATATGTGCCCGCTAAATTTGTAGCCTTCGAAGGACGAAACGCAGGCAGGAGGTTTCTACGGTGTCAAGGACATCGTGCAATGATGCAAGGCGGAAGTTGCGGTGTTGTCAAATGGGTAGATCCAGAGTGGGCCAAATCGATGCAGAAAACGCTGGACAAACTATGGGAAATGACTGTCAAGTTGAAAGAATCCGTATTCACCTCACTTCTTGACAGTGTTGAGATGAAGCTATGGGAACCAGTTGACACGACCAAGCATAAGCGAGATATCAGGTGGGTGCAAGACAAGGTTATCAAAGTCGAGAAGGAGAGGGACGCGGCGTTGGCCCTGAAGGCTAAAGCAGAGCAAGAACTGACTCAAGCAAGGAACGATCTCCAGCAGGCCAAAGTCCTGCAGTACACAACTACGAGTATTGACAAGTGCATGAGGAAAAATGCAGAGAAACAATTGAAGCTGTGCAAGGAAGATGCTAAAAGTAAGGAGCAGACAATTCGATCCTTGCTCTCGCAGGAAGATGCGCATCGGGCCAAGATTACGAAGATCAAGGAGATGTGTGATAACTAGTTCTATTTAGCTTAAGCTCCGTGGCTTTTTAAGTTGTAATATTTGTACTTGTTGACCTAGCGGCCTGAACTATTGGTCCCGGATTCCAGGGAGGAAAAAATTGCTCTGACCCCGCGTTAATTTGTGGAAGAATTTGTAAATTAGATCAATTTATGCCTCGATTTAGATCTCTGTCCCGGATTGGGAACGTAACCGTGGACCAAAGACACCTTTTCTACTAGTGTATTCTGACACTGGTGGTTTGTTTAAACGTAATCTACGTGGATTGTGTCGCATGCAAATGGCACAACTACAATTTATAAAGTGGAAGCACGTACACCCGGTTACTGGAGATCCGGGAGCTTCGCAAGATGCAGGGGATGCACGAGCAGAGAGGCGGTGAGATAGACGGGCTCAAGATTAGGCCAGAAAGTGGTACCCATTTCCTCCTCATCTGGGCATTATCAGTGAGAACATTGTTGTTTATGTTGCCACGTCGTTGTACAGCATCTGAAATAAGTTGCTGCTTCATGGAGTGTGGTAGCTTAAATAATTTATTTATGTGCCACTTACATTCCGTCGTATTTGGAGACCTCCTGCCCCTCAGCAATCATGGAACCGGTGGATCATTGTTTTCAGATAGCAGTGGCACAATCACAACTTGGGATTCAACTACTGACTCGGGCGTTTCCAAACCCTAAGTCACGCTACATTTTACTCAGAGAATGTGGGTAGATTGTTTCGCCCAGCAACGTGCCACACACAGAGCGATCAGAATTTAACAGAATTACATATATAGGTTCAAGTTCAACACATTACTATGCATCTTCATTGCCAGCAGCCTTCTTCCGCAGCCTAGGTGTCAAGCCTTCACGTCCAATGGCTTCTTCATTTCCTGCCTTCTTCCTCTTCCTCGGTGCCAATTTTCTTAGCTTCACGTACTCTGCATCGCCGGGACAATGGGCACCCGAATCGTGTCCAGCATCATCTTTCCACTCGTTTCTAATTTCTTCGGGCGGCAAAATGACATCTTTCCACTCGTTTTTAATTTCTTCAGGCAGCAAAATGACTGACCCGGCAGTCATGTTTCTAACCTTGCGGCGCTTCCTGTCAAAGAAACAAGACTGTTGCATAACTGCCCAATATCTCCAGAGTAAATAAAACAAAAATTACAATTCAACACTGACATGCGAACCCCAAGAGACATTTGCTTACCAGGAGCTAATTGGGTTCGAGCAACCACCCTGTCCAAGAATAGAAGGGCGACTCCCAGTTGCAGCAGCTTCCACATCCAGTACATCACATTTCAGCTCAAACATGGCAGCCGAAGCATACCTTTTTATCAACCCAATTAGTTGACTGTCACACGTTATAGGAACCATGATGCCACGTTCATCCATGAAGCTGAACTTTGCAGTCTGCTTCGGCCATAATTCAACATGATTACACAGAGCAGCAACCATACCAGATATAGTGCAGATCTGCGCATGCGCTTCTTCCATCGTCAAACAATGGTGTTCATACCTGTTTCCCTTAGAGTCGTACCTATAGAGGACTACCGTAACTAGGTAAGGGGGGTCCACGCAGATCCCACTTGACAGAAAACTGTGGAAAAAATATGTTTGTCAACGATGGGCTAACAAACAATTTGAGGTTCAGTAGCCAGCTAGCAGTTGTAACTAGTGCGAATAGCAAAGAGAAGGGTAGATCACCCGCTTGTAGACAGAATTTCTTCTTTCTTGATAGTAGGATCTGCCATCCTCCGAGCTGCTCGGCTCGTTGGCGGCAGAGGCGGGCTAGAGCCTCGCAACGGCGACTATGGCATGCGCCATTGGAGCTCGGTATCAGCGACTGGACGCAGCAACTGGGCGCAGCAACTTGGCCCCGGAAGTCAAATGTCCTACTTGGAGGGTGGATTCCGACGCTGCTGGTGCTAGGGGAAATCTGGGAATGGATTTGTGAAATTGGTCAACGGATCCAATCCACTTAGCTGCTCGATTTGCCTAAGAGGTTGTCGCGTTGGCGCCCGCGTCACGGACAGATAACCGACATGTGGGTCCCGACCGTCTACTTCACGGGGCGGTTTAACGGAATGTTTGTATTTGGTAGGGGTGAGATGAGTTTGCCTCGAAATGGCCCCTCTCAGTAGTTGGCGGCCCAACTTTTCGGAACACGGTAATTTCAGGCAACTTAGGTACCGCCATGCGTTGGCCTGCCAACGTTGGTACCGCAGACAAACAAGCCCTACCCATGGGCCATGGGCGCCATGATGATCCAAAAAGGATGCCCCTCCAATCGGATGCAGAAGACCATCACTCGCCAAGTCAACTTGGCCACACACTTGCCACCATCCACCACTAAGTACCTCAGCGGAAGCGAGTCCTGCATCACCTTCGACAAACGTGATCATCCGCCTCAAGTACCTCGTCCAGGCCACTGTCCCCTCGTACTCGAGGCGCAAATCGGAGGCTTCGACATGAGTCACGTCTTCATGGATGGCGGAAGCGGCATCAACCTCATATTCGCGAGTACCTTGCGAGCAATGAGGATCCCTCTAACTTGCCTAGAGGCCTCAGACACAATATTCCACGGCATCGTCCCAGCCAAGGGCGTGTATCCCCTGGGCAAAATCAACCTCGACGTCATCTTCGATACGCCGAAAAACTTTCGGCGCGAGCGCATCGACTTTGAGGTCGTCGACTGGCCCTCACAGTACCACTGCATCCTCAGACGTGTCGCGTTCGCGAGGTTCATGGCAGTGCCACACTACGCCTACCTGCAGATGAAAATGCCAGGTCCCAATGGCGTCATCACAATCAACGGGAGCTTTGAGAGGTCCGACAGTTGTGACAGGGAATTCAACAGAATTTCCCAGTCCTTTGGCATGCAGGAAGAACTCGCGAGGCTGAAGGAGTCGACGGACAACAGTCTGCCTCCCCTCAGCCGGCCAAGCTCACCCGATCTATCTTTCGATTCATTGGTGCACACAAAGAAAGTGCAGGTCCACCCATCGGATCCCACCAAGACAGCCCTCATCGCCAACAACCTAAGTCCTGCATACGAACTCGTGCTCGTCGAATTCCTCCGTGAGCACTGGGAAATTTTCGCCTGGTGTCCTACGGACATGCCAGGAGTTCCCAGGGAATTCTCCGAGCACGCACTCAACATCAACCCAGACGCAAGGTCAGTCAAGCAAACAATCCGGCGATTATTGGAGCCATGGGCGCAGGCGGTTGGAATGGAGATCAATAGACTCCTCGACGCCAAGTTCATACGCGAGATCAAGAAAAGCACTTGGCTCGCCAACATGGTGCTGGTACCAAAAAAGGACACGGATATCCTGCGCATGTGCGTGGACTTCACCTCTCTGAATAAGCACTGCCCAAAGGATCACTTCCCGTAGTCGCGCATCGACCAGATCATCGACTCCACCGCGGGATGCGAGCGCTTCTTCTTCCTCGACACCTACTCAGGCTATAATCAGATTTGAATGAAGGAGGAAGACCAAGAGAAAACAACGTTTACAACGCCCTTTGGTGTGTTCTGCTACAACACAATGCCCTTCGGGCTAAAGAATGCGGGAGCCACCTACCAGCGGTGCATGCAGGCTTGCCTTAAGAAACAACTTGGTCGCAACATCCAAGTCTATGTCGACGACATAGTAATCAAGACCAAGGAGGAAGCCTCCCTAATCGACGATTTGCGCGAAACCTTCGCCAACCTCGACCGCTCCCGGATCAAGCTCAACCACTCGAAGCATGGCTCGACTATGGACATGGGTTACTCCCATAGGCAGCGACGGTAGCAAATTCGACTGAAACAAGCAAACAAAAGACAACAGCAGTCGCAAAAGTACTTTAGTCCCTGCCTAAGTCTCGACTCAACCAGGCACTCGGGGGCTACTCCCATAGGGAGCGCTGGTCGCGCACCCTATGATTATTTGTACCAAGTACTGTGTGTTGATAACGTCTACACTCAAAGTTTATGGCGACACCGCCTCATAATTTTTCCCTACAAAGAGACTGCGTCTCCTGGGTCACCCGAATCGTCTCCACGATTATAAAATTCGGATACCGCGCTTACAACGTGAAGGTAAGACCTGAATAAGGCATGGCAACGCATTTGCTGCGCACGACCAGAAATATATCCGTGCCTACAGGTACGATGAATATGCCTTGATGGACGTGTCGAGTGCTCACACCCATATACTGGAATTCGACTCCTGTAAGACCTCCGCGGCTTGAGTCGAATTACACCAGCACTTTTCCGGATTCGAGTCCGGGGACTCGAGTTCGAGTAGATTGCGTTGTTTCACCCTAAGGTGGTTAACTGATACCGATATATAGGTTAAATCAGGCACGCACATCAACAATCCCTATGACATAAACAAAGCAGTCGAAATATACTCATTCATGCACTCGAAAGGCTTCATAAAGTCCCCAGTCGAATCTGTGATTCCACTAGACACTCGGGGGCTACTGACATGGGTATACCCTACAGGTACTCGGGCTTGGTATATACGGCCTGGATACGTGGAGGCCCACGATGTCGTCAAGGCCCAAATGAAGGACTCGAGTGGCCTACGGACTCTCGATTGCTTGAAGAACAAGAAGAAACTAAAGATAGAAAGTTCAAAGGGGAAAACCCTAATCTGTAACCGACTCGACTTGCTACCCGAGACCTAGCCTATCTATATAAAGGCTAGGAGGGGGCGGCGAGAAAGACACACACAACCCTAGTTTCTACCACTCTCGCCAGATTGCATCTGCTCACCATTGTAATCCTCGATTCCTTTGATAATTCCACGAGCAGACAAGCAGGAGTAGGGACCTCTATGAGGCCTGAACCTGGGTAAATCTTTGAGTCCCCTGTGTGCTTGTTTGCTAGCAGATAGATGTCTCCAGCGCTCCCTCCTTCTCCGAAACCCAAGTCCATAACAATGGGCATTGATGAGTTAAACCCTCGTCACTAGGGTTCTATTTTTTTTTGACAGTTTGTATAATGCCAGAAAAATAAGGAAAATCATTTCCTCATCCTCTTCCTCCTCGGAACCAGTCGTCACCATTTCCAAATTACTCATCTAATCCTAAGAAATTATAACATCACATAACAATAAGAATAGCAGCAAGAAAGAGTAACAACACATAACAATAAGAATGTATTAAGAGCAACACAATAATTTGTCCCTCCGATCCATATTAGTTGACTTAGATTTATCTAGAAACGAATGTATCTAGTCAAGTTTAGTGCTAGATACATCCGAATCTAAATTTGAGTCAACTAATATGAGTCGGAAGGAGTATAATAATTTCGACCAGAACTGGAGACCCTTTACTACATGGAGTTTTTGGGTCAGTCTACATCGCACCAACTAGACATGTATCCAGACTGCTAGCTGTAGGCTGCTAGATCAGGGACAGACTTCCATTTGTGTTAATCCACCGAGAGATCATGTGGTTCTGCTGTGCTTAATTATTTTCAGCTCAACAGATTATTTCGACATATTTGAGAGAGATCATGAGGCATAGGCAACATCATTTGGAAATAATCTCAACAATCTCTCTCTCCCCCTCTTCTTCTCTCTCTATCTGTGGTGTCGATCCATTATTCATCTCTTTTTTCACTGCATTGATCTGTGGAAGAAACTGAACCTGGCGGCGTTGGGCTGGATCACCATCAACGCCACCCTCAGGTTCGCATCATCCAACTAGCTACACCCCAAGCATTTTCTTTTTTTACTGCAATACTATTGCGCCTGCAGCGTGCCCGACTTGACTGTCTCCTTTTCCCGACCCGAGCCAATTTGTCCCAAAATTCCTCACACATCCTGTACATCCGACACTCAAATGGTGAATTGGTGGGTGTAGAGTGCTGCTGGCGATGGGGCTCTACTACTGCGGCATGCGTGCCACCAGCGCAGCCTATGCCGTTAGACTTCATCAACCTCATCCCCATCGCCACGTTCCTCATCGCCACCGCCCTCCGCGTCGAGCGCCTCTCCCTCGCCTCCTGCCCGGGCAGGGCCAAGCTCCTGGGCGCCGCCGCGAGCGTCGCTGGCACCATGGCCGTGAGCCTCTACAAAGGCCCGCGCCTCCTCCGCACATCATCCCACTCCCACGGCGCTGGCTCTAGATCTTGCGAGGACACTCAAAGGCTTGTTCTAGAGTAGAAGAAATACCGTGTTCAGCGCTGCCTGCAGATCTTGCGCCGACCTGTCGAGTTGGTGACCTTGCGCCGCCGGACGAGACAGCACCGCAGCTCGTCGCAGATCTTGCGCCTCCCTGCCGGAGTCGTCGCTGCCACCACCACCAGCAGCTCGACAAGTTCATGCCGCCCCGCCTATCGCCACCGTGCTAGGGTTGGGAAGTGCCGCGACAGGGATGATTCCGATGATGAAACCGACCCCCGAACGTGCGTCAAATTTTCGCCTGTAAATGGGCCGGAAATGACTCGGAGGAGAAAAAACGACGAACCAAGTGCTAATACAGATGTTAGGCCAATTTATCCGGCTCCAGCTAAAACGGCTGTTTCGGGCTAAAATACGGTGAACCAAGCAGGGCCTAAATGGGCGTATCCCAGGTGGGTGTCCCGGCAAAGGGCCTCACAAGACGTTTGCCTGCAAGGAGGAGGAAGGTCTGCAGCAGACAGCAGTGCTCCCTACTTGGCTAGCGGCAACGATTTCTTCTACCCGGCGGCCTCCCAAACACTGCCAAACCATTCACCAGTGCGCCCCCGCTCACCTCCTTCAGCAATGTCCCCTACACCCGCATCCCCTGTTTTAGTGCCTCTAGTCGCCGGCGCAGGCATTCCCTGCCCAAGCACCCCATAGGTCCCAACTTCCCTTCCCACCGACCCTCCTCTCTATCCCTTCCTTTCTCAGACGTAGGGTTCAACGATTTGGGGACAGAAACACGAATCTAGGGAGCGCTGGGGGACCCGATGCTGCAACCTGCAGCCGATGCCTAGGAGGGCCTGCATCAGGCGGTGCGTGCGACGGCCAGGGAAATGTGGGCGCTGGAATCCCGGAGCTCGACGACGACGTGCATCAGATCTCTGGAGATGAAATCCCACCTAACAAACTGTCGACGACGACAATTGGCCGGAAATCTGGAGTGTGCCCGTAGCTCGGTCTTCCCCGCAGGTAGCCCAGCCCATGCTCGCTTCCATCCTTGACCCCGTGCGTCTCTCCGCCGCCTCTACCTGCTTCGCCGACGGCCGACTCCAAGGCTCCTATTGGCACAAATCGGTAGAGGTAGGATAGCAAAAAATGGGTATTTGGCTTGGCGGTAGCAATCTCTGTTATATTACCGAACTTGCAGGGGCAAACCCGGAAACAAAAAATCGGAACGAAAATTTTGCTCTGGACGAAACTACCTCGAGAGAAATTATTGGGTATGTTACCGAAACACCCTTCATTACAGTATTACTCCTAGATAGATATTGGGCATCAGTTGTGCCCTAATGTAGGATTTTTTTTTCTGCCATGAAACCCCTTAGTAATGCTTGTACAGTTAGAACACATGTGATTGTGTGGGTATTGATCCTATAGTTGTTGCCCTCTCATGTGTACTTTCTTATATCACGACACTATTTGATGAAGCAGTCCGGACTGACCCTATGCGAGACTAGTTTCACGCTCAGTATAACTGACTAGCAGATGTTTGTCTCTCTTATATTAGTTGATATAGAATTTACAATAGAGGGCCCCGAGAGAGGTGTAATAGAGAAAACTGTTTGATCTATATTGTGGTTGAAAGTTCGTAGGTAAGAAACTGTTCTACCGTGAAAGCCCTAGTAACCACGTAAAACTTGCAAAAGTTAAAGTAGAGACATCTAACTTTATTTTGCAAGAGGGAATGTGATCTGATATGGCCTTGGTCATGGCTAAGGTAAAGTATTTTACTTTTCTGTTACTAAGTAGTATATAGTATTATCATCATCGTGGACTTGGCTCATACCGGTGGCAAGATGGATATCATGTCGGAGCCCTCAATGAAGATCATGGAGCATGAAGGAGGACCATATCATATCACTAAATATGCATGTGATGTTGATACCTTATACATCTTATTGTGTGCTAGTATTAGATACTCGACGATAGCATTAGATAAGATGACCCCTGTTAATACCAATATAGTGTTCTCCCTTTAGTGTGCACCACCAAAAAAGTCTATCGTTATGAAGCAGGCCATGACGACCGGGTGCTAGACATATCGATGTTCGTATACGGTGGATGCAAGCCATGTATGCACTGCAAATACACTAAGGTTGAATTGGCGAGCCTAGCATGTACAGACATAGCCTACGAACACGAGAGATCGAAAGATCAAGCACGAGTCACATGGATGATGTGATCGACGAATTTTGTCCATCTTGGTAGCTATATCAAACGCCATGATGATCGGTGATGATATAGTGTAAAGGGATCGTGTGATCACTAAAATCTTCCAAGGGATGATAGTTTTAGTGGGGGCTCAATTAATAATCTAATTATCAATTGAGCTCATATTATTAACTTAGTATATATGTCTTTTGCAAATATCCTTGTGGATTATGGCCTATCCCAATGAGTTTTTCGACCATGGGATTTTCTTGCATGTTGTGAAACTTAAAGTAGAAGGGTCAAACTTCATACATTAGTACCGAGACTTGAGGGATGACCTCGACATAGATGATATTCTCTTCTTGATACAAGAACCATTAGGAGATATTCCAATGACTCCGCAATGTTTTGTGTTTTCTCCATTGTCGTTCAATGATCCATGCTCCATTCGATGGAGGCTGAGCTGCGTCTGCGTTTCTTCAACATCGACTCATACAGGATGGTTGATGAATAAGGTACTCTTCGCAAGTTAGGCTCATGAAGTATGAGATGTTGGATCAGTTTATTCCAAACAAAATGGAAGAAAATGGATGCTTGGAGAATCAATTAGCGATCTTGCATGAGCTTCGTGAAGGCCTCACATACAGTGTGGACTACTGACAACTTTGCGATAGATTATTGGGGTGTTGCACTCGGTTCCTCGTAGCTACAAAGACATCTTCAGCGGCTATATCCTGAGAGATGAATTGTTCACTTTTCATGAGTTCATGATGGAGTTGTGAACTCTCAAAGTAGGCTTGATCACAGAGGATGTCATGGATGAAGAGGGTATATATCAAATATACACGTTATAAATGTTACTCTTGCAAACACTCCTTGTAGTTTACAAAGTATTTGATACTTGTCCTTTTTATAAAAACAAGACATTCTCAATGTGAATTGCTGGAAGAAATGAGGCAACATGGCATGGTGAAGGCAAACAAGATAGTTAATGACCAACATCACTCCATCCCTTGATGTTTATCATTTGGATTAGTTGATTTGAATGAAATTTGTAAACATTGAGTGTGTGAGATTATTAGTGTGTCTTGCTTTTGCGAGACGATTATTCATATGAGTAAGTTACAAGTCAGTTTTACTATTCTTATGAATACTATATTTTATGGTCACATTACAATTACAAATGAGTTATTCTTATTTTAGTCTCAATGATAATAGTTTAATCATTTATAAAGAATTAGAATGCTAAAAGATATCCAAGTTTAATAATAACATCATTTTGAATGACACTATCGTTTAAATCACATTGATATTTTCATTCTAATGAAAAGTGAGGTCTTTAGATAAGTTCTTTAGATATTCGATCTTTTGACTTGTGCAAAAGCATGCCTCGATGGGCAAAATGACTAAAACTCCGCATTCTAGTAAGACATTTCTATTCAAAGAATTGTTGGATATCATACACAATGATGTATTGTATTTCAACAAAATAGTGGAAATCATTTCATAAACTTCATTTTGGATTAAAGTGAATATGTGTACTTACTTAATGAAACACAAGTTTGGAAGTTTTTGAGTTATTCAAATGATTTCAGAATGAAGAAGGGTATTAAATTAACAAAAATACAAAGTCTCTTCGATTCGATCGACATGATTAAGTATTTAAGTTAATTTTGGCATAAAAGACTTGTGTAAGATGTTCAACCAATTACGATGATAGGACACTTTAAAGTGTATTGACATGTTTGAACATCATAATCATATTACATTAGGTACATATGATCTTAAATTATCTCTTACCGGGTTACAATTATCGTTTAAAGTCCATGATCAAATTGCAAATACACATTTTAAAATATAAGGGACATCTAAAGATTCTTGGAAACAACACCATAAGACCTATGGCATGTTTGAGTTTCTGGAGATTTCAATAATCCGAAGTCGTGGCGAATAAACAAATCTTTTTAGTGTATTTTCAGGAAACTATGAATACATCTTGCAAACTAAAACCAAAGAAGGCAAATCGTGTATTGCCTAGCGCGATACTTTGTCGAGAAAGCATTTTATCATAGAAGGTTTTAGTGGAAGAAAGTGAAAGCATAAAAAAAGGTATTTGACCTTGCATCCAAAATGTCGAGTAGCGCAACGGAATATGTTCCAGTTACTAAACTCTGCATGAGGAGAAACTGATGATAAGGATCATGACATTTCAACTAATACTTTTATTAAAGAAAAGTAGGATTCAAGAATACATTCTGCAAGTTTGCGGAATTATATTATTATTTCACTCGTCAGGTTATTAAAACAAGACATACCTACGATCTACAAAGAAGCATGGATGACCTAAGTGCGAGAAATGAAAAAGAGCCATAAAATCCTATATTAAGATACATTTAACATTACAAAGTAATATGTTACTTGATCTTATTAAGTAAGACATTTACTTGATCTTTCCAAATGACTGCAAAGTCATAAGGAAGAAATTAAACTTAAAGAAAGAACTAAAATCTCTATTTGTCACAAAGTATGTTTTTGAAAAATTCAAAGGATTTACTATAATGTGTAGCTATGCTTGAGTCTATTGGATTGACACCATCAATTATTCCAATTTTGATAATTGGTAGAACTGCATGTTCTTCAATAACAAGATTGAAGAAGGCTTGTAATTGATACAACAAAGTAGACTTTCTTAAACCATATGTATGCTAGTGTCTCATAGCTAGAATTCTCGATTTGATGGATTATCAAAGAATGTTGGAATTACCAAGATTATTAAGAATACATGCATTTACATGAATTTGAGTGGGATCTAAATAGCTTGCCTAAATCTTAATATGTCGACAACATATTTGAGTGGGAGCTAAGTGAAATCCTTGGATCCAATATATGGATGACATATTTGAGTGGGATTGTGACACCATTCTTATATATGTGAATGGCATGTGACGAATGATATAATTGGTAAATATTCTATGGATGAAGTTGAACAAAGTATTAAACATTGTAATCTATCGAGAAAGATCGATACATTTAAGAAACATTAGATTCGAAATGCTTCCTGGATTTGGTTCTTAAAATATTCAGAATATCCTAGATAAGATTCTGAAAAGTTCAGAATGGAACAAGGTAATAAATAAGTTCTTACTTGTATATATATATGAAGAATTGAGTTAGTATCACTATTACAACCATGGTTAAAGGAAATAAAATAGATGTGTTGCATCTCATATGTATCAGGCATAGGTTCTTTCATATTATCGTATTGTATACTCGACGAAATGTGACCCATGTTTTTGGTTATAAGAACAAGTTCTTAGTTGTAAGAACATGTGTTTCGAAGTGATTCCTGAGTTAATCACTAAACCAGAGTTAAGTTTATCCTTAAATTGTAAGTAGCAAGTTTAGGTGTCGAAGTTGCATTAATGCACTATCGATTAGGATCTACATAGATATAGAAGTATGTGGCTACTTTTGAAGGGGCTAGTATAGTTATTTTCACTAATGAAGTCTGACTTCTACTGAGTGTGATTCCGGTTTACGTGACAACATTTAAAGTTCAAATGACTGATAGACCATCATTGTAAACACTAGGAAACAAAGTTTCACTCTGTCGCCAAACAAATACATTGGCACATTATTTGATAATAATGTAAATATCAAATTAGGAGACATTAACAATTTGCAAATGACATACGGATCTGGTAATACAGATCAAGAACATGACGTTTTTCATAAGCAAGCATGATCAATAAAAACATATGTGATATTGTTTATGATTAGTAGCGAATGCAAACTAGATTATTTATACTCTAGTGCAAGTGGGAGACTGAAGGAGATATGCCCTACGGGAAAATAATAAATAAATTTTGTTATCATATCTCAATTAGTTCATAATAGTTTTATACTATGTTATAACTGTATCAAGTGAAAACATTGATAGAAGTGTGGTATGTAAATAAAACAAGTCCCTAGTAGCCTCTATTTATACTAGTTCCTTGGGCAACTGATGATCAAGGTTTCCTGATCATGGAGCATTTATGCCAATTGAAAATAAAGTCATATCATTAGTAAATGATGTGATGGACATGACAGAATATAAGTATTATAGTTCATCGTTCCAATAGTTAGAAGTGTAATATCCTTTTCCTTTGGACGTGAGATATCAGAGCGCTCGAAAGAGGCGATAGTTTTTTCAGATTTAGGCTACGTATTCTTCTTATCTCCTTCCCCATCGGAAGTTTGGTACTTTGCCTGATCAACACTAGGTGGCGCTAGTACGACCCCGTTATGGGCCATACTTTTTAGGGGGCCGAGATCGCATACATATTCGCAATCTCAAGCAGATCACACACGCTTGTGGGTTTGGTGAGGCCGAGTTGATGTCGAAGCCACATGTCCTTGCAGCCCTTCGATAAGGCTAAGATGATGTTGTGCTCAGAGAAACCAACAAATTATTCCTCTTGCGAGACAAACTCTTCACCTAAAACCTTGGGGACTCCCATGGTTCCTAGACACAATATTCAAGATCCCAGTTTGTCCCTAGTCTATCATAAGACCCTTGAAAGTTGCTCGTGAATATTTGTTTGAGGTAATTTCAACTGTCGATGGAGCGAGGCGAGAGATTCTATAACCAAGCCCTAGCCTAGTCAGCTAGCCACAGGGTAGACACCTAATAGCCATATCTTTGTTTCTGCTCAAGCAGTGAGATATTCAGAAAGCATGTGTCTGAATGTATTTATCCTTTATAATTCTCGATCCCATTGATCCTACACTTATCTGGATAGCGGGCCGAGAGAATACATTCGGTGAACACCGGTGGTCCTAAGAACACCAATATGATTGACGTGTAATCCTCCGTACAAGATCTACACAATGACACTAGGGTATCACACGCCTCTTCTTCTAGATGTTGTGCTCTATCATAACATCATGCATCTAGTGTTTCCCTTGCATCATAATCAGGGCGACCCGTCCTCGGTTAGGAGGCCATTCCTATGAGGGATCATCCAGAGCATGGCTCGGTGGGTGAATGTTGATGATTGGAGGAGGCACTTTGCTGATGAATTGCACTTCCCACGATGGAGTCGTGCTAGCCACCGAACGGCTGGGGGCATGCGCGGAGGTCGAATTCCTTGCAGCCTGAGTGACCAACTCATTTAGGTAGGCTTGGATTATTACCCAAGCCCGGTACCTCGTATTGAGAGAGACTTAGGGCGGCCCCATCGAGCAGAGTCCTGGGGGCTGTGAGGTTTTCTTGCACCATCAAGAAAGTCTTCATGTTTGACCTAGGGGCAACAGATGAGTTAAAGTCACCTTCTCCGTGAAGGATCATCGCATCTCATGGAATATGGCTTAGTCCATTTCAAGCATTCGACGAGTTAGTTGGACCGCCCGAGTGCTAGAAGTGATCTGTGTGGCCATCTCCCTTGCATAGTCTCCGGTGAGGTTGGTGAAATTGGTTTCGTGCACCTCATTGGTGAGGTTTGCTATACCTCATGCTACCACGTCCACATCTTTAGGGGGTGGATGTCAACATGTGGTCGTCTCACCACTAGGCGCGTCGACATTGTTGGCAGAGGAGTGATGACCCACAAGTATAGGGGGTGTATCGCAGTATTTTCAATAAGTAAGAGTGTTGAACCCAACGAGGAGCAGAAGGTGTTGGCGAATGGCTTAGAGCAGGAATTCTCTGTAAATACCTAGCAAACGGATTTTTAGGGTTTTTTGATAATGCAGGTAAATATAGTACGAGTAAATAAAAGACAATAAGAATAAATGCAGCAAGTGGCCTAATCTTTTTTTTAGCAAAGGATAAGCCAGTTGTATTACTTAATATGACCAAACGTTCTCGAGGACACATGGGAATATCGTCAAGTGCTTTCGCTTCATACAATTGATTAATCTTATTTAGTTTGCTAAGTGTTGTGTGGGTGAACCTGTGCTAATGTACCTTCCTAGGACTAATACATACTTGTGATTATACCCCTTGCAAGCATCCTCAAGTACAAGAAAGTAATTAACGTAGAAACCTAACCACAACTCTAAACTCTAAGACCCTGATGTACCTTGTGCAATGGTTTCCTAACGGGGGTTAAGGTTTCTGTCACTCCGACAACCCCTACGATTAGTAGCCAAATACACAATGCATTCCCCTAGGCCCATATAGGTGAAGTGTCATGTAGTCGGCGTTCACATGACACCACTAGAAGAAATACACCACAACTTAAATATCAAACCATTGAATATTTCTCAACACAATTCCACTACTAACAACATGACTTCTCCCATGTCCTCAAGAAAAAAACGAACTACTGACAAGACATCATATGGATCAAGATCAGAGATGATATAATGATATGTAACAATCTGAACATAAACGATAATTCAATGGTTCACTCAATAGCATCAACTACAAGGAGTAATCAACACTAGGAAAGTTTCCCCTAAGAACTATGCAAGATTCAACCCAATTGTTACAGCGGTATGGAGTGGTGATGATGGTGCTAGTGGAGATGATGGTGGTGATGATGATGATGATCCCCATGAAGTCCAGCTTGATGGTGGTGTTAATGGCGACGATCTCCCCTCTCTGGGAAGGAATTCCCCCGGCAAAATTCTGTCTGCCGGAGAGATCTTTCTCTCTCGGTGTTTTCCACCCCGCAGAGGCGGTGAAATCTTTCTGTGGTCGCTCTCTAGGTATTAGGGTTCCGTGGAGATAATAGACGCTAGAGGGGAGAACCTAGAGTGGGCCAGGGCGGCCACACCACCTGCTGGCGCGGCCAAGGATGGCCCGTGCCAGGGTGTGGTGTGGGCCCCCTGTGGCCTATCTCCACTTCCCCTTCTAGAAATCTTCGTCTTCTGAAAAAATAGAATTTTCCATGTATTTTCCTGGATTTTATGATCTTCACGAATTTTGCCTCCAAACAACACCTTTTCCATCAGAATCCTGACTGCACGGTCCATGCTCCAAAAGTCATCAACCATGCAAAAATAGATGAAATAACGTAAGTATCATCTCTTAATATGAAATATGCTGATGAATAACAGTAAATTATGATATATAATAGTGATGCAAAATGGACGTATCAACTCCCCCCAAGCTTAGACTTCGCTTGTCCCCAAGCAAAAACTGAGCTCAATAAACATGACCTCAGGTTTATAGAGTGAAGAGTCGATAAAAGAATACGGAAAAGAAGCATCACATTCATCAATTCATATATCATAATAGAAGACAACTCACTATTATATAACTTTACTTGCAATAAGTAAAGGAAAGACAATAAAGATGCATAAAGTAAATCATAATTGGTAATGGCAAACTTAGCTCTTGGTCGAAGAATAGTTGACAATTTGCTGGAGTTCACACATAACTGGTTTTCAATGATAGCTTTCAAAGTGTTATTCACTAAGATAAGAGCAATGTGCAAAACAAGGAACATAAGAAACATGAGTGAATAAATCATCATATGAATGAATGAAACACAGCAACTCAAAATACTTGCTGAGACAGAAGGGAATAGGTTTACTGACTCAACTAAAAAGTAAGAGAAAAGATAGGCCCTTCACAGAGGGAAGTAGGGATTTCAAGTTTCATAAAGAGCTTCCAAAAATTATGATACTTATTAGCATTCAGCTCTCATTGCCCCTATCATAGGCATCTTTAGGTGATTAAGGTTAAAGTGATCAAATATGAGGTATGCTTGACAAGTTGCAAGTTGAAAATCTCATGTCCCTTGAATACGAGGGTCGCTCCTCATGCTACTGAAGTTTAGTTACAAGTAAGTTCTTGTCATAGTAAGTATATGTGTATCATAGAGAACTACCAACAGGGTACCCCTTGCCCGATGATAAGGAAGAATCCCCATATCAAAATGATAAGGCAAGAAGACAACGAGCATCTCAGCAATCTTCTTATTTACCATGGGAAAATGGTGCTTTTTTTCTCTCTTTCCTATTTTCTCAATCCCTCTTTTTTTCCTTTTTCTCTTTTTCTCAATCTCTATCTCTCTTTTTTTATAAGAAGAATGCTGCATAGATGCTCATTATGGTTACACTGTAGGTTTCCACCATGATTAGGCATGGATTAGACCGGCGGCCCAGGAGTTTCACTAACACACATACATAACTCCATGGACTTACAAGCTCCCCTTTCATTTCACAACAACGACATCCATAAACAAAAGAGCATGATATCAACTGGGTACAATGTACAAGTGCAATATTGAAAGCGTTCTCCAAGACAGCATGGTTCTGCTAATTCACAAATTACAAAGCACAATCATATACGCAACATAGATGGGTACAATGGTTCAAGTTTATTAAGTGCAAGAAAGTAAAGTGTGCCATCAAGTTCATGAGAGCTTTAATCACTAATTTTCACATAACAAGTTTAATTTGGAAGGTAGATAAAAACATGAATTTACTTGGAATAGCAATAGTGCTAGTAGGTAGGTATGTTGGACACAAATGGTATAGGTTTTGGTTTTAAGGATTGGATGCACAAGAAGCATTCCCTCTCAGTACAGGTTTTTGGCTAGCAAGGCTGGGTAGCAAGCATAAGAGTTGAAGGAAACAAACAAACAAACAAACATACAAGTGATTAAAACAAACATGCTATCTTCCTTGGAAGCACAAAAGATTTTAACTAGAGAATACTAAGCTTATGAGCAAATCAAGAAAGAAAGATGATGAAATTATATTTCTTTAAGAGTACTTTTATCTTTTTCATTCAATTCTCAAAATATTGTTGCTACTGACCGAGCCAGGTTTTCCAAAACAAACTAAATTAACTCAATGATCCCAAAGTGATACCAATACTAACAACAAGATCAATCATACAACCATGAAGTGAAAACTAATATAAGATATGCAAAAGAGTAAATGATAGAACTTCTCATTAATATTCCATAACGGCAACTCACTCGAAGGGGTACATAGATATCTAACGAGAGGGGGGACACTTCCTGTAACTACCTCGGTGAATTACGCTCTTAGTTGCATGCCTAGATGAGCGAAAGTGGTTAAAATAGTATGGTGGGTTACGGGGCCACTCGCGGTAGACCTTTCGGCCGTCCTAACCACTTTCAGAACATCAGGATAAGAACGAGCGGCGTAATCGGCAGGCGAAGGGATCAACTACATACACAAGTGAGTATGTATGCAAGCCACATACAACAGTTCTCAGAGCCATTCCATCTAAAAGAAATAGAAATATTGCAATGCCATACGGCAAGATTCAAATATCCTAGATAGAGATAATATTTTAGAATAGCTCCTCATACATCACACATCAGAGTACCAGGCGGAAGCGGAAAACAAGTCCGAGTACGGATAAGAAGTAAATCGGCATAAGATGCCACATAAATAAACACATCCCGCCCACAGATCTCACAGATCCCTGTTCCCGGAATCTCTACACCGAATGATCGTTGCCAACATCATCTGTGTCCTCCACCCAGTATCCATCTTGCGAGTACACCTGTTCATCTGAATCAAACAATTTATCGTGTGAGACCCTAGGGGTACTCAACAAGTCTTTATGCCACTAAAGGGGACACAACCTGGGGTGACGCAATTGCAGCAAAAGATAATAACTAACAAGTCTATAGATACTCGCTAACCATCCGCCTAACCAATGATAGACGGATGTCCGTGAATTAAGAACAACAGTTATAACAGTATAATTAACAGATCCATCCTCCTCCTCGCTTACCAACGAGGGAGCGGACGAACAACCCCCATCCATTGGCAGTTTCATTAACCATTCCATGAGTATTGCACTATTTACTAGTCAAGTACTTAGTCAAATTAAAAGTGGTACTTTAGTTATACTTGTCTATGATCGAGAGACTGTGCTCCAAGTCGTCCATATCCACGGACACGGCTTTCAAAATGATTTACCCTGCAAGGGTGCACGAAAAGCAACACACACTCGATCAACCTCGGAAAAACCAATTCAAAACCCAACGAGGCATTCACGATAAAGCAATCACAGGATTCAGAAATATTTCAGGGGGCCACCCCATTAAGCTACCCGCAACGAAGTTGGCCGGCTCCGAGACGGACCCAAGGTTTGCGTCAATGGCTGTAAACGACTGGGAACCCGAAAATGTGACTGGGCTTGTCGATACCGCGAAAACACTCCGCATCCAAAACAGTACATGTGCTCCACGCACAATCTTAAATAAAACAGTAAAACATGGCATAAGTACAGGATAATAACAAAGCCCCAAACTACTTTGTGGCCCCAAGAAATAAGAATGAATCAAGCTCTAGCTCAGGGGGGTCCATAAGGCCTCCCGGATGTGGATAATGCGAATATTCAAGGAACAGGAATCAAGTACTCGGGGTCCTACGGGACACATGTGAGCATGAAAAAACAAATAGCAAATATTGCTCACCGGTGCCTCTTTCATTAGTTATCCCATTACTACTCAGGTTATGTTGTTTAGGTACCTCGTTATTCATCAGACACTCACATACCCTACACATGCTTTTCTACGACTCGCATGGCTCAAACAACTCCTGTAGTAATGGCTCATGGGATAGAGGAACAAGCTTCGGTGGGGTTTAAAAGTAAAGGCTATGCAGTACTTTGGATTCAATTTAATGTAATCGCGACTCAATGATGCAAGAATAAGATGGAGGCAATAGGTACTATATGTATGCAAGCATGTGGTAGTGCTTGCCTGGCAGCTCAGTTGAAGCGAGAGATGGATCTGGGTAGTACTCCTGTGATTCCTGGTAATTCTCCTGCGGGGCGTCTATTCGAAGAAGAACCAAACAAACAAGGGCCAACATAAATAAAATGCACAAGCATATGAATTAAAATGCGACAAGCAAACGAGCATGCCATGATGAATGATGCACAATTTACATGGCATTAAAGTAGCATGGCAAGGGTGAGGTGTGGATACAAAAATAAAGCATTTTATTAATTATTTGCCCAAGTTTTATTGTCATAAATAGTTCTGATTTTTAAATATGGCATGATGCATTCTTCAATTCAGAACAAGGAATGCATAGATAGAACGGGCTCGTCACGCTGATCGATTTAGACATATTATTTGTCAAATTTGGAGTTGTAGAATTAAAGTTATTAATTTATTAAGAAAAGAGCATTTTATTTGTAATTTTATTCATCTCGAAAATTTAAAGTGTTCAAACATTATTTTGAATAGAATTTTTTTAATTCCTCACATTTTTCTGATTCAAAAACATCTATCATTTGTATTATTTGGATTTATAATTTAAAAGTTATTTAAAATCTGATTTGAATTTGAATTTGAACAATTTTGAATTGGTTTTGTTAAACAGATAATCGGGAAATACTTTTATTACCCAGCCCTTCTCCAGCCCCAAACGCTGACGGGTGGGGCCGGTCTGACTGGTGACGCAGCGCACGGAAAACTTTTTCACCGCGGGTTTGTCTAGCCTCGTTGATTGACAACAGTCCTCGATGGGACCCACAGAACAGATATATATACGACAGCGACTCCATGAGTCAAGAATACAGATATAATATACAAAGATCCAAATCACCTTGAAACGATAGAGTGTCCGACTACAGACAAGATGCAAATGGGGCTAAGAGCCCTGAAGAATAACCAATGGCGTCCATAACCCTGCCCAGGCCAAGCCGGAAGGGTAACCCTGCTAACGACGTCAATCTCAAACCTGCTAAAAACAAAAGGGGTGCCGACAAAGGGCAAAGGAAAAAAGAGGAGCGTTAGTACTGAGGCCAGTACACGGCGAGGCTAGAATTCGGCGGCTCTCGCCTACATAGGTATGGTGGGCTGAAGCGGCAGCGCAGCGGCACTAAACAACCTATAGAGACTCAATACAACTAGCGGTTATCAGAGAGGGGTAAGAAAGACCTATTCGGATCCAACCTGAAACTAACACCAAACAAACCCATCCTGGTATTTTCCCCCTCGAGACCAAACGAGGAAGTCGGACCAAGGAACTCACACTGTTGGCAATTTTACTCATTCCATTATAGTTGCAGCAATTACTAATCAGATATGGCTAGCATGAGTCATCCTGAAGCATAAGTAGTGGGCAGTTTTAATCACCACACCATTGTAGTTGGGACATTTACTAGTCAGATATAATTGTCCTGAGGAATCCCAAAACCCAATAGTTGTTGACACTTTTATCACATTCCATTCGAGTTGCATTACTTACTAGGCATATAGCATGTCACGAAACAACCCAGATTCACCAGCTGTTGGCATTTTTAATATCCATTCCGTTATACTTGAGCTGATTACTAGTCACATATTAAGTCAAATTTATAGCACTACTTTAGTTATGCTTGTCTATGATCAAGATACTGTGCTCCAAGTCGTCCATAACCGCGGACACGGCTTTCAGAAAGTTTTACCCTGCAGGGGTGCACAAATAGCAACACACACTCGATCAACCTCGGAAAAACCAACTCAAAACCCAACGAGGCATTCACGACAAAGCGATCACAGGATTCAGAAACATTTCAGGGGGCCACCCCACTAAGCTACCCGCAACGAAGTTGGCCGGCTCCGGAACGGACCCAGGGTTTGTGTGGACGGCGGTAAACGACTGGGAACCCGAAAGTGTGACTAGGCTTGTCGATACAGCGAAAACGTGTCACGATCCAAAACAGTACAGGTGCTCCTCGCACAATCTTAATAAAGCAGTAACATGGCATAAGTACAGGATAGTAATAAAGCCCCAAACTAATTGTGGCCCCAAGAAATAAGAATGAATCAAGCTCTGGCTTAGGAGGGTCCATAAGGCCTCCCGGATGTGGATAGTGCGAAAAAATCAAGGAACAAGTATCAAGTACTCGGGGTCCTACGGGACACAAGTGAGCGTGGAAGAACCAAATAACATCTATTGCCCACCGATGCCTCTGCATTAGTTTTAGCTAGCATTTTAATAGTTGTATTTAAAGTCATGATCATATCCACCATAAATATCTCCACCAATAAACATTTCCACCATTCCAACAACTATGGTACTCGACAACACGAGATCGCACCTGAGCAAGCAACTACGACTCGCAAGCCCAGCTATCAACCAAACAATAGGTATTAGGAGGTGTCCATGGCAATATAGAGGCTGCACGGGATATAACTAGTGCACGGAAACTAAAGCATCGCAACACGGATAGCAATAGATCAACAGGAGGAAATAAAGACTATAAATGCAAAATAGGTAGAAGGGGAAGAGATGCTCGCCTAGGAAACACTGCCGAAGGATCATATCCGGAGAACTTGTCGATACTCGCACCAACTCAACGGCCTAATCCGCGAAGAAGCAAACACTAGAAGAAACACCGGATGCAATATTTAATACTATGGCAGAAGATCCGGCATGCTTATGATATGATTCATGGCATGGCACAGATGCAGTGCAATTAGGCAATATTAAGCGGAACCGAGGTCCCGACAATTTAATTAAACGGTTCAAGTTGTTTAGAAAACCCCGCAATTTAAATGTTGTATTAACAAGGCGAAATAGGTCATCGGTTCGCTACACAATTTAAATAGAGTCCAGAATAAGACAAAGATATCCCGCATAAACACTCCATATTTAATTTAGGTGAACCAATATAATGCCCCCAAACCAAACCACACAATATGTATGCGACATGAACAATTTAATATGCAGCAGGTATATCTCATTTATTATAAAAATAGGGATCTCGAAAAAGGGAATCACATGTGGTTCCGAAGATCTAGGGTTTTGGGGTTCGACGGGGTCTTCGGATTCGTGAAGGAGATCATAGCGTTCTAGAATGGAGAACTTGTCGTGGCGCCGGGTTCGGTCTTCGGGTCCGGGAAGGGGAATCTCGTTGCCTCCGTGGAGAGCTTGGTCCGGCATCGATCTTGATGGTAGACGATCTTGATGACAACATGGTTTTCCGAGTGACGTTACGCTATCCGAGGCGGCGAAGATCTTGTCGGCAGGGACACTGCAAAAGCACTGTTGGCAGAAGTGATCGGTTATTCTGATAGGTGTACGAACGGAACACACGCGCTGCTAGCGGTTCCCAGAACCAGATACTTGGCTCCCAACGAGAGGGCACCTGACCGGTTGATGTTTCCATAGGAGGAGGTGACGCGAGCGTAGCAGCACCAGTGCTTGGGCTCACGCGGCGGCAGAAGACGGCGGCTCGGTCGACGATGCAAGCGGGCGAGGCAGACACGGAGGAGGCGGGCCCACCACGAGGAAGGTGCGCGCGGTCAGAGGAGTCCTTGGCGGCGGTCATGGGCAGGGCCGGCGGGGTCGCTGTCGGGGACACGCGGCGCCCTCAGAGGTGGGTTGGAGGCGCGGAAGGCCAGAGACGGCGATCCGGAGTCAGCTCTGTCGGAGACCGCCGGAGGTGTCCCTGGCGGCGCTGGAGGTCGTGGAGGACAAAGCCCACGGTGAGGGAAGCGACCGGGGGACGCAGACGACGGAGAGATGCGGTGGCAGGAGGCTCGGGACCGTGGTGGCAACGGCGAGCCTGGGTGGGGCGAGGGCCGGAAAGCGACAGGGGAGGTCGTGGAGGTCGAGCGGCGGCCGTCGAGGAGCGTGGTGGTGGAGAGGCCGAGGCGGGGGAAGGAGACGGCGTCGGCGCAAGGACGGGCGGACGGGGCGCCGCAGGGAGGAGCTGGCGGCGGGGAGGAAGACACGGGGGAGAGGACGGAGGCGGCGGCGACGAGGCGCCGAGCGGGCGCGGCCATTGCTGGCGGCGGGGATGACGGTGGGGTAGCGGGAGGTGGTGGGGTGGGGCCGCAGGAGGAGAGATGGGGGGACGCGAGGCTCGTCTCGTGCTGGTGGGGCTGGGCGCGGGGAACGCGGTGGCTTGTCGGTCGTGGGGTGGGGCTCCGTTGCGAGGTGAGTGCGGCAGGTGGCCGTGGGGATTGGGCCAGGTGGGCGCGGAGCACGGGAGTGGCGAGGGGATCGAGGCCGAGGCCTGGGGATCGGTCCAGGGAGAACTGGTCGGGCGGGAGTGGCGTGTATGGGCGGGAAAAGGCTGGACGTGGGCCAGGGGAGTGGGGTGACGGGCGGTGTTGGTGTGGTGGGTGTGTCCGCTGGCGGGGTGGGGCCCAGGGGTGACGTGGCGCGCGGTGAGTGGCTGTGGTGAGGTGGAGGGGGCTGGGTAGGGTTTTTGGTAGAAAAGGTTGGGTGTTTTTCTTGGGTAGATAGGATTTTATCTGGAGGTGGCCGGCTAGGCTTTCGGGCCTGGCTGGCTGCCTCCCAAAAATAATTTAAATATTTTATTTATTTAAAACGGGGCTTTTGCAAACCGTTGGTAGACGAAACAAAATATTCCGGAGGCCCGGGTTTTAATTTGAAATAAAGACGGGGCGTTTAGCAAACAAAAACAGGCTTTTCGAAAATAGTTTTATGCAAACAAATGCAAGTTGACATGACGATGCTCAAATGCAAGGTGGCATGATGACATGAGCATGCGGTCATGACGTTGCAATGCACAAAAACAACGCGATTTTCTAGTAGTGGTTTTTGCAGGGCGCCACACGCTTGGAGGCGGTGGCCACTGCGGCAGGCGGGGGATGCTGTTAGGAGAGGGAAGGGCGGCTAGATAGGTCGCGGTACGTCGCGCCGACGTGCAGACGCTAACGGCCACGGCGCACCAAGAGTGCTCGGCGGAATGCCCGGCGAGGCAGAGGGTCTACAGCGAGGTGGAGGATGTCTAGGCGGGAGAGGGACTCACCGCGGGGTGGTTGGCGGCGGCGGATCGGCTTGGGGCGCAGCAGGGCGACGACGACGCTGGCGGCCGGCGACCTAGGGTTTCGTCGGGGTGTCGCGGTACTGTGGCGGAAGTGGGGCTCCTCCTCCTCGCTGGCATGTACGGGGCGAAGCAGAGGATCCCTCTCGGCCTCCTCGACCACCTCCACGTCAACCACGCCCGCTGGAACGAGGGAGCGGCGGCGGTGCTGACGGTGACCGGCGAGAGAGGGGTTGGTGTCGGTGGAGAAGAAGAGGGGAGAGGGCAGGGCCCTGGGGGATCTGGGAGAGGCAGAGGAGACATGGGGGAAGAGGGAAATAGAAGGGGAAGGTGTCGTGGGGAATCAGTAGAGAGGAGAAGAAAAAGGTGGCTCGGGTGCCACCTTTCCTCCTTGTCCTCTCGAGCAGGGGCTCGGCGTGGGAGGCCAGGGCAGGGTAGGTGGAGGCTGCCAGGTAGGCCAGGGAGTGAGGGGAGCTCGGGGTGGGGCTATCTCGGCAGGAAGAGAGAAAGAGAGAGGAGAGAGGAGGCTCAGGCGACCTAGGGTTAGCTAGAGGGGAGGCTCGGGTTAGGGCTGGTTAGATGGGGTAGGAGGGTAGCTGGGGTGGGGCCAGCATGGTAGAGAGAAGGAGAAAGAGAGAGAGAGGAGAGTTTTAGGGTAAAGTAGATTTTATACTAGAGCTAGGTTTAGAGAGAGAGAGGTTAGAAAAAGGGGTTAGGGTTTAGTTTAATATTAGGGTTTTGGAAGAGGGGGTGGAAGAAGAGGGTCACATGGAGATTGAGAAGAGAGGAGAGGTGGTGTAGGGTTTTGCATGATTAAAATCAAGCCTCACCAAGTGTGTTTATGACAAGAAGGTAGGCATGGGAGAAAAGGTGGTGAGGGAAAGGTCCCACATGTCCATACATGGGTGCATGCACTTGTGAGAGAAAAAGAGGAAGAAGGATTGATGCACATGGCAAAGGTACAAGATCAAGGTGGAAGGGGTTTAGAGAAAAAGAGAGCTCAAGAAGATGGTCCACTTAAAAATCAAATAATAACCAAAAGAGAAACACATGGTGGTGATAGTTGCATGGCCCATGCAAAGTATTAAATGTCATGTTTTATTTTGTGAAAACAATAATAATAACATGGCATTATTCTTATGCATTCCCAAAAAGTGGAATAAAGGCCAAGCAAAAGAAATTATAGTTGAATCCATCCCAACCCACATGAGCTAGAGTAAATGCCAAAATAAGATAAAAGCCCATGGGTAATTAGGGTGGTGGAATTATAAGGTGGTGACAAAGAAAATTGGTGGAGTGGAATAAAAGATATGCCCCCAACTCAATTTGGGCATCAAGCATTAATCAAGATTCAAATACAATGTATCAAGAACCAAATACAATTAATAATGCATATGAGAGAAGAACCAAAGCAAAATGGTTTTATATGATGCTCAAATGCAAGGTGGCATGATGACATGAGCATGATATAATTATGATGCAACAATTATATATAGGAAGTAGCCATTATATTACTAGACCAAGTAGCATTACAATTGTTAGACAATTGGGATGCTACAACTCTCCCCCACTAAACAGGAATCTCGCCCCGAGATTCTAGGAAGAAGAAGAAGACTGGAAGAGGGTAGGATACTTGGCACGGAGCTCATCTTCACGTTCCCAAGTGGCTTCATCAACGGAATGGTGCGACCACTGCACCTTGCAGAACTTGATGGACTTGTTGCGAGTCCTTCTTTCTGCGACTTCTAGAATTTTTATGGGGTGTTCTTGATAAGACAGATCTTCTTGGAGATTGATGAGTTCATGGTCTACGGTCCTGCCAGGATCCTTGAAGCACTTCTTGAGTTGAGAGATATGGAAAACATCATGGACCTTGAGTTGTTCAGGGAGCTCAAGAGCATAAGCAACTTCTCCTCTTCTTCCACGAATTTTGAAAGGACCGATGTATCTAGGAGCCAGCTTTCCTTTGATACCAAAATGGTGCGTGCCTCTCATGGGAGTGACACGAAGGTAAACGAGATCACCAGGGACATACTCCATGTCCGTGTGCTTTCTGTCATAATTGCTCTTCTGGCAACTTTGAGCAATCTTCAGGTTTTCAAGAATGATGTGAACTTTCTCCTCCGCTTGAGTTACAATGTCAGGGCCAAACAATATTCTTTCACCTGCGCCCGACCAACCAATCGGAGTTCTGCATTTGCGACCATAGAGAGCCTCAAATGGTGCCATCTTTAGACTTTTCTGGAAGTTGTTGTTGTAAGAGAATTCAGCATAAGGAAGACATTCTTCCCACTTCATGCCGAAAGAGATAACGCAAGCACAGAGCATATCTTCTAGAATCTGATTGATCCTTTCAACTTGTCCTTGCGACTGAGGGTGGTAAGCTGTGCGGAAGTTCAATTTTGTTCCCAAAGCATTTTGGAAACTTCCCCGGAACTTGGATGTGAAGATGCTTCCACGGTCTGAACTGATCTCAAGAGGAACCCCATACAGAGAGACAATTTTGTTGATATAGAGCTCAGCCAACTGAATTGCGGAAATTGTTTCCTTGACTGGAAAGAAGTGAGCTACTTTAGAAAGCCTGTCGATGACAACAAAGATTGCATTGTTGCCCTTCTACGACCTTGGAAAACCAGTGATGAAGTCCATCTCTACTTTCTCCCATTTCCATTCCGGAGGCTTCAATGGCTATAGAAGACCGGACGGTTTCTGAAGGACAGCTTTAACTCTACGACAGACATCACACTCCGAGACATACTTGGCACAATATCGTTTCAAACCAGGCCACCAATATTGTGTTTTCAAGTCCATGTACATCTTAGTGCTGCCAGGGTGGATAGAAAGAACAGAATCATGTGCCTCCTTGAGAACTTGCTCTCTTAAACCCGGGTAGCTCGGAACAAACATCCGGTGTTCAAAGAAAAGAGTGCCTTGGTCGTCAATATGGAAAGACTCATACTTCGGAAGCTGAATGTTGGAGATGATCTTTTTAGTGTAAGGATCACCAAGTTGAATGGAACGAACTTTTTCTTCCAAGAGAGGTGTTGCTAGAAAGTTCAGAAGATACCCTTGATCCACAATTTCAAGGTTTAGCTTGCGGAATTCCTCGCACAAGAGAGGCTGTTGTTCTTCCACCATGAGATTGCTGACATAAGCTTTTCGGCTGAGAGCATCGGCCATGACATTAGCTTTGCCAGGAGTGTAGTTGATGGTCAAATCGAAATCATTGATTGTTTCAATCCACCTCCTCTGACGAAGGTTGAGATCCGGTTGTGTGAAGATATACTTCTGACTCTTGTGACCAGAAAAGATCTCACAACGGTTGCCAAACAAGTAATGCCTCCATACTTTCAAAGCAAAGACAACTGCTACGAGTTCAAGGTCATGTGTAGGATAGTTGATCTCATGCGTATTCAACTATCGAGAGGCATAAGCAACAACTTGTTTTTCTTGTATAAGGACTGCACCCAATCCTTGCAATGAGGCGTCACAGAATATCTGGAAAGGCTTTGATGTATCTGGAGGAACCAAGACTAGTGTGGAAGTGAGCTTCTCTTTGAGTGTTTCAAAGCTTGCTTGACATGCAGGAGTCCATAGGTATTTCTTGCCTTTCTTGAGGAGATCGGTAAGAGGCTTCGCAATCTTTGAGAAGTTTTGAATGAAGCGACGACAGTAACTGGCCAAACCAAGGAAACTCCGGACTTCTTTGACATTTATGGGTGGAAGCCAATCCATAATTGTCTTAATAGTTTCTGGGTTGACGGCAATGCCCTTGGCAGAGATGACGTGACCAAGGTAGGTGACTTGAGGTAGCCAGAACTCACACTTGGAGAACTTTGCATACAGGCGGTTCTCACGAAGCTTGTTTAGGACACACCGAAGGTGTTCTTCATGTTCTTCTTTTGACTTAGAATAGACTAGAATGTCATCCAGATAGACCACAATGAACTTATCAAGATACTCCATGAAAACCGAGTTCATAAGTCTCGAGAAGGTGGCAGGTGCATTGGTGAGACCGAAAGACATGACCGTGTACTCGTACAAGCCATAGCGGGTGGTGAAAGCTGTTTTAGGAACATCCTCCTTGCGAATCTTGATTTGATGATATCCACTTCTCAAATCAAGCTTAGAGAATACCACAGCTCCAGCTAGCTGATCGAAGAGATCATTAATCCACGGAAGGGGATATTTATTCTTAATTGTTTTAGCATTGAGTGCCCGATAGTCAACACAAAGTCTATCAGTCTTGTCTCGCTTCTTCACAAAGATGGTTGGACTACCCCAAGAAGAAGTACTGTGCTGAATGAAACCCAACTTCTCTAGTTCATCCAGCTGGCGTTTGAGTTCAGCCAACTCAACAGGACCCATTTTATAAGGCCGCTTGGCGATAGGAGCGGTACCAGGTTCAAGTTCAATGACAAACTCGACCTCATGATCAGGAGGCATCCCCGGTAACTCTTCAGGAAAGACATCTGGAAATTCACAGACCACTTGAACACTCTGAATACCTTCCTTAGCATCATCATTCAGAGCCGCCAAAGAGTAAAGCTGAATTGCAGGAGTCAGACTTGGAGAATAGACTATATGGCCTTCAGGAATTTTCAGAGAAACCGAACGTTCAGCACAATCAATCACAGCTGCATTTGCTGTTAACCAATCCATGCCCAAGATAACATCAATGTCAGAGTTTCCCAGAATAATTAAGGGAGCCGGAAACGAAGAACCACCAATCTCAATTTGATTGTTATGGCTGATTTTAGAAGATGGCGTTGTTGCTCCCGGAGAAACGACCATTAAACGCTTGGGGAGAGGATCCATTGCTAACTCATTCTCATTTGCAAACTTGTGTGAAACAAAAGAATGTGAAGCACCAGAATCAAACAAAACTCGTGCAGGAACTGAGTTAACGGGAAGCGTACCCATCACAACTCCAGGAGCATGCTCAGCTTCAGCGAAGTTGACACAGTTGGCACAAGCAACTGTAGACCCAGGCTTGGCGTTGATGTTGAGAGCCCGAGGTGGAGGTGCACGAACCATAGAAGAACTTGCCGCAGGTCTTGGGGGTGGTGGTGGAAGAGCTTTGTTGTTCATTAGACAATTCCAGTGCTGATGCCCAGTGTTTCCACAAGTGTAGCAAGCACCAGGTGGACGTGGAGCAACGTAGCCAGGGACTCCGCCAGGCGCTCCAGGGTAGTTGTGGTTGTAGCCCCTGGGAGTCGTAGTGAAGGAGTTTGGTGGCCTTGCCGCGTAGCTTGACGGTCTTGGTGGAGCAGGGAGTGACGGTGGGGTGTTAGGAACCCAGACACGACGCTTAGAAGGAGCTGTCATAGCAGAAGAACTTGCTGTATCACGGCTGTGTTTCTTTGACTCCTCAAACACTTGCCTACTTGCTTCTTCCTGCAGAGCTGTGTGTTGGAGTTCTAGAAAAGATGCCGGCCTTGCATGAGTGATTGCGTATTTGATGGAAGCATTGAGGCCTTGCCTAAACCTCTTTTGCTTCTTCTTGTCATTAGAGATCTCATCGCCACCATACCGAGAAAGGTTCATGAAGTTTCTGATGTAGGTGTTGACATTGTCAGTGCCCTGCTTAAGGTTGAGAAACACTTCCTTCATCCTTTCCATGACAATTTCTGACAGATATTGCTCTTTGAAAGCAATAGTGAATTGCTCCCAAGTAGGCTGAAAACCAGAGAGGTCTGCCTTGAGGTAATTTTCCCACCATAGAGCTGCATCTCCCTTCAGAAGGTGAGTGGCACATTTGACCTTTTCTTGCTCCAGAACATCCGCAGTCATCAGCAACCTTGACACTTCGTGCAGCCAATCATCCGCACCAAGTGGCTGATCAGACACCTCAAATTGGCGTGGGTTGAACTTGAGAAAACTCTTGATGTCTCCTCGCTTGGGAGGTGGAGGTAGCGGAACAAACTCATTCCTCCTGACACTTTCCTCGAAGCGCTGTTGGTTCTGCTGCATAGTGCCCAAAGCATTTGCAATACTTGCCAAAGCAGCCCCCAGTTCAGGTGGTATGTCCTCCTCAGAACGGCATGGTGGTGCCATCTTGTGATTGATATAAAACACAAGTCAGTACTATGATGGAGAATAATAATAATCCAAAATATTACCAAAATGGAATTAATCAAGATTAAAGGATACAATTCACTGAGATGATATTAAAATATCAACAAAGTTCAAGGCAACTAGAAAATATTAAGCATAACGCACACGACTGAACAAGGAGTGTGATACACAAACTAACAAAGAAAAAATTTCCGCAAATTTCGGCATTAAAATACCACTATATGCGCAAAACCACTTCCTGAATCAAGATTAGTAACTCTACTAGTTCAACATACAAGAGCAAATGATAAAAGTAGTGGTATGGTCGCGACTCCATCCCGCACTCAAATCATTACTTCGCACATGAATCAGTAAAACACATATCCCAATACCTTCTTATTAAGATGAACTTAAAGATTGGTGACTACGAAAAAGAACACCCCAACAAGATAACGTCGGATAACAAAGAGTAAGATAGATCACACCGGTATACAACGAATCAGATAGATCGCGTCGGTTTACAAAGGCCTGTCGGTATGGAATGTACCAACTGTTGATAACCAAAAGGCAGATAGAGATAACATTTGGATGCAACAGATAGACAAGGAATTCACACACACACACACACACACACACACACACACACACAACCTATGGTACTACGGAACCCAGAACAGGTGAATCCTAGTTTGAATTTTAGAAGAGGATTGAAAACGTTACACTTCCTTACCAGAAAAGGGTGGGTGGGTGGGTAAGAAGAAAAATGGAAGCAGTCCTACTCTCACGTTTTGTTTTTCCCTAGTATACATAACTACCAAAAAATATTGGCTAGACTGATAACGACCATTTTGGCTGAGACCCTGAAGGGCGGGATGGCTATGATACCAATTGTAACTACCTCGGTGAATTACGCTCTTAGTTGCATGCCTAGATGAGCGAAAGTGGTTAAAATAGTGCGGTGGGGCACGGGGCCACTCACGGTAGACCTTTCGGCCGTCCTAACCACTTTCAGAACATCGGGACAAGAACGAGCGGCGTAATCGGCAGGCGAAGGGATCAACTACATACACAAGTGAGTATGTATGCAAGCCACATACAACAGTTCTCAGAGCCATTCCATCTAAAAGAAATAGAAATATTGCAACGCCATATGGAAAGATTCAAATATCCTAGATAGAGATAATATTTTAGGATAGCTCCTCATACATCACACATCAGAGTACCAGGCGGAAGCGGAAAACAAGTCCGAATACCGATAAGAAGCAAATCGGCATAAGATGCCACATAAATAAACACATCCCGCCCACAGATCTCACGGATCCCCGTTCCCAGAATCTCTACACCGAATGATCGTTGCCAACATTATCTGTCTCCTCCACCCAGTATCCATCTTGCGAGTACACCTGTTCATCTAAATCAAACAATTTATCGTGTGAGACCCTAGGGGTACTCAGCAAGTCTTTATGCCACTAAAGGGGACACAACCTGGGGTGACGCAATTGCAACAAAAGATAATAACTAACAAGTCTATAGATACTCGCTAACCATCCGCCTAACCAATGATAGACGGATGTCCGTGAATTAAGAACAACAGTTATAACAGTATAATTAACAGATCCATCCTCCTCCTCGCTTACCAACGAGGGAGCGGACGAACAACCCCCATCCGTTGGCAGTTTCATTAACCATTCCATGAGTATTGCACTATTTACTAGTCAAGTACTTAGTCAAATTAAAAGTGGTACTTTAGTTATACTTGTCTATGATCGAGAGACTATGCTCCAAGTCATCCATATCCGCGGACACGGCTTTCAGAAATATTTACCCTGCAGGGGTGCACGAATAGCAACACACACTCGATCAACCTCGGAAAAACCAACTCAAAACCCAACGAGGCATTCACGACAAAGCAATCATAGGATTGAGAAATATTTCAGGGGGCCACCCCATTAAGCTACCCGCAATGAAGTTGGCCGGCTCCGAGACGGACCCAAGGTTTGCGTCAATGGCTGTAAACAACTGGGAACCCGAAAATGTGACTGGGCTTGTCGATACCGCGAAAACACTCCGCATCCAAAACAGTACATGTGCTCCACGCACAATCTTAAATAAAACAGTAAAACATGGCATAAGTACAGGATAATAACAAAGCCCCAAACTATTTTGTGGCCCCAAGAAATAATAATGAATCAAGCTCTGGCTCAGGGGGGTCCATAAGGCCTCCCGGATGTGGATAATGCGAATAGTCAAGGAACAGGAATCAAGTACTCGGGTCCTACGGGACACAAGTGAGCATGAAAAACCAAATAGCAGATATTGCTCACCGGTGCCTCTTTCATTAGTTATCCCATTACTACTCAGGTTATGTTGTTTAGGTACCTCATTGTTCATCAGACACTCACATACCCTACACATGCTTTTCTACAACTCGCATGGCTCAAACAACTCCTGTAGTAATGGCTCATGGGATGGAGGAACAAGCTTCGGTGGGATTTAAAAGTAAAGGCTATGCAGTACTTCGGATTCAATTTAATGCAATCGCGACTCAATGATGCAAGAATAAGATGGAGGCAATAGGTACTATATGTATGCAAGCATGTGGTAGTGCTTGCCTGGCAGCTCAGTTGAAGCGAGAGATGGATCTGGGTAGTACTCATGTGATTCCTAGTAATTCTCCTGTAGGGCGTCTATTCGAAGAAGAACCAAACAAACAAGGGCCAACATAAATAAAATGCACAAGCATATGAATTAAAATGCGACAAGCAAACGAGCATGCCATGATGAATGATGCACAATTTACATGGCATTAAAGTAGCATGGCAAGGGTGAGGCGTGGATACAAAAATAAAGCATTTTATTAATTATTTGCCCAAGTTTTATTGTCATAAACAGTTCTGATTTTTAAATATGGCATGATACATGCTTCAATTCAGAACAAGGAATGCATAGATAGAACGGGCTCGTCACGCTTATCGATTTAGACATATTATTTGTCAAATTTGGAGTTGTATAATTAAAGTTATTAATTTATTAAGAAAAGGGCATTTTATTTGTAATTTTATTCATCTCGAAAATTTAAAGTGTTCAAACATTATTTTGAATAGCATATTTTAATTCCTCACAATTTTCTGATTCAAAAACATATATCATTTGTATTATTTGGATTTATAATTTAAAAGTTATTTAAAATCTGATTTGAATTTGAATTTGAACAATTTTGAATTTGTTTTGTTAAAACAGATAATCGGGAAATACTTTTATTACCCAGCCCTTCTCCAGCCCCAGACGCTGACGGGTGGGGCCGGTCTGACTGGCGACGCAGCGCGCGGAAAACTTTTACACCGTGGGTTTGTCTAGCCTCTGTGATTGACAGGTGGGCCAGCGGGTATGGGCCCACGTGCCAGAGGCCGAACCCCACAGAGGCTGACGGGTGGGGACGTGCTGGAGCGCGGGTTGAGCTGGCAAAAACGCAGGTGCCGTTTTGTAAAGAGCGCAGGGGGGGCTGACCGGTGGGGCTCGGTTGGATCGCGGGTTTAGGAAACAAAAGGCTGGGGGAAAATTGCAAAACGCGCCCGGCTACTATTCTTCTTCTCCTCGATCTGACGACTGACGGCGAAAAACACCGCGTGGTGGGGCTCGAACCTGTGACCTAGGGCTCGCGCTCGGAGGCGGTGGCCACTACGGCAGGTGGGGGATGCTGTTAGGAGGGGGAAGGGCGGCTAGATAGGTCGCGGTACGTCGTGCCGACGTGCAGACGCTAACGGCCACGGTGCCCCGAGAGTGCTCGGCGGAACGCCCGGCGAGACAGAGGGTCTACGGCGAGGCGGAGGATGTCTAGGCGGGAGAGGGACTCACCGCGGGGTGGTTGGCGGCGGCGGATCGGCTTGGGGCGCAGCAGGGCGACGTCGAGGCTGGCGGCCGGTGACCTAGGGTTTCGTCGGGGCATCGCGGGTACTGTGGTGGAAGTGGGGCTCCTCCTCCTCGCTGGCGTGTACGGGGCGAAGCAGAGGATCCCTCACGGCCTCCTCGACCACCTCCACGTCAACCACGCCCGCTGGAACGAGGGAGCGGCGGCGGTGCTGACGGTGACCGGCGAGAGAGGGGTTGGTGTCGGTGGAGAAGAAGAGGGGAGAGGGCAGGGCCCTGGGGGATCTGGGAGAGGCAGAGGAGACGTGGGGGAAGAGGAAAATAGAAGGGGAAGGTGCTGTGGGGAATCAGTAGAGAGGAGAATAAAAAGGTGGCGCGGGTGCCACCTTTCCTCCTTGTCCTCTCGAGCAGGGGCTCGGCGTGGGAGGCCAGGGCAGGGTAGGTGGAGGCTGCCAGGTAGGCCAGGGAGTGAGGGGAGCTCGGGGTGGGGCTATCTCGGCAGGAAGAGAGAAAGAGAGAGGAGAGAGGAGGCTCGGGCGACCTAGGGTTAGCTAGAGGGGAGGCTCGGGTTAGGGCTGGTTAGATGGGGTAGGAGGGTAGCTGGGGTGGGGCCAGCATGGTAGAGAGAAGGAGAAAGAGAGAGAGGAGAGTGTTAGGGTAAAGTAGATTTTAGACTAGAGCTAGGTTTAGAGAGAGAGGTTAGAAAAAGGGGTTAGGGTTTAGTTTAATATTAGGGTTTTGGAAGAGGGGGTGGAAGAAGAGGGTGACATGGAGATTGAGAAGAGAGGAGAGGTGGTGTAGGGTTTTGCATGATTAAAATCAAGCCTCACCAAGTGTGTTTATGACAAGAAGGTAGGGATGGGAGAAAAGGTGGTGAGGGAAAGGTCCCACATGTCCATACATGGGTGCATGCACTTGTGAGAGAAAAAGAGGAATAAGGATTGATGCACATGGCAAAGGTACAAGATCAAGGTGGAAGGGGTTTAGAGAAAAAGAGAGCTCAAGAAGATGGTCCACTTAAAAATCAAATAATAACCAAAAGAGAAACACATGGTGGTGATAGTTGCATGGCCCATGCAAAGTATTAAATGCCATGTTTTATTTTGTGAAAACAATAATAATAACATGGCATTATTCTTATGCATTCCCAAAAAGTGGAATAAATGCCAAGCAAAAGAAATTATAGTTGAATCCATCCCAACCCACATGAGCTAGAGTAAATGCCAAAATAAGATAAAAGCCCATGGGTAATTAGGGTGGTGGAATTATAAGGTGGTGACAAATAAAATTGGTGGAGTGGAATAAAAGATATGCCCCCAACTCAATTTGGGCATCAAGCATTAATCAAGATTCAAATACAATGTATCAAGAACCAAATACAATTAATAATGCATATGAGAGAAGAACCAAAGCAAAAGGGTTTTATATGATGCTCGAATGCAAGGTGGCATGATGACATGAGCATGATATAATTATGATGCAACAATTATATATAGGAAGTAGCCATTATATTACTAGACCAAGTAGCATTACAATTGTTAGACAATTGGGATGCTACACTTCCAGTAAAGGCTCCCCATCAACAAAACACATCCTGGTCTCCATCATCCTGAAACTAGCAGCAGCACTTATGCATTTAAACCTAACCTCATACTCACAGTTTTGATTTTGAATGTCGTAGAGCTGTGCTTGCAGTTGGTTGGTTGTTTGGTGGAGTGAGAGAATTTCATCCTTAAGCTCAGCAGTCTCCTTTTGGTGCTCGGTGATGAGTTCGGAACAAATCTTATGGATGATATCCACTTCGTGTTCCGCTATCTTCTTGTACCTAAAGACTTCTTGCTCCAGTGCTTCCATCTTGTCCTCTAGACTTCCTTCACCTTTAGGGTCTTGAACCTCTTTTATACGTACCTCCCCATCTTCAAGCAACAACTCCTTGGGATGAATCTTTAACTCACGCATATATGGGTTGATGACATCCGCTAAGGAATCTTCCTTGGCTGATCCAGAGGAAGACATTGTGGCTCCAAAACTGGGAGTCTGCTTGTCAGAAACAGATCGAAATGAAAACATGATATACGAACCTCGGGAGATCCAGGAGATTATATATTACAAAGTTTTACAACAAAGGAAGGTACTGGGAGAAAACGGGTCATAGACGGAGTCCAGGGCAGCCACACCACCTGCTGGCGCGGCTAGGGGGACCTGTGCCAGGGGGTGGTGTGAACCACCCTGGCTCCGTTTCGTCTCTCTTTCTCTTTGTTGCTGTCCTTATTGGATAAAAACTCCAAAAATATAATTGGACAGAATTTTCGCGGAACTTTTCTTACCAGAACTGTTACCTATTTGAAAACAGACTCTGCAGGTCTCTAAAGTTGGCATTTATTTCTTCTGGAGTCACCGCTTGAATAACATCAATATCTTCATCTTCATACTCATATTGCTCGAGTCATGAAACCTTTTCACTTTTCTTATTACACCATTTTCTTCGATAACCTGGAAATTTCTTTCACACAATTCTCATTAGCAACGTTAGTATAAGCAAGGTAATAAACCTTTTAGGTTCAAATTCAACTGAAATCCATCAAAACATAAGGTACTGTAGCAACTCCTTCTGAAAACCCAAAAATAATTCAAAAAGGAAATCAATTTAAGAAGCAAATGCAACAGTGGCAAAATCTGTCAAAACAGACCAGCAGGTAAAGATCAATTTTTTCGAAAATCTTCTGTTGCTCAAATCAAAAAGTGCAAAACTAACTAAAATTAAATAACAACTTGGGGCAGAAGCACAAAACATTACAGCTCAATCCAACGTACAAAGATATCTCACGATTTTTTACGGTGAAGCACAAAAATCTGTTTCGAGACAGCAACTTCCCCAAATCTTACTTCTCTTTCATTAGAGGTTGATCTTGACACAAAAACCAAAAAAAAGGATAAGGAGAGTTTATTACCGAAGTAATAACTTCTAAGACTCAACGAACAAAAACAAATTGAAAGCACAAATAAATTGAGTTGTCTCCCAGAAAGCTCTTTCTTTATAGCCATTAAGCTGGCATGATAATTTTAATGATGCTCACATTAGAATAAATTGAAGTAAAAGAGAGCATCAAGGAGCAAAAATACACATGTCTAAGTATAACCCACTTCCCATGAAAGGGAATTTTGTAAACAAACAAGTTATTGAAACCAGAGGCTACTAGCATAGGAAGGAAAAAGAAGTGCAACATAAAAACTTTCAGGATAAAACAAGGAAACTTGATATTATTGAGATTAATAAGAACAATCTTTCCTCTATCATAATAAATTTTAGTATCATGCATAAATTTAATGATATAACTATCACAAGAACCATTGTAGCAATGATCACTTATCCTAACAGAAGACACATGGACACTAGCTCTCATAACACTACTTTGTGAAACAATATTAGGGATATCCTCTCTTCTACATATTCAGTGATAAAGTCTTTCACATTTGCTATTATAGGTTCATCATCCATTTGTTTATCAGGTTCAACAGCTTTATTTGTACTTTCATTAACCATACTAACTATCATAGAATGTTCCTTTACTTTAACTAGGAAAGGTATTTTCTCAATGTAAGGTTTAGGTAGAACATGATTAGCAGTATAAACTTCAGTATTTCTTGCAGGAACACTACTAACAATGTCTTTATAAGGTGCATGATAATTATTCCACTTCTTTTTAGGAACTTCAATATAGGAAGAAAAAGCCTTAAAATAAGTTGCAATAGCTTTAGAGTCTAAACCATAAGCATTTTTAATATTTTGAAAGTCATCAGTTCCCATAAAAGATTCAATGCATTTATAATCATAATTTGTACCTGACTTTCTTCCTTTGTCATTCTCCCATACTTCAGCATTATCTTGAATACGGTCTAGAAGATCCCATTTAGCTTCTTCTTCCATGCGTGTAAATGATCCAGCACAAGAAGCATCCAATAGATCCTTATCATGAAGAGAAAGCCTTGCATAAAAGTTATTGATAATAATATTTGTGAGGAAGCTCGTGAATAGGACATTTGAGCATTAGTAACTTCAATCTCCCCCAAGCTTGAGTTGTACTCTCTCCATCAAGAGGCCAAAAGTTGTATATTTGATTCCGATCTTTATGAATCTCACTAGGAGGATAAAATTTTGAATAAAAGAGAGGTACTATTTCCTCCCATTCAAGAGCTTGACCATTCTTCAACATCTTATACCATTCCTCAGCTCTTCCTTTCAGTGATAATGAGAATAACTTCTTCTTGACTTGATATGTTGTAATACCTGCACACTTGAACAACCCGCATAATTCGTGTATAAAGAGCAAATGATCAGCAGGATGGACAATTCCATCTCCAACATAATAGTTATCCATAACACGATCAATAATTCTTGTAGGTATTTTAAAAGTATCATTCTCAGCAGGTGGTGGTTCATCTACTACCTTAGCAGTGATAGTGGCATTACGAAACAAGAAACTCAGTGAATTATCCATATTGAAAATAAAGCAACTAACAAAAGTAAACAATACTCATAGTAGAAGTTTCCTTTACCAGTTCCACTCTCCAATAGCGCTTCAGTCCCTGGCAACGGCGCCAGAAAATAGTCTTGATGACCCACAAGTATAGGGGGTGTATCGCAGTATTTTCGATAAGTAAGAGTGTCGAACCCAACGAGGAGCAGAAGGTGTTGGCGAATGGCTTGGAGAAGGAATTCTCTATAAATACTTAGCAAACAGATTTTTAGGGTTTTTTGATAATGCAGGTAAATAAAGTACAAGTAAATAAAAGACAATAAGAATAAATGCAGCAAGTGGCCCAATCCTTTCTTTAGCAAAGGACAAGCCGGTTGTATTACTTAAGATGACCAAACATTCTCGAGGACACATGGGAATATCGTCAAGTGCTTTCGCTTTATCTAGTTGATTAATCTTCTTTAGTTTGCTAAGTGTTGTGTGGGTGAACCAGTGCTAATGTACCGACCTTCCTAAGACTAATACATACTTGTGATTATACCCCTTACAAGCATCCACAAGTACAAGAAAGTAATTAAGATAGAAACCTAACCACAACTTTAAACTCTAAGACTCTAGCGTCCCTTGTGCAATGGTTTCCTAACAGGGGTTTAGGTTTCTGTCACTCTGGCAACCCCTACGATTAGCCAAATACACAATGCATTCCCCTAGGCCCATATAGGTGAAGTGTCATGTAGTCGACGTTCACATGACACCACTAGAAGAAATACACCACAACTTAAATATCAAACCATTGAATCTTTCTCAACACAATTCCACTACTAACAACATGACTTCTCCCATGTCCTCAAGAACAAAACGAACTACTCACAAGACATCATATGGATCAAGATCAGATATGATATAATGATATGTAACAATCTGAATATAAACAATAATTCAATGGTTCACTCAATAGCATCAACTACAAGGAGTAATCAACACCGGGAAAGTTTTCCCTAAGAACTATGCAAGATTCAACCCAATTGTTACAGCGGTATGGAGTGGTGATGATGGTGCTGGTGGAGATGATGGTGGTGATGATGATAATGATCTCGATGAAGTCTAGCTTGATGGTGGTGTTGATGGCGACGATCTCCCCTCTCCGGGAAGGAATTCCCCCGACAAAATTCTGTCTGCCGGAGAGATCTTTCTCTCTCGGTGTTTTCTGCCCCGTAGAGGCGGCGAAATCTTTCTGTGGTCGCTCTCCAGGTATTAGGGTTCCATGGAGATAATAGACGCTAGAGGGGAGAGCCTGGACTGGGCCAGGGCGGCCACACCACCTGCTGGCGCGGCCTAGGGTGGCCCGCGCCAGGGGGTGGTGTGGGCCCCCTGTGGCCCATCTCTACTTCCCCTTTTGGCAATCTTCGTCTTCTGAAAAAATAGAATTTTACATGTATTTTCCCGGATTTTATGATCTTCATGAAATTTGCCAGCACCTTTTCTATTAGAATCCTGACTGCAACGGTCCATGCTCCAAAAGTCATCAACCATGCAAAAACAGATGAAATAACATAAGTATCATCTCTTAATATGAAATATACCGATGAATAACTATAAATTATGGTATAGAATAGTGATGCAAAATGGACGTATCAAGGAGTCGTTGAAAAATAGTACCCCCCGCTAGGGGTGGGAACTTCTAGTGCTTCCCTCTTCATCTGAATCATGCATGGGAGAATTAGAAGGATTTTCAAGGGTGCCCACTACATGCCAAACTGGTTCCGATAGCCCTTCTGATCCTAGCTTCACATCACATCACACGCCTCCTGTCGGGAGATCCAAACCTATGTCATCCCCCGGACAACCCGGATGTGGGGAGCCATCAAAATTACCCATCGAGATGACATAAGTGACCGCACTAGTTCAAGATTCGTTGATAACGATGATGAATCCTGCCATCTCGTCCTAAGATCTGAAATGCTTAATGCCTACCTGCCATGCAAACTGTCGAGGTATTTTACGATGGTATATTTATGTTCAGAGGGGTCATGCTTGGATATCGATATGGTAGCACACTGAGATAGAGATTTACACAGGTTCAGTCCCCAGACAAACAATGTACGGTAAACCCTACACCTTCTTATGGGTGTTCTAGATTATGAGTCACATCGCCTATACAAAACCCTAAAGAAAATATATTGGTCCGATCTTGTCAAAGTAATCATGATATCTCGTAGAATCCGTTCGACGATATGCTCTAGATTGGCCGCCAAGGTTTTTCTGTTCAGGCCCCCGCACGAGGCCCGAGTCTTCATGATTAACCACCATTGTTCCGAGTGGTCCCTTTCTATTTTATGGTCCTACCTAGTACCTATGATCTCGTTAGTCCCTTATCCATCTTCATTTTGCTTTCCATAATTATGAAAATATTCATAGGTGCAAGGGACTCATGCAAATTAAGAACATGTGAAAAATCATCCCAAAATTACAACTATTCATATTTTGTGAAAAAAATTAACAAGAGTTAAATATATTTATTTCCATGTTTTGATTCTATGGCATTGCTTACTTTGATAAACAAAAATTGAAGATTCATATATACTAAACGGTCCTAAAAATAAATTTAGGTACTGGTAGATAAGAAATATAGATGGTTGAGCCCCGCATTATCTGCTCTTCTTATCCTTTCACAATGACTTAATTATTCTTAGTTTAGCATGATTCTTTAACCTGTTATTTAATGGAATTCCTGGATTTAGACTATATTTCTAGACAATAATAATAAGAAATGATGAGCATTTATGCGTGGCATGCATTAAGAACATTTAAACATTAACTAGTATCCAATTAGAAAAAAAATCCATTATTACATTGAGAGGATAAGTATGCATCTATGCAATAGTTAATTGGCACAATTGCTATTATCTTAGTATTAATATATTATCCTTTATCAAAAAATTAATGCACTTAATGCTTATAATTCACACACCTAATATTTTATGTTTAATGGCATTCCTCAATTAAAGTTACGAGCTCGTTCTCTATAAAAATCTTACAATTTCTCATTTGTGTTCATCCTCACCACTCACAAGTCCAACAACCACCAAAAAGTTCTATTAATAAAACATTTTATCCAAGATGAGGGCTACACTAGTGCTACTTCTGGCCCTCGCCTTTCTCGTGGTAGCATCAGGTACCATTTGTAGTTGTAGTATATTGTTTGGATCTTGGTTAACAAGTTATGGTCATGAAGTTTTATTTTGCAAACGTTATTTTTTTTGTAGATGCCAAAGAATGTGAGTCACAAATTATCCCACCGATGGGTAAGGCATGCACCATTGAACCATGCAAAGTTGCATGCGAAAGGTTGAATGCTGGTTGTGATGCTGTGGGTAGAGCTTGCACTTGGAGTAGCACCTGCACTAGTAATGGGTGCAAATGCACAATGTGTTTTTGAGACACCTACAAGAAAGAAATGGTTAATAACTAGAATATGAGATACCATGTCATGTTAGACAGAATTATAATAAGGCTGTAATAGTTTTGTAGTAGGAGCAGGTCTATCGGTCATTAGACATGTGCAATATGGATATGATATTCTTAGTTTAATTTTTCTGGGATTATGAAGTGAGCTATGTATGGTGTTTGTTTGTTTTTAGTGCAAGTTCTTTTTAGTGTGTGGCATAAGAACAAACTCACATCTACAAATTACTCCCTCTTGGTTTTCTAAAAAATAAAGTTTGTACATTAACATGGTTCAAAACACATCAATGACCACTAATTTAAAAGTTAAGCCTGAGCTGCTAGGAGCGCTCTCAGCCACCCAGAGGTGCATGGTGCGGTCCGTGGTCGCTGCTTGTGGGCCTAAATCGGTCTGGGTCACTGCCTGTGGACCAGAGTCCCATTTACGCGTAGCTCGCGTGGGCAGGCGGTGGGCTTCCCTGGTTTCCTCACCTCCTTTGACTGATGGAGCGACCAGAAGCATCGGCTCGTCCTCCTGAGATCCCAACTACACAACCAGCCCCCGACGGTGACAAGGCGGACGTCAAGGCGGCCGGGAGCAATCGATGGGATGGCACCACGGGAGTCGTGCTCCTCTTGCCTAGGCCGTGCCAATGCCGGACGATCCCCTCCCGAAAACCGAGCTCGCCGCCGTCCTCTCCTCCCGCCGGACGACCGCCTATGTGCTGCGCCGTACGCCTAAGATTTGTCGCCGCCCCCGCAGCCATCGTCGCGCCGTATCACTTCGATTTTCACCTTCGAAGGAGGAGACGGCCGAGCGTTGGATCCTGTGATGTTCCCCGCTGCTCCCTCCTTCACCGACCGCGGCTGCAGTCCCTAATTCCGGCGACGTGCAAGGAAGCACCCCATGCCCTTCCTCCTCCATGTTTAAGCTGGACCATTCATCGAGAATTCTGAGAGGATCCTCAATTTGATTGCTTATATACGTGTTGATCTGCTCGTGGATATGAGCATCGTTCCTTAACTGTTCTTGCATGATTGGATCACGCCATCAGTGATGGGAGGACGTATTCATAATGGGAGCCGCTGCATGCTAGACTACCTGTACCTGCGCCATCTTCAAAATCAAGCAAGAAAGGTGCGTGTGTGTTCACGAGAACGAACGAGCTCACTGTTAGATATTGGGCAGTTCGTTTTTTTCTTTCTGAAGTTTTCAGTTCGTGTGAGCTGAAGGCGCTGTGGCAGCTAACAAGCATTATGCTCTCTTTGAACCACATCTCGTTTCTCTCTCCCATCACGTGTTTGTTCTATGTGTTTTCTGCCAAAACTGAACCGAGTCTGTGCAAAGTGCATGTATATCTTATGTTTTACAGACTAAATAAATAGAAGTTAATCTGTGCAAAGTGCATGTATATCTTATGTTTTACAGACTAAATAAATAGAAGTTAATTTGTTGATAGACGAAGTTATCTTTTCATCATAGAGAGGTTTGCTGATTTTAATAAAAAGAATTGCAGTTAAAAACTACAAGGGCCCTGGTTGCGATGTCGTAGGAGCAGCAGCCGCGCACTGGCATTGTCTACAAGGGCTTTGTTCCCTGCACCTCACCAGCTTCAGGTGTCATGGTGTCGGACCTCGGCATGTCACAGTGTTGAGGAATCTCGATGCTTGGGTTGTTGGCCTACGATGTTGTTCTGCTTTAATATGTAGTGATTCTTGTTTGAGGGATGACACGGTTTCTTAATTTTTCTGAAGCTCCATTTCTATTAGAAGGATAACTGAAATTATTTCTAATTATATGTGATCTTCTTGTTTTAGTTAATAGGTGATCAAATGGAACATTCAGATCTTAAGACCTTAGATTAAATTTAATCTACCGCAGCATGCAAAGAAAACACTCTTTAGATTCTAAACATAAGTACTTTAACATTTTCTCCAGCTAACTAACTTTCTTGTGTTTGCCCATTCAGTCCTAATACAGTTAATTCTTTTAATTAATTTATTATATTTGTTGGCATATGTTCAGTAATGGATCCATGTCCATATGCACGACTTTTAAGGAATTTAGTTCGACCATGATCGATTGAGCTATATATATGCTATTAGTAGTTCTGACACAAACTTGCTTGATCTGTTCCTAAATTACCGTTGGATTTTAGGTGGAGAACTTAAGCATTTCTTTTGTTTATGATGACAAAATTTAGAGAACTTAAACCGATAGGTGGTAACAATCGAGGCCTCTGACTGTTTTGGATAAGATCCCTATTTTCTGTTCCACTTGCATTTGCTCAGCTCTACATCTTTCTATTCATTCTACTCAGTGGAGACTACTACTATTGATGGCATGGGTTTATGACAACTAGGTATGGTGAGCTCTAAGTTATGTGATAAATTGTCCTGTCAAGGAACTATATGGTTAGTAATTAATCAAAAAAATTCACAGTGTTTTGTACCAATCTAGCATCCCGAGGCTTCATAATACACGGTAACATGGATGGACACATCAATTGCTTAAGCTTGGTGGGCAGGGAGGCATTTTAGGGAAGTTTCGTGTCTTTGCCCGTGGGCCTGCAGAGGTGTTTCTTCCATGTTGCTTCGCGTGGATGGTGGATAGGCTTGCGAGTGAGTTGTTCTAGGGTCGGGTGGGTGTGCGGCGTGGTTTTTTTCCCGCCTGACTGGTGGCCCTTTGCTTGTGGGCTTGGTTTATCATTCACAATGTATTTTTTGCTGGGGTGGTCTTTCTTGTGTTGGTTCGTGGGGGTGGGGGAATCGTCTCCCCTGGTATCTCCGGTGCTTTGACCCGGTTGACAGGTTACCTAGGCCCCTCCGCGGAGCGGCGCGCCTGGAGGAGGCCATCGACGCGGCTGGTGGGGCGGTGGGGAAGGAGGCCGCCCTCCCCTCTTCCCTAGGCGGCTGATGACGCAGAGGAGGATCTAGGCTCCTTCGCCTTCTCCAGTCTCCTCCGCAGTGGCTTCCGATCCTGGCGGGCAGTGATGAGTTCCGTAGGTCCCCTTGGACGATTCGATCCGTCCGGTATCGATCTTCTTCTTTGTTTAATCATATTACAACATTTTCTTACTGGATGATTTTTTGTTTCTTCAAATTTGATTGCATTCATTCTGTAATTAGTGTTACTCTCTCCTGTTAGTGGTGGTGAACTAGAAAAAACATAAATGATACATGTGATCCGTTTTGGGCCTCAAGAGAATTTGGATTTTCTCAAGAGGTTAGTATTCCTCTTACAGAAATTATATGACCATCGATGTTTTCAGTAACATTATTTCTAGGACCCATGTGGTATAGTTTACAGCCATGATATTTTCGTTTAATTGTATATTAGGTGCTATATGTTGCCTGCTTATTTCTGTCGAAACTGCAAGACCAGTTAATTCCATTTTTTTGTACGTATAAGTTTTACTCCCTCCGATCCATATTACTTCTCACAGAAATGGATGTATTTAGACATATTTTAGTACTAGATACATCCGTTTTAATGACAAGTAATATGGATCGGAGGGAGTAGTAGTTGTGTCCGTATAAGTAGATCCTAGCATTTAAACTTTAGGCGTGTTCCTGATGAAGCTTCTAGGAACCTATTTTCTGACCAATTAAGCATTTCAAGTTAGTGCGTTCTTGAGCCTTTCATACATCCACTTGTATGCAACATAAGTGTTGGCAACATGAGTAGAATGGAGATGGTGTAAGGTCAAGAAACTTAATTGATAATCCACATCTTAATTGAATTTGATAATTTCACATCTGCATATGTTTGTATATTTTTAGCACTATACCTGTTGTGTGCCTGAAGCCGACGAGGCGCGCAAACGACAAGTACGCCTACAACTAGCATTGGGTCAGGCCAGCTTCTACTCGGCAGAGACACTTCTTGCTGATCTGCGGTAAGATCATGTCTAAATTCAGGTTGTAAACTTCTTCGATCTAAAAAACGTGAAGTTGAACCGGTCATCTATTGGGTCATCCACTGATGGATTTTTTCTTTACAACTTTCTAGGCTGTGGTTTGGTGCAAACTTACCTGCTGCAGGTTCCTTTTCACATGTGCGGTAAAATGCTAGATCACCATCTGCGACTACATCAAGAGGCTGTGTGGCCGTCTTCACGAGTCAGCTCGGTACGCCACTTTATATTTTTGTTACGTGTAGTAATAAAGCCATGTTTATCAATATCATGTGCTTAGCTTTTCGCAATTTAACTGGTTATGCCTGCACTACCTCGTCGCTCTCGCTCACATCTTCCTTGCGACCATCAGGTGCAGTAGTCTAACCGAGTTGGCATGCGTGTTTGGTGCCGATGGCTTGGGTGCCTAATTGATTTGCAAATCGATTCAACATGTGTATGTGTAGTCCGTTCCTGCATGGCGATTCGATCTGGGTAGGCTGTTTTTCAGCTCACCCTCATTACAAAAGGTTGCCTGATATTATCGGTTCTCTGTGCTATTTCAGCTCTCCAAGGTGTTTGCTGAACTCTAGATGATCTGTCACCACATCAAAAGGTGCGTGGTTAGCATTGCATGATATATTACATCTTAAGAACTATATTTGTTAGTTCTCCTTACAACCCGGGATGATTCTTGCTCACAAAAGGTTATTTAACGAGGCCAGCAGAAGGTGTCGTCTTCATCTCATGATTATCTGGCCTACAATGGGATCAAGGAGAAGAAAGATAGCACAGATATCATGGCATGTATAGTTGTGCATACACCAAAACCGACAGAATCATGTCACGTTGAAATTGGTTCTTACCACTTCACACAGAATGCCTTCTAAAGGGTAGTGTGCTCCTTCTTTATAAGCCAAAAAAGCATGTGAAATAACATTTTTTAGTTCTGTGTGATATATCGATGCAACATATGCAGCGTATACTCTGCTTTACCATAGTAGAGAATGACTTGCTGCTTTAGAGCAGACTTTCTGATTTACTAGCACGATAAAGGATTTATTTAGCCACATACTCTTATGATCATAGGGTCCAATCACTAGACGCAGATACTCTTGAGACCGAGCAAACCTAAAGATTTAAGATGTCAGCTTTCTTTTGTTCCCATGACTTGGCATAATTTTTTTTTTTGCATTGTGAAGATATTTATTATCTTAATCTTACATATATATATATATATATATATATATATATATATCTTGTGGATTCACGAAAATCTTGTGGATTCAGCAAAAATGCCCACCGGTTGTCATGGCGTAGTCAACTACATGTTATTTGAGATTTCACAAACTTGTTATGCCATGTTCTTCACATAGTCGGCTGCAGTTTTATCTCTAACATTTAGGTAATTAGCATGTTAGAGTTTCACAGTTTAGAGAGGTGCCATGGTAGACATGTTATAGTTTCACAAATCAGAAAAATGACATGGTATGGAATTACCCCTGTTCAATGTCTATTTTTTCATGAAAATTGTTTGTGGCAGAGCATATATAATCTATTCTCTTCTCAGATTTATAGCAACCCGGCTTTATGAATGATTGCATGTATTTTCCATGTTTAACATCGTACACCTTTCCAATTATATAATTTTTGGTGCAGTCAGCCATGAAGAAAAAACTATAAATATAGATCCAACCCATTTCAATGGTTATATTTTTATTCAGAATCTCCAGTAAGTGAGAAAAAAATGCATAGTCTCATTTAAATCTGATTGCATACATACATTACAAAGGTGTGAATGTGGAACTAGCCCAAGTTCAATATCTACTTTTTATATGAGAATTCATACCGTGGAAAAGTATATTAAATATCTTTTTCTTCTCAAACTTACTACAATTTAGCTTTATAGAGGATTGTATGTAGTATTACTCTTGCATCATTATCATAGCATACAAAGGACACGTGGCCAAATAGCAAAAGGATTGGCTTCCTGCCGAATCAGAATGCTCACTTTTGATAGGCTGTTCTACATAGAGAAATAAAAACAATAGAAAGGAACTCAATAGCTACAATATTAGAATAGCCGACTAACTACAAGTAGAATTAAAGAACTTTAGAATGACTTTTTAGGTGTGTGGATCTATAGGACCTAAATACTTGTGAATGGATAAGTGTAGTGCCTAGACTTGCTATGCTATATCTACAAAATATGATGCACATAGTGATTTTAAATTTCTTCTTAAATATTTGATTATAAGAATAAAAAACACAAACCTTCCAATACTATGCCCTTACCAGTCCCAAGATCTTCAAACCTCTCAACCTTTACTTCAAAAAGAAGGAAAAACTTAACATTCACCATCTATTTTGATTCAGCATTCATATCTATGCAACTCTAATAAGTTTTTAGTGGGTTAGATTTTCTAAGAGGCAATCTTACCTTCCTAGAAATACACATGGATAATCTCCACAAGTTTTATCCAATTGAATAAGGACGTAGGAAGATCTTAAGGTAACTCCACCATTTACTTGGACATACAACTCCTCTCCCTTATTTTTTGTAGGCTATAATCTCTGATGCCCAAGATAAGAGCAATATCTATACATTTTTATTTTTGTTTTTTGTGGATGTGCACTTTACATTCAAAATACATTTGGTTCTAATTTGTTTCCACTGTGTACTACAAAATTTATATGCACACCGTTTGTTGTGGTTAAATATTTATTTTCATGCAACGGACAAAATTGCATCAATATCTTTTGCCTCAGCTGATATTGGTTTCCTTTTGCCACCTCACCAGATAGTACTTCCTATGTTCCCTAATATAAGACGTTTATCAAAGCATCTTATGTTAGTGAACAAAAGGAGTTTATGCTGCCATCAATTAGCAATAGTCACAGAGTTATTTTTTTGTGCATATTTGCTTTTGGTTTATCATATCATGGTCCAAGACCAAGATCTTGGAAGTTGTAGCAATTTGGAAGATTAATATTCCTAGAAATTAACCACATACAGATTTTCTTATTGTACTGATACGTTTCTGTCACTTTTGTTTGGTCATGCTAGGACATTGTCGTTAGTAGGTTAATCCAGTGCAATAAACACAACGCCACTATGGCCACCACACCACTCTCTAGATAGCCCTACCAGGGCAACAAACACACCTACAACGTCCCATCCCTAACAAAAGATAAAAACATTCGATCTGGTCATTTCCAACAACACTGGCATTATCATACCCACATATAGAACAAGTAGTGCTAGAAGCAACTGCCCATACAGTACATAGAACACAACCTACTACAAACTACTGCAGAAGCATACCCACTAGAAGGCTCGCCACAACACGAGCGGACGCCATCTCCCCCAAACAACAATGTACCTGCTACTACCAGTCCCCATGATAGCTCCCTACACAACAACACAGAGCCACAATAGAGGACATCAGAATTTCTATTATGTATAGGCTTTTTAAATTCCACCATTTTCTAAGAAATTAGGTATGGTTTTGATTCAGCTTATTACATATAAGGCATATTACTTTCCTTCCATTACAAGTATAGTTTGTTTGAAACTAGCTGACTATACAAATATATAGCAAACATAGATGCAGTATTCAACTAGGCCAATTTTGGCATCTATAAATTTTATGCTTAGGTTTAATGTCATGCTTCACTCTATAAATTTTATGTAATATTCATAAATCTAACTGTTAGTATATCATCCCTAATGTGTAGGTCGGGATTAATGTTCGCTAGCTCTTTCCTTGTGCATGTGCATTCTTCTTGAACATTTTTTACCAGCTTGGAAAGTAGCAGACTTTTTGTTTATATTGTTTGGCTTAAAGCTTGCTCCTCCATTCCGTAATTTTGTGGTATTTTGATGCATCTAATTATTTGATTGAATACTTTCCTTGAATTCCTGGCTCCAACAAGCCATGAATAGCAAGATGTCTTGAGCTATTTCTACTGCTCGGTCAAACAAACTTTAATTTTTCGGTAAGTTTGTTGCAACCTTGGAACCTTCAATGCTAGATGGCCATACTAATATATCAACATGCAATAAGCAAGTTGTTGCTTGCATTATTCTAGGTAGGTTAGAATCTTGGTTTACAAGATATTTTGGTTCACTTTCACTTAGCAAATATTTTTATATAACATGGGGCAATCTTTGGGCGGTTTAGATTCTCCCAGCAACTGTGTACCCAGTTAGTATCCTGCTCTTAGCCAAATACTGAACTTCTGCTGACTGGAATCAAAAGTATTTTTATTTTTCATATTTTTTCGATAAAGATTTGAATATAAGTTTCTGAAGTTTCTATTTTTATCTGATTATGCTATGAAAATAATGATTAAAAGAATAGTTATTGGAGAATTCATAGTGTAGTTGTTTTACTTTGCGCCAATAAGAGTAGTTAATTATTATAGTTATAACCTATATGTTGGTGTTGATGTTTCTGTCCTGTATTGATTTTATTTGCAAGTATGAATACGCAAACCTAATAGGTTATTAGGTTTGAACATTCTAGCTAACTGCTATAGATTCAGCATGACCACCTTTTGTAATCTTACTATTCTTGCTGGTCGAGAACAGGGCTCATCCTCATTTCTCTTGTCGTCAACCTTCTCCTCTCACTAAGAAGTTGTTGCGGTTATTCTTCTCTTTTTATGAAATCTCCTTATATGTGTGCTCTCTGAGCTAGTTGGTTGTCTTTTTACTGAATGAGCCAACTGTAGAAAGTTTTATTTGACTCATCAACACAGGAAGGCACCCATTCCATTGACAAGCCATAAATACATTAACTATTTAGCCTTTTTTGCATTATCTGTTAATAGAAGTACCAGAGCTCTAATGCTATTATCTGTTGGTGAATACAATTTGGCCGTGCTAATTTGTCTAAGGGAAACAACCATAGAAACATAGACAACATGTTTGCTTTATGAAGAATTTGGTTGTTATAATAAAACATTCGGTAGTAACAATTGAAATGGCACATCAATTAAATTCCAGTTTTGTTGCTCAAAGTAGACCCCCTTTCTGACAACATTTATTTTTTTGTCAGTACTTTATAAAGGATCAATACTGTTTTTTTTTCTACCTCTATTTTCCCAACTCTTTTGCCTCCTTTGCATGAATAGATAGTTGATTCCAATGGTGTACATTGCTAATGCTTTTTTATTCTTCAGCATACAGCTCCGCGATTGTGCAATCAGGTAGCTATTTATTCAGAGCGGCGCAATATAGTAGTACACAGTTTTATCATTTCTCAGGTTTTAATGCATATATGAATAATCCATGCACCATTGTTGTTTTGACACAGGTATGCTTCAGAATACACAATATTTTGCATGTTAGACAGATCGAGGAAATCATTGATGCAAAATTGTGGGATATTTATCTTGCTTTTGTAGACCGACACCCTATAGTAGTTATCCAGCTATGAGTTTATCACCAGGTTCTTAATATTTTTTGGGGTTGTTTCCTTGTAGGTCTCAGCTTTATCATTCCAATTTGCTCTTTGCAATGATTTCTTGAGGTAAAAGACTTATTTCCTCTTTCCCATTTTCACCGCAAGAAAATCTAGGATATAGAAACAGTACATTTCTCCTTCTTTTTATTTGTTAAGAGAACTTTAAATTCCTGTATTCTCATGTTTGCAGACTGGTTGTAGATAAATATGTATTGTAGTCCTGGTTCTTGTGTTGTCGCTATATGCTCAGATAGTTTGCTTGAAAGTTAATTCCATGTGGCTCTGAAGTTAATTCCATGGAAGCGAGCTGAGATCCTGGAGGATGCTGGGCAGCTACCTCTTTCCTTTGCTACTGTTGGCCCTCGTGGCCACGCTGAAATTCCTTGTAGGCTTGCTTCTGAATTGGGTGAAAATGTTCCTTGTGTACCTGAAGGAAAATATCGCTCAGTTTTTACCCCTACTCCTTTCATATCTGTCGTTGATTGGCCATGAAACAGTGTGATATCATGCAGTTTCTTCAGAGGTATCAGTGATTAACCTACACATTAAATACTTTTTAGTTCTTCTACCACATAGATTTTTGTTTGGTTAAATTTCATGTTACCGTGATGAAATAGAGCTATCCGCATTTCTCCTTTTCCCATGCTTGTGTTTTAGATATTTTCATATGTATTTCATGGCTTTGCTAATTGAATCGGTCCAAAGTTCAACACATGAATGGAACCAGCCAATCCGAGGAATATGGATTTGTGGAGTACTCCATGGTTTTGCTGGTCATAGAATGCCAAATGTTGACCAAGCATTTAGGATAAACTGGGCTTCACTTAACATGGGTGATAAGCGCTCTGATATTGCTTCAGATCATTCTATATTTGTAGGCTATCTTGCTTATGATATCAATGATGTCACAATACTAGCGGCTTTCTCGAGATGGTACTCCGTTGTCAAAGGTGCAAAAGTTGTTACTGATGCTAGGCGCTGGTAGATCAAAGGGACATGATAGTGAGAAGACGCATGCCATGCCTTTGATGAATGTGCTTTATTGCTCTGCTAGGCTTATGAGGATCAGCCCTCCAACTCCCAGAAAATCTTCAGGTTTTAGTTAATAGGTTGCTCATTTGCTATATACTCTTTGATAATGTAGCTCCATTTGTTTAAATTTTCTTTGATTTATCTATTCCTTCTGGTTGTTTCACATGCCGTTTTGAGATAGTGTGGGAATTAAGTCGACTTAAGATTTTCTATATGTCCATACGCAAATATATGATTATGTTGTTGTATTACTTATGGGGTGAGATTCAAATAATTTTTAACCATTCATAGGTAGTTCTGGTTTCCAAATGAAACTACTTTTAGATAGTTCTCTGCTTTTTAGCTTTGTTTCTCACTTTATGGTGGGCTCATAGGGGAACTCTAGGAAGCTGCTATCCCGACGCATAGCTGGGTACATATGGAGCAGCTTCAGGTGCTAGGTGTTGATCAAAGGAATAGGTGTTGATCAAAGGAACATGAACTGACATATGATATTTCTTTTTTAAGTCTCACTTGTGTGAATTGTGCAACCTATTATGTATGTGCTCACTGACTGGTTATTAAAACGGATCAATGTTTCCTACTCTGTGATTGAGTTGACCTGACATGGAGTGCATGTTAGCAAGTATAGCCAACTATATGAAACTTGTATCTTTCTAATGATCTTTCAAGAGGGATTCAAAAAACTCTCCTATGCCTTATATTCTTATAATTTTTGATGTGACGTAGATTTCTCAAAATATTTTATCGTATGTGCACTTAGAAGTACATATACCTAGAAGTAACAGTCCATCAAAACGCCATCGAGTGGCACGACAGCCATGTTGTGTGACAACGTTATGCAACCGGCGAGGCGAAGCTCGCTTGTTCGTCTAGTAATATTTAACTAGTTGAATGTCAGTACGTTGCTATGGTCACTTAAGTTTATTTTCTACCACCACATGTCCATCTAATGCACATGCGATTCAGGTGTCTACAAAAAATGTCATGTCATTGTCTAAAAACATTAAAAGTCAACTTTGCTTCGTGCGTGCGTGCGTGTGACATAAAGCAATAATTCAACTAATTATGTCATATTAAACCACTAATTCCAACTCTAGCATCATTGGGACAATTCACTGATCGGTGTGCCCGGTCGGACCATGGTGATATAACATTGTATCGCTCGAAATTGTTATTTAAACATGCATCAAGTTAATATGAAACTGAAAAGTATATGCCAAAACCTGATGTCACATATGTTGTGCGTGGCAAATGAAGGAAATCAGCACCATGTAATGCATGCTTACAATTAGCTAGTTTTGGAGCCAACAATTAAAGTGCACATCTTACTCAAACACTTAACTCCTGTAGGAAAATCAGATTATAGTTGAACAATATGGGTTACGTTTTATGAGTCCGTCGACAAACACCGGCATATGTTCCCGCTTCCTGTCTCTTCATAGAACATCACATAGCCTTTGGTTTCCATACTTATTGAAGATTGTCTCATCGACCCCCAACTCGTGAGAAGATTATACCATGTCAGGTGTTCCTCCCTTTTTGCCTGTCCCTCAGCAGCTGCATCGTTCATTGTATCGCTACTCAACTCCTAGGTTAAACAATTCTATCTCACTTCAAATCAAAATATTTAAGATATAGTCTATAGAATTTCCCTACATATTCAAGGTTCTACCAGAACTTAGATACATATGGAAAGTTATGAATATTGCTATAAAAACACACATGCAATACGTCTTCCACATCAGTGACACTAATACATCTGATAGCTACATTAACGCAACCATGATGCCAATAGCGACCTACCACAAGTGAGCTTTCACAAATACAAAATGTTTATCAGTCTAACTATAGAAAGCCTTATGTCGCTGAGCTGAAAAAGTAGTGAGAGTCCACACCCATACAAAAGAGCACCACAAGGCTGATGGCTACGCACTTCTATTCTTATAGACAGTTGTTGGGCCTCCAAGTGCAGAGGTTTGTAGAACAGTAGCAAGTTTTCCCTTAAGTGGATCACCCAAGGTTTATCGAACTCAGGGAGGAAGTGGTCAAAGGTATCCTCTCTCAAGCAACCCTGCAATCAAGATACAAGAAGTCTCTTATGTCCCCAACATACCCAATACACTTTTCAGGTGTATAGGTGCACTAGTTCAGCGAAGAGATAGTGAAATACAAGTGGTATGGATATACGACAACGGTGCTAGAAAAAGAGCTTGATGACGTGGAAGAGACTAAAGGCAAATTGAAATAAAGATGGCAGCAAACAAACATGTAGCAGATCTAGTTGCAAACGGTGTTTCAATGCTTAGAAACAAGGCCTAGGGATCATACTTTCACTAGTGAACACTCCCTCATATAAATATATTCTTCTTTATGATACTACGTTGAACTACTCTCCGGTTGGACACTCTAATCCATGGTAGGGCTATAACAGCACACCTCAAAGTTTATCTTTCCTATCTAGATAACCCCACACTGTCACCTTGAGTACTAGATGGTTCCAACAAACACCACAATTTCATAAAGGCATCCAACTCCAAATATAACTCATAATGAGTATTTGTAATCTCTAGCCTAAGTGCCACCATGGTGTGCACACTGTCAACTTCACACACATGGGGAGAGCAGAGATCTATTAAAGCACTTGAATAGCAAGGTAGATCTACTTGATTACAAATCTCATGATCACAATATGATCATGCATAGAGAGAGAGATGAACACATAGCTAGCGGTAGAACCCTTAGCCTCGAGAGAGAACTACTCCCTCCTTATCATGGGAATCAGCAATGGTGATGGAGATGGTGGTGGAGATTGATGGAGCTGGCTCCAGGGGCACTTCCCCGTCCCGGCAGGGTGCCGGTACAGAGACTTTCTGTCCCCCGAATCTCCACTTCGGTGGCGGCGGCGCTGCGGAACTTTTCATGGCTAGAGGCTTGATTATTTAGGGTTTCTGTATCGGGGGGATCTTATAGGCGAAAGGGCAAGGTCGGTGGAGGCCGGAGGGGCCCACACCACCTGGTGGCGCGACCAAGGGGGACCCGTGCCACCCTATGGTGTGGCTGGCCCCTCTCCGTCTCGTCTTCTGGCTCCGTGTTCCCCTCGGTGAAATATTGACTTTGGCTTTTGTCCCGTCCAATTCCGAGAATATTCATTTTTTGACTTTTTGAAACCAAAAAAAGCAGAAAACAGGCAACTGGCACTGTGGCATCTTGCTAATAGGTTAGTCCCAGAAAGTGTAGAAAAAGTACTCCAAAGTTGGAACAAAACATAAGAAAGTAGATAAAACAAAGCATGGAACATCAAAAATTATGGATATGTTAGCAACGTATCATACGTCACCTCCTGCTTCCCCTTCTACGTGTGCCTGCGAGTGCCTATGCTCTATTTCGCGTCGTGCAACAGTGCTAGCAGCTAAGGAGGATCCATCACTTGCGGCGTAGAGAGCGCATGACTTGACAATCGAGGCCTTGGCATGCTCGGTCTCAAGATGTCGCCAACATCATTGTTCGCGCTGCCATTGCAACCTCTGATCTGGCGCATACTAATGTTACAGATGTAGTGCCGGGTATGACCCCTTTAGCAGATGGCGCCGTCGTTGACCCTCCATGTCTCGAGACCGAAGGCGCAAATCATGTCATCACTACGGGTTCGGAGCACGAGCCCCAGGTCACTATTGGTCTAAGCGAAGTGGTTGGCATCCGACAGTTCGATCTGTCCGTGGTGTACTGGTGTGCGTGCTTTTGCACGCAGGGTGGCAAATGTCGTGATCTACAAGTCTAAAACCTTGGCTAGTCAAACCATTTAATCCAATAGTTCTTAACCCATTTCCGAAAATGGTTCTGATCCACATTTGACGATTCAGTTTGGTTTGGTTTGGGTGTAAAATAAATGAGGTTTTATTTTGGTTGGGCTTACATAAATACCGAATGAGTTTGGTTTAGGTTCGACTGGCAAGTATGCTTACGTGGGTTTGGTTTAGGTATGGGTTAGTTCTTAAACCAGTCTCAGGTTTACTTCCGGGGGAGCAGCGATACTACCGGTCTAGTCAACAACTAAAACAAAAATTGCAATAACTTGAGCATCCGACCTCCTAATAGGATGAAACAAATTTTGTTGGAAAGATAACAACGTGTAGAAATATTTGATACCACCAAGGGAGAAAAAATCAAGTATAAGTATGTGAGATACCTCCCAAGATGTGGAGCCGATAAAATCATTAAGATAAAAAATGCAAGATATCTTCTGAAATCCATTTTTGATCAACAAGAGCTTGTTATGAAGATAACCACAAGATCTAGATCCTCACATTTATTAGATCCAAACAAAAACAAAGAAAGATGATGCTAAGTATGCAAAGGTTTGAGCTCTCTCCAAAATATACGTTCAAGCTACACACTCGAGAGACCTTCTTGATAGTACGACTATCTATCCTAAACTCGGTCTTCCAACTAACAGCATGAGACCGACAAAAGAGAAAACATATCAAGATCATACCTTTGCCTTGAGCATTCCACTTAAACTTGATGTAGATGATCTTATTCTCCTCAAGATAGAAATTCTTTCTTGATTTCTCTTTCTAGCACTTTCTTGATGAAGACTTACTAATTGCTCCCCCATCCACCATGGGGAAACCTCTTCTTTGAATTTTTCTTCAACAATCCATGAGAACCAAGGATTGCAAGCTTTAAGCATGTGATCTTCTAGAGATGGCACATCTTAACCTTGTACTTCATTTATTATAACTTCATTAGGATGATGACTTGAAGATACACATGCGGACATCCATCTTATTCTTTAAGACACTCTTGATATTATTCTTGATTTTTCTTCTTCTTAAACATGATTCCAATAGCCTCAATGTCCTTGTACATTGCTTATTCTTCATTTATTCATATGTCAACCTTAAAGCCAACACATGGTCAAAGCGATGCCAATGGCTAATTCCTACAAGTGAAACTCAATTCAAATGTTAGTCTATAGAGATTGTCATTAACTGCCAAAACCACACGTGGGGGCATATGAACGGGTTCGCAGTAGAAAAGAAAACAATTCCTGACTAGCGTAACACCATATGCCCAATATCTATCTAGGAGTAATGCTATAATGGATAACATACCCTTGTAGACCGAAAGGGCTAAACGCTCATGCAGGAATGTGGATGATGTAGTCATACTCGAACTGACCTTCGTGAAGATCCTCGCATGCCACCTCCTAGTTCTGGCATGATAGGTCCTAGTGCCATAAGTGGCAGCACCCCTGAGGTCTCGCACACGTCCGGTGCTCGACGATATCTCCCATTCTCCCTGATCCAACCAGGATGTAGAAATAGATCTTCTAGACGGAATCAACACAACACAACAACGTACTGTAGTGAAGCATCCCCTCACCCGTGTAGTCTTTACTTGGGACCGCGGTTGCAAGAGAGAAGAGAGAGAAATTTTTTTAAGGAAATATCCTTATAGAATATTTGGTGTGTCTTTTTACCTCCCATATATACCTCTATATATAGGGGAATTAGGCTACTCGAACCTTTAAAGTCTTGGGGTTAGACTAAGCCAAGCAGGACATGGAGACGCACACCCACGAGGAGGAGGAGGGCCGGCCAGCCAGGCTAGTTGGGCCCCGCGCGTGGCCCATGGGGTGCCGGTGGCTGGGGTGGACCCCACCCGCGCCTTTCGCTAGACGACTGTGGATGCCCAAGGAGGCTTGCCTCTTGGGCCTCGTTATCTCTGGGGCTTGGCCCATTAGGGAAGTTTTGCCCAATAAATTAAAATTTACATATTATTTTAATATTAATTCCAATATAGAAATACATATTATTAAATTCTTCTTGACCCAAAACACCTTTCTATTAATTTCGAACTCTTTCGGATCCTCCCAAAATGATTCTGGTTCTCTTTCGGAATGCTTTCGATATTCTCAGCTCTTTCTTCCATGATTCCGATAAATCCAAAACGATCTCCAAGCATCATAAAACCCTTTAGTGTGTTATCCTATGGTTCGAGAACATCACAGACATGATCGAGACACCTCTCATATCACTGATCATTAGCTGGACCGGGATGTCCATAATGACCCATGTGCATTCCATGATTTCATTATTGTTTGAACCATAAACGCCGAGTCATCAATTCCTTTTGTTACTTCGATACCTGAATTGTCCGAGATCTGATCATTAGTATCATGATACGTTGTTCAATCTCATTATCGACAAGTGAAAATTTTACTCATTCCGTGATATTTCATCCCGTGACCTAGTCACATGTTGTGCACCTTATGGATGTAATCTCACCGAGTGGGTCCAGTGTATCTTCCCGTCATGCGGGAGAACAAATCCCGATCTTGATGGATACGCCTCAACGTGTCCCTCGAGAATACCCAACATAAAAATTTATGATCACCCTATTACGGTGTGACGGTTGATGCATCTAAGAAGCCACACGTGACGGTGATTAAACATGATCTCATAGTCAAAGGAATAGGATACTTCGTTTCTAACTATTGCAATGATAAACTTTGTGACTTGATCGTGTTGCAAGAATTATATTGGGTAATGTCCATCATTATCATCAATGACATGATCTCATTATCAAGTGGCATAAATGCTCCATGACTAGGAAACCTTGATCATTGGTTGCCCAACGAACTAGTATAAATAGAGGCTACAAGAGACTTGGTTTGTTTACATTGTGTCAATGCATCTGATTGATACATTTATAACATGATATGAAACTATTATGAACTTATTGAGATATGATAATAAACACATTTACTATTGGCCTCTAGGGCATATCTCCTTCAGTCTTCCACTTGTACTAGAGTATAAATAATCTAGTCGCATTTTGTTGATAATCACAACATCATATCATATATGATCTTATGATAATACTTGCTAATGGAAAACGTCCTACCTTTGATCTGTTTTACCAGATCCATGTATTCTTTGCAAATCGTTAATATCTCCTATTTTTGAAATTTATACCGTTATCACATAATGTGTCGAAGTATTTGTTTGGCGATATAGTGAGAATTTGTTCCCTTTTGTTTACAATAACATTCGATTAGTCAATTGAACTTTCAATGTTGTCATGTATACCAAAAAACACACTCAATTCAGAAGTCGAACTTCCTTAGCCAATTATCATACTTATTGATTCTGAAGTATCCGCATACTATAGTATCAATGTAGATCATATAGGGTCATTAGCGACGCTAAAAAGAAGGCTTAAACTTTTGTTCACGTGATTCACTTAAGAGTCACTTTATAACTAGCTCTTATATCCAGGAACATGGGTCGTATCACGTCGAGTATACACTATGGTTCTATGGAAGAATCTATGATCCAATCATAAAAGATGTTGATCATCTCTATTTTTCTCATTTTAACCAATATGGTTAATACTGATATTAACCCAATGTTTCCACTAGTTTCACAAGTAAGAACCTTTTCCTTTACTTGATTATTCTGATATTTTCAGATTTTAAAACCAGAACATTCTGAACTACTTCCAGAATCCATTTTATGAAACATTCTGACATGAATGTTTTCAGACATATTGATCTATGTTTATATATTCTACATATGTCTAAATATATGTTCATCTTCATTTATCGTGTATATATACTAGACTTCTTTTTGCGCCCCCGGACATGACCCTAAGATGGACAAATAAATGCGTACATTGGAAAGACAAACTAAAATGGTCACATGTTTACTAATGTGTGTTAAAAAGGAAACAACAACATCCTTTGAATGCACCCTCGGGCACGTTCAGAGACTGGTAATTTTTCTGATACATATGGTGGCTTCTTCGAGTTTATAAGGAAGTCTAAATAGGCTTAAACTGGCGATGTGGGACTAAATAGTCTAGAATACACGAACAATAAACAGAGATAGGACTGTGATTTCCGAGCCAGCTATTTCCACGACTAGTTGTCAATTGTAGACTTTTAGTACATCTATAACTGTAGTGGCTCAAAAGGGGCACGCACTACGGAGCATGGTAGTTACTCAGAATATATGGCAGTACATGCACAACATGCGCGTTCGCTAACGATCATCTACAAAAAAATTGAGTGCATTCCAACAACAGCTGAGATACGACCATATGAAATACGATCGCGACCATGTTGTGGTCCGTGCGCCATTGATTACCGTGCTCAACTTGTGAATAGTCAACATAAGAAAAAATGATTAAATACTCGTGCATTCCTCTAGCAGGTGGAGTACGACCTTAGTAGACCCGCTCATGGCCGAGATGTGGTACATGCAATGCTGCTTACTATGCTCGACTGGTGAATAGTCATGCGTTCATTTTGTAGTATTAATTCATAGAACCTAGCATATTCATGTTTACATTGACATATACTGCTCTATTCTCCATGGCATATCCATGTGTACTTACTTAATGAAACACAAGTCTGAAACTATTTGAGTTGTTCAAATTGTTTTAGAATGAAGAAGGGTCTTAAATTAACAAAAATATGAAGTCTCTTCGGTTTCATTGACATGATTAAGTATTTAAGTTAATTTTGGCATAAAATACATGTGTAAGACGTTCCACAAATTTTGATGATTGCATACTTTAAAGTGTATTGACATGTCTGAAAATCATAATCATATTTTATTAGGTACATATGATCTAAAATTATCTCTTACCGGGTTACAATTATCGTTTAAAGTTTGAGATCAAATAGAAAATACACATTTTAAAATATAAGGGATATCTAAAGATTCGTGAAAACAACACCATAAGAGCTATGGAATGTTTGAGTTTCTGGAGATTTCGATAATCCAAAGTCGTGGTGAATAAACAAATATTTTAGTGTATTCTTAGGAAACTATGAATACATCTTGCAAACTAAAACCAACGAAGGAAAAGATTGTATTGCCCTAGCGCATTACTTCGTCGACAAAGCATTTTCTCAAAGAAGGTGTTAGTGGAAGAAAGTGAAAGCATAAAAAAAGTATTTGACCTTGCATCCAAAATGTCGAGTAGCGCAACGGATTATGTTCTAGGTACTAAACTCTGCATGAGGAGAAACTAATGATAATGATCATGACGTTTCAACTAATCCTTTTACTAAATAAAGTAGGATTCAAGAATACATTCTTCAAGTTTGTGGAATTATATTGTTGTTTCACTTGTCATGTTATTAGAACAAGACATACCAACTAACTAGAAAGAAGCATGATGGACCTCAGTATGAGAATTCACTAAGAGCCATAAAATCCTATATTAAGAGACATTTAAGATTACAAAGTAATATGTTACTTGATCTTATTAAGTAAAGACATTTACTTGATCTTTCCAAATGACTGCAATGTCATAAGGAAGAAATGAAACTTAAAGAAAGACTTAAAAGGTCTATTTGTCACAAAGTATGTTTTTGACAAATTCAAAGGAGACTACAATGTGTAGCTATGATTGAGTCTATTTGTTTTACACTAGCGATTATTCGAATTTTGATAATTGGTAGAGCTGCGTGTTTTTCAATAACAAGATTGAAGAAGGGTTGTCATTGATACAAGAAAGTAGACTTTGTTAAACCATATGTATGATAGTGTCTTGTAGCTAGAATTCTAGATTTCATGGATGATCAAAGAATTTTGGAATTACCAAGATTATTAAGAATACCTGCATTTACATGAATTTCAGTTGGAGCTAAACATCTTGCCTAAATCTTAATATGTCAACAACATATTTGAGTGGGAGCTAAGTGAAATCCTTGGATCCAATATATGGATGACATATTTGAGTGGGAGTGTGACACTATTCTTATATATGTGAATGACATATGACGAACGATGTAATTTGTAAATATTTTATGGATGAAGTTGAACAAAGTATTAAACATTGTAATCTATCAAGATAGATCGATACGTTTAATAAACATTAGAGTCAAAATGCTTCCTGGATTTGGTTCTGTAATGTTCAGAATACACTTGATAAGATTCTAAAGAGTTTAGAATGGAATATGGTAATAAAGAAGTTCTTACTTGTATATATAGATGAAGCATTGATTTAATATCAGTATTACAACCATGGTTAAAGGAAAGAAAAGAGATGTGTTGCATCTCCTATGTATCAGTCATAGGTTCTTTCATATTATCATATTGTATACTCGACAAAATGGGGCCCATGTTTTTGGTTAGAAGAACAAGTTCTTAGCTGGAAGAACATGTTTTCGAAGTGATTTCTGAGTTAATCACTGAACTAGAGTTAAGTTCATCCTTAAATTGTAAGAAACAAGGTTAAGTGTCGAAGTTGCATTATATACGCTATCGATTAGGATCTACATAGATATAGAAGTATGTGGCTACTTCTGATGTGGCTAGTATAGTTATTTTCGCTAATGAAGTTCGACTTCTATTGAGTGTTTTTCCGGCTTACATGACAACATTTAAAGTTCAGTTGACTGACTGACCATCATTATAAACACTAGGAAACAAAGTTTCACTATGTCACTAAACAAATACTTTCACACATTATTTGATAATGATGTAAATATCAAATTAGGAGATATTAAAGATTTGCGAAAGACATACAGATCTGGTAATACAGATCAAGGACATGACATATTCCATAAGCAAGCATGATCATTTAAAACATATTTGATATTGTTTTTGATTAGTAGCGAATGGAAACTAGATTATTTGTACTCTATTGTTCAAGTGGGAGAGTGAAGGAGAAATCCCCTAGGGGAAAATAATAAATGGATTTTGTTATCATATCTCAATTAGTTCATAATAGTTTTATACTGTGCTATAACTGTATCAAGTGGAAACATTCATACAAGCATGGTATGTAAACAAAACAAGTCCCTAGTAGCCTCTATTTATACTAGTTTGTTGGGCAACCGACGATCAAGGTTTCCTAATCATGGAGCATTTATGCTAGTTGACAATGAAGTCATATCATTACTCAATAATGTGATGGACATGACCCAATATAAGTATTGCAACACAATCAAGTCACATAGTTCACGTTGCAATAGTTAGAAGCATAATATCCTTTTCCTTTGACCCTGAGATATTAGTGCGCTCCAAAGTCACGATAGTTTTTTCAGATTTAGGCTGCTTATTCTTCTTATCTCCTTCCCCATCACAAGTTTGGTACTCTGCCTGATCAACACCTGGTGGCGCTAGTACAACCCCGTTATGGGCCGTACTATTCATGGGCCCGCGATCGCATACATATTCGCAATCTCAAGCAGATCACACACGCTTCTGGGTTTGGTGACGCCAAGTTGATGTAGAAGCCACACATCCTTGCAGCCCTTCGATAAGGCTGAGATGATGTTGTGCTCAGAGACACCAACAAGTTGTTCCTCTTGCGAGACAAACACTTCACCTAATACCTTAGGGACTCCCATGGTTCCTAGACAATATTCAATGTCCCAGTTTGTCCCTAGTCTATCGTAAGACCCTTGAAAGTTGCTCATGAAGATTTGTTCGAGGTAATCCAAGTGTCGATGGAGCGAGGTAGGAGACTCCATAGCCAGGCCCTAGCCAAGTCAGCTAGCCACAGGGGAGACACCTAATACCCACATCTTAATTTCCGCTATCAACATAACAATAAGTGAGATAATCAGAAAACATGTGTCTGAATGTATTTATCCTTTATAGTTCTCGATCCCATTGATCCTACACTTATCCGGATAGCGGGCCAAGAGAATAAATTTGGTGAACACCAGTGGTCCCAAGAACACCAATATGATTGACGTGTAATCCTCCGTACAAGATCTACACAATGACGCTAGGGTATCTCGCGCCTCTTCCTCTAAATGTTGTGGTCTATCATAACATCGTGCATCTAGTGTTGCCCTTGCATCATAATCAGGGCGACCCACACTCGGTTAGGAGGCCATGCCTGTGAGGGATCATCCAGAGGGTCGGTGGGTCGATGTTGATGATTAGAGGAGACACTTTGCTGATGAATTGCACTCCCCGCGATGGAGTCCTGCTAGCCACCGAACGGCTGGGGGCATGTGCGGAGGTCGAATTCCTTGCAGCCTGAGTGACCACCTCATTTAGGTAGGCTTGGATTATCACCCAAGCCCGGTACCCTGTATTGAGCGAGATCACTTTGGGCGGCCCCATCAAGTAGAGTCCTGGCGGCTGCGAGGTTTTCTTGCACCATTAAGAAAGTCTTCATGTTTGACCTTGGTGATGAACTGGTGCAGCAGATGAGTTGGATTCACCTTCTCCGTGAAGTATCGTCGCATCTCATGGAATATGGCTTGGTCCATTTCAAGCATTTGGCGAGTTAGTTGCACCGCTCGAGTGCTAGGAGTGATCTGTTTGGTGATGGCTCTGAAATATAGTCATCTACGTCCACATTTAACCTAGATATTATTCAAATTTTTGATGAAATATCTCTCTAAACCTTGCCACTAATGCCTAATGATCAAAGGGGTATGCAATCCTTTCTTGCTATTTTTCCCTGCGCAGATAATGATGTATGATGATGGGAATCACTATATTAAAGTTAAAGATACGAGATTTCAAACAACCCAAAGAAACCAGGAGCCGTGAAGTGGAGACATACGCTTTAACGACCAACTATACGACGGGCATAAAATTCTAGCCATATAGTTGTGGTTGTATAGTTGCCACCGCCACCGCTAGGTCAAACAGAACAACTTTCATGAAGGGACCCCTATATAAAGAGGCCTCGGGCGACGAGAAACAGAGCTCTCGCTCACCCACCAGAGTCAAGCCACCCTAGAACCCTGCATCCACAACACCGAAGAGCCACCAGAGGAATAGACTTAGATATAATCTCCAAACCATTCTCCACCACCATAGCCATATTCCACCACTTATAATAGTAGATCTCATCTTCGATTGGCAACATTATAAGACTATTTGCTATCAATCTCATGGTTTCTATTGCAATGTTTATGATTGTTGATTTCATCTCTATGTGTGAGTAATTCTCCTTGGGCTAAGGACTTCGGCCTAGCCATGTAACTTTTGTGCATGTTATTTATCATAGATGGGATCATGTATTAGTTTGTATGACATGATGATTATTGTATCCTCTATTGCCTCAATCCAAGGACTTGTCAAGTACCCAAGACCCCGAGGATTGAGCCCTAGGTATAGGGAGTATGAGTAATGACTAATCTGCAGGTTGGGAACCCAAGTGACATAAGGGGTAGTATGGCTGTATGTGAGGGATTTACTTGGGATCAACGGTGATGTCATTATGCATATCATTAGTTATCTTGCTTCTATGGATGAGACTAGTAGGTTATTGCTATAAACGGTTGCGGAGGCAATAGCAATTATGGATAAACTGCCCACATATAATTATCTTGCTCTAACAATTACATGCATACTTTATTATTATCTTTTATTCCCATCAGATGTTTTAACAGCTAAAGGTGAAACCGAAAGCTCTAGGCCCTCTCTCTCATCATCGACAACAACAAAAGACAGCAAACTCTTGGTCCGGTAAAACATAAAAAGAATTCTAAAACTCCCGAAGGTCCGTTAAAGTAACTTCACTATGCTTTCTTCTTCCCGAGGATTCAATAACCTAGGTCTACTAGGGAAAAAGAGCTATACTACATCTGTAATCCGGATCGAAGGTATCATGTGGCCATCTCCCTTGCATAGTCTCCGGTGAGGTTGGTGAAATTGGTTTCGTGCACCTCATTTGTGAGGTTTGCTACACCTCATGCTATCACGACCACATCTTTATGGGGTGGATGGCAACATGTGGTCGTATCGCCACTAGGCGCATCGACATCGTTGGCTAAGGAGTCGTTGAAAAATAGTACCTCCTGCTAGGGGTGGGAAATTCTAGTGCTTCCGTCTTTATCTGAATCATGCATGGGAGAATCAGAAGGATTTTCAAGGGTGCCCACTAGATGCCAAACTGGTTCCGATAGCCCTTCCGACCCTAGGTTCACATCACATCACATGCCTCCTATCGGGAGATCAAAACCTATGTCATCCCCCGGACAACCCAGAGGTGGGGAGCCATCAAAATTACCTATCGAGATGACACAAGTGACCGCACTAGTTCAAGATTCGTTGATGATGGTGATGAATCCTGCCATCTCGACCTAAGATCCGAAATGCGCAACACCTACCTGCCGTGCAAACTATCGAGGTATTTTACGATGGTATATTTATGTTCAGAGGGGTCATGCTTGGATATCGATATGGTAGCACACTGAGACAGATATTTACACAGGTTCAGTCCCCGGACAAACAATGTACGGTAAACCCTACACCTGCTTGTGGGTGTCGATATTATGAGTGGCATCGCCTATACAAAACCCTAAAAAAATATCTTGGTCTGATCTTGTGGAAGTAATCATGATATCTCGTAGAATCCATTCGATGATATGCTTTGGATTGGCCGCCAACGTGTCTCTGTTCGGGCCCCCGCATGAGGCCCGAGTCTTCATGATTGGCCACCATTGTTCCGAGAGGTCCCTTTCGGTTTTATTGTCCCACCTACAACCTGTGATCTCGTTAGTCCCTTATCCATCTTCGTTTTTTGCTTCCCATAATTATGAAAATATTCATAGGTGCAAGGGACTCATGCAAATTAAGAACATGTAAAAAATGATCCCAAAAGTACAACTATTCATATTTTGTGAAAAAAATTAACAAGAGTTAAACATATTTATTTCCATGTTTTCATTCTATGGCATTGCCTACTTTGATAAACAAAAATTGAAGATTTATATATACTAAACGGTCATAAAAATTGAAGATGTTATCTGCTCTTCTTATCCTTTCACAATGAATTAATTAGTCTTAGTTTAGCATGATTCTTTAACCTGTTATTTAATGGAATTCCTGGATTTAGACTATATTCCTGGACAATAATAATGATAAATGATGTACATTTATGCGTTGCATGCATTAAGAACATTAAAACATTAACTAGTATCCAATTAGAAAAAAACATCCATTAATACATTGAGTGGATAAGTATGCATCTATGCAATAGTTAATTGGCACAATTGCTATTATCTTCTTGGTATTAATATATTACCCTTTATCAAAAAATTAATGCACTTAATGCTTCTAATTTACATGACTATTTTTTTGTTTAATGGCATTCCTCAATTAAAGTTACGAGCTCGTGCTCTATAAAAATCTTACCATTTCTCATTTTTGTTCATCCTCACAACTCACAAGTCCAGCAACCATCAAAAAGTTCTATCAATAAAACATTTTATCCAAGATGAGGACTACACTGGTGCTACTTCTTACCCTCGCCTTTCTCGTGGTAGCATCAGGTACCATTTGTAGTTGTAGTATATTGTTTGTATCTTGGTTAATAAGTTATGGTCATGAAGTTTTATTTTGCAAACGTTATTTTTTTGTAGATGCTAAAGAATGTGAGTCACAGATTATCCCGCCGATGGGTAAGGCATGCACCATTGAACCATGCAAACTTGCATGCGAAAGGTTGAATGCTGGTTGTGATGCCGTGGGTAGAGCCTGCACTTGGAGTAGCACCTGCACTAGTAATGGGTGCAAATGCACGATGTGCTTTTGAGACACCTACAAGAAAGAAATGGTTAATAACTAGAATATGAGATACCATGGCATGTTGGCCAGAATTATAATAAGGCCGTAATAGTTTTGAAGTAGGAGCAGGTCTATCAGTCACTAGTCATGTTCAATATGGATATGATATTCTTGGTTTAAGTTTTTTGGGATTATGAAGTGAGCTATATATGGTGTTTGTTTGTTTTTTGTGCAAGTTCTTTTTAGTGTGTAGCATAAGAACAAACTCACATCTACAAATTACTCCCTCTTGGTTTTCTAAAAAAATAAAGTTTGTACATTAACATGGTTCAAAACACGTCAATGACCACTAATAATTTTTAACTAGTTGAATGTCCGTGCGTTGCCATGGTCACTTAAGTTTATTTTCTACCACCGCATGTCCATCTAATGTACATGCGGATTCAGGTGTCTACAAAAAAAATAGTCACGTCATTTTCTAGAAATATTAACATTCAACTTTGCTTCGTGCGTGCGTCTGTGTGTGTCCGTGTGTGTGAATAGATGCAATTTGACAACGTATGATATAAAGCAAAAAATCTAACTAATTATGTCATATTAAACCATTAATTCCAACTCTAGCATCATTGGGACAATTCACTGATCGGTGTGCCCGTCTAGACCATGGTGATATAACATTGTATCGCTCAAAATTGTTATTTAAACATGCATCAAGTTAATGAAAGAGTATTAGTTTGACGGAATAATGATGGATATATTATGGAGCCTCATGACCGAGTATATATAGGCGTACATGGGGTTATCTTGGAGTACAACTCAAGTTAGGATTGTACGTAAACAGATCCTAACTCTATCTAAACTACCATAACAACCGCATATGCTTAATACTCTAGCACTCTCCCGCAGTCGTAGCGGTAGCGTCGTGAACAACTGAAACATCGCAGACGGTCAGACTGGAGATAAACCGAAGTAGCATCCAGTAGGCTGACATCCGCCCGATGTCCGAGCGGGAACGTCATGGATGGTGTCGCGTCGCGGTAGCTTGGACTGTAGAGAAAGCTGGTGAGATGCTCAGGCGAGGTGATAGTCCTTGTGCCGATGTCGAGGGAGCCAAGAGCTTGAGGCGGTGCCGAGGCCGAGTAGCTGTTGCAAGGGGTCACTGTGGTCAATATCGTGGTTGGGGATGCCGGTGTCGAGGTAGCCGTACGTGAAGCCACATACGCATAGTGCGCGAGAAGGATGATGGAGACACATCGGGGAAGTCGTTGTGGGGCCGCAACAGCTTGCCAGGATCCGCAGAGGCTTGCCGAGGGTCTATGGAGGCTTGTCGTGGGGCCGCGACAGCTTGCCGAGGGGTGTCGATGCGGAAATCGATGCAGTCTGAGCCATCGAGGACGAGGTGCGGCCATATTTTTTCTAGACTAGGCGCATGTCGGGGAAGAACGCACACTCCCGTTTTGCCAAAACCGAGTACGCAAAGAAGATCTTGTCGGTGACGCGGTCGAGGCAGTCGTAGAGGAAGGTTTCGATGCCGAAGAAGACTTTGTCGAGGCCGATGAAGACGAGGCACCGATCCGAGATTGCCAAGCTCGGGGATGCGTCGGGGACAAAGGCAAGCACCGGTGTTGCCAATATCGGGCACACAAGGGCAGGGACGAAGACGTAGGAGGCGGCGAAACCAACGCTGACCTGGAGTGGTCATGTTGGACGTCTAGATTGGCGCGACGGCGGTACTCGATGTAGGCGAAGAAGAATTCGACGTGACCAAGACCATGCGCAGACGTAGACGACATGTACCGTGGAGGTGGTGTGGAGATAGCCTGGGGCGTCGGTGCGTAGGGACGGCGATGTAAACCGCGTGCAGTGATGCTATGACCCGTTGGGGCGGCATAGCTGCATGGCGCAAGTTGGTGCAGCGGTTGGGAGACCACCAGCGACGTACAAGTCAAGTAAGACGTGTTTGGAAGCCGGTAGCGTGGGCCAATGGCGGTGGCGTTGTGGCCCGAAGAGACGACACAACGCCATCCCATAGCTCGATCGGTGCTCGGTGATGCGGTTGGAGTAGACGGGCACGAGATCGGTTGATCATACCGATGGTGCACTGTATGCGCCATGGCATTGATGACACGTAGATCAGAGTCCACGGCGGCGTTGTTGGTGAAGTCCTGGGCGATGACGACGAAGACGATCCAAGGGGGGACGGCCGCAACAGCCTACCGAAGAAGACGTAGCAGCCAGCCGAGGTGCGCGGCAGCCTGTTGTGAGGCCGCGACAGCCTGTCGAGGCAGGCAGCGGAGGAGGCAGGCGCACGGGCACGGTTTAGATCATTGACGCCGATGGTCGGAGTAGAGACGCTGTGATGATGACGGTGGTGGACGACTCAATCCGATCTATGATCGGTAAACCAAAAAAAGAAGACCGGCCAAGTGACCAGCGGAGAGAAAAAAACGATCTAATAGATCAGAAAAGACTCACCAGGGCAGCCGATCATAGACCGGCCGACGAATCCTGGGATGGATTGCGTGGCCCCCAATGGTGATTTTGGAGATCGATCCCCACGGGGGCAGCCAGGCGGAAGCGTTTGGACCGGTTAGGTTGATACCATGAAAGAGTATGAGTTTTGCGGAATATGATGGATATATTACTGAGCCTCATGGGAGAATATATATAGACGTACAGAGGATTATCTTGGAGTATAAGTCAAGTTAGGATTATACGTAAATAGATCCTAACTCTATCTAAACTACCATAACAACTGTATATGCCTATATGCCTAATACTCTAAAAGTTAATATGAAACTGAAAAGTATATGCCAAAACCTGATGTCACATATGTTGTGCGTGGCAAATGAAGGAAATCAGCACCATGTAATGCATGCTTACAATTAGCTAGTTTTGGAGCCAACAATTTAAGTACACGTCTTACTCAAACACTTGACTCCTGTAGGAAAATCAGATTATTGTTGAACAATATGGGTTACGTTTCATGAGTCCATCGACAAACACCGGCATATGTTCCCGCTTCCCGCCTCTTCAGAGAACATCACATAGTCTTTGGTTTCCATACTCATTGAAGGTTGTTTCATCGATCCCCAACTCGCGAGAAGATTATACCATGTCTGGTGTCCCCCCTTTTTGCATGTCCCTCAGCAGCTGCATCGTTCTTTGTATCGCTACTCAACTCCTAGGTTAAACAATTCTATCTCACTTCAAATCAATATATTTAAGATATGGTCTATAGAATTTCCGGACATATTCAAGGTTCTACCAGAACTTAGATACATATGGAAAGTCTGATGAATATTGCTATAAAAACACACATGCAATACGTCTTCCACTTCAATGACACCAATACATCTGTTAGCTACATTAACACAACCATGATGCCAATAGCGACCTACCACAAGTGAGCTTTCACAAATACAAAACGATTATCAGTCTAACTATAGAAAGCCTTATGTCGCTGACCTGAAAATGAAGTGAGAGTCCACACCCATACTAAAGAGCACTCAACTCGCCAATGGTTAGATGCTTATTCGAATACTCATTCCACGAAAGAATAAATAGATCATATGAAAATGGAGTATAAGCTCCTTGTTGCTAGCTACTACCTGAATAAGCACTAATACTATTATAGCTTATATAAATTTTTCCTTGAGAAATTAAGATTTAGATTACAATCTTGAGAACCACCTATTTTCGCAATAGAACATCCGTTCGAGATACAATCAAATACCATGTTGTATTTGTAAAAAGATATTAGCAGAACATAGTAGGATCACCACCACCATGTTGGGAAAGATAACGATTGTGCTAGGACGGTAGTGCCTGCTAGGTGATGGGCAAAAAATTGGCACAATTAATCATCTTCTCCTGCTCTGTAACCGCAGATTCATCATGGACGACTTGATGTACGCATATAAGTCCGAGGCGACAACCCCCAAAAGAGACGTCCTCCCTGACAGCAGCTGCAGCACCATGACGCAGAGCAGAACCTTCCCACCCCTCAATCTTGTGCTTGATATCAACCAGGACATCGCCGATTAGAGCGCTGCCCTTCCCGTACAAGACTGCCACCCCCTCCTTGGGAGCACATTTTGTCGAACATTTGATGGGTGTGCCCCAGGCGGCTGTATCGAGCCAGCGGATCGCCTCACAGGACGGTAACATGCAAGAAGGAGGGTTGCAGACCTCGGAGGCGCCATCTTCTTGGCCAGCGGCGCTAGTTTATTATTCCCAGCCATCATGGCCCGAGCTGATGAAGGGCCACACGGTAGCTTCCATGGAGCAGCTGCAGGGCGCCCAGAAAAGCAATCAGGTGCCGTGGACAAGGGAAAGATCCCTCCAGGCGCCGCCGCGCTAAACGCCACGGCTAGAGGCAGGGGCACCCGGTGGGGTAGAAGCACGAGCTCGCCGCGCGTGGCGGGGTAGGTCAAGTGGTCTGCTGGGGATTTAGATCGGGAGGGAAGGTAGGCAGAAGATAGGAGGTAAATTGCAAACTCCCAACTATCTTTAATGAATAGGGATTATGGGTTGATGTCCTGATTTTCGAGGGGTTTTTGCGCAAAACAACGGTGACAGACGAAAACCCAGTGCGTGAAAAAACCACGGCAATCAATTTAATAGTATGAATAAAATATATACATAAAATTCAATAAACAAATAGCTAGGGAAGCTATAGGTGCAAATGCAACTTATGCGTCTTGTACAAAGCATAATCATGCATCATGTCATATCATTTATCTTATGGAGTCAGATGCCTGATGGATGCAAGATATTTTTTGTTTTTGCAAATTATGAAAACCCACATGTATTTTGCATTAATGGTCACGCACCCCAAACGACTAAGATTGATTTTCATTTGAAGAAAAAAACACTATTCAAACGAACCGCACGTGTTTCTTTGACTTTTCTTTTGCTAATCATGCATGTATGTGTAGTACTGTTTTTTCACATGATTTCCGATACTATTTTCATATTCGATGGAAATAATTAGCAATGGGGCCTATATTATATTAGCATATGGACATAATTGAGAAACATAGCTAGAATTGCTTGCTACTCCCAACTCCTCTCAGGAGTCAAGGTGTACAATAATACCCGTAAGAGATCCTAATGCATAATCACATATGTTGCTCACCGCCCATCATCATGCAATGCCGTAACAAAGGTGAGAGATTCTCAGTATAGGATGCTAGCTACAACTTAAAACAAAAAATCACAACTGATGTGTGCTTCAAGGCTCCTTCCATGGCAACAATACTTTAGTAGGACTATCTCACCTTTAATTCTCCCTTTATCTTCCTATCTCCCAAAGAATGCAACATGTATCTAGTACATTTTCATCTTCATCGTGGCATTCAAACCTAGATGGAAATGCATGAGACCATCCAGAGTGCAAGCATTGGGTGTGTCCTTGATACATTGCAAATGTATCTATAATTTTTGATGTTCCATGCTTGGTTTTATCTACTTTCTTGTGTTTTGTTCTATCTTTGGAGTACTTTTTATATGATTCCTTGGACTAACCTATTAACAAGATGCCATAGTGCCAGTTGCCTGTTTTCTGCTGTTTTTTGGTTTCAGGAAAGTCAGAAAATCAATATTCTTGGAATTGGACGGGACAAAAGCCAAAGTTCCTATTTTACCGGAAGACTCACGGAGCCAGAATACGAGACGGAGGAGGGCCAGGGCCCGGCCACACCCCCCAGGCGCGGGCTAGCCTTACCCGCGCCACTAGGTGGTGTGGGCCCCTGGCACTCCACCGACCTTGCCTCTTCGCCTATAAGAAGCCTCCCGAAGCATAAACCCAAAATCATCAAGCCTCCAGCCACGAAAAGTTCCGCAGCGCTGCCGCCACCGAAGGGGAGATTCGGGGGACAGAAAGTCTCTGTTCCGGCACCCTGCCAGGACAGGGAAGTTCCCTCGGAGCCATCTCCATCAATCTCCACCGCCATCTCCATCACCGTTGCTGATTCCAATGATGAGGAGGGAGTAGTTCTCTCTCGAGGCTAAGGGTTCTACCGGTAGCTATGTGTTCATCTCTCTCTCTATGCATGATCATATTGTGATCATGAGCTTTGTAATCAAGTAGATCTACCTTGCTACTCAAGTGCTTTAATAGATCTCTGCTCTCCCCACGTGTGTGAAAGTGACAGCGTGCTCACCATGGTGGCACTTAGGCTAGAGATTACAAATACTTGTTATGAGTTATATTTGGAGTTGGATGTCTCTATGAAATTGTGGTGTTTGTTTGAACCATCTAGTGCTCAAGGTGACAATGTGGGGTTTTCTAGATGGGAAAGACTTACTTTGAGGTGTGCTGTTATAGCCCTACCATCGATTAGAGTGTCCAACCGGAGAGTAGTTAAGAGTAGTATCATAAAGAGAAGATATTTATATGAGAGAGTGTTTACTAGTGAAAGTATGATCCCTAGGCCTTGTTTCTAAGCATTGATACACTATTTGCTACTAGGTCTGTTACATGTTTGCTTGCTTCCTTCTTTATTTCAGTTTTCCTTTAGTCTTTTCCTCGCGATCAAGCTATCTTCTATCACTGTTACCACTTATAATTATCCATACCACTTGTATTTCACTATCTCTTCACCGAACTAGTGCACCTATACACCTGACAAGTGTATTGGGTGTGTTGGGGACACAAGAGACTTCTTGTATCTTGATTGCAGGGTTGCTCGAGAGGGAATACCTTTGACCACTTCCTCCCTGAGTTCGATAAACCTTGGGTAATCCACTTAAGGCAAAACTTGCTGCTGTTCTACAAACCTCTGCACTTGGAGGCCCAACAACTGTCTACAAGAATAGAAGTGCGTAGACATCAAGCTATTTTCTGGCGCCATTGCCGGGGAGGTAAGGTAAAAGGTATTCACACCGGAGGATTAAAGAAGAAGAACCTCCCACGACAAACGCCTATTTTCTGGCGCCGTTGCCGGGGAGGTAAGGTAAAAGGTACTCACATCCTCCGGTGTGAGTGCTCGAAGTTATTTCCTTTAGATTCTACAATTTTGTCTTTTTGTTTCTTGTTTTCACTAGTTAGGCTTAATGGAAAACAACAACAAAATTAGAGAGCTTTATAGGATTTATCTTGAGTTAGGATATGAAGTGTTCAAAGAGAAAATTAAAAAACCTATGGAACTTTATTTGCATGATAATAGCAATGTTGTTAGTATGAATTCTTTGGACACCATTATTGTTAATGCTATGGAAAAGTCTAAGCCTGGGGAAGCTAGTTTTAATGAAAATGATCTTTTTAGTTCCCCAGCTTTGGAAGATAGCTATTCTATTGCTTATGATGATACAAAACCTCCAATATATGATGATTACAATGATGATTATGATATTTTCAGTCCACCTACTATTGAGGAGGAAATTAATTATGATTACAACATGCCTCCTATATTTGATGATTATAGTGATGAGAATGATAGCTATTTTGTTGAATTTGCTCCCACTACAATTAATAAGAATGACTATATTTATGTGGGGAGTATTAACTCTTTTATGCATGTGGCTCATGATAAGAATGTTTCTTGTGATAGTTATATTGTTACTTTTATCCATGATGCTACTGAAAGTTATTATGAGAGAGGGAAACATGGTTTTATGTGTCTCAACAATATTAAGTTTCCCCTCTTTATGCTGAAAGTCTTGAAGTTGCACTTTTTTTGCTTTCCTATGCTTGTTGCTTTGTGCTTTCATGACTTGTTTCTTTACAAGATTCCTATGTATAGGAAGTGGGTTAGACTTAAATGTGTTTTGAATTTTCTTCTTCATGCTCTCTTTTACTTCAATTCATATTTCTTACGTGAGCATCTTCTCAAAATATCATGCCTAACTTAAAGGCGTTAAAAAAAAGTACTTATTGGGAGATAACCCAAAAGTTTTAGATGAGTCTTGGAAGTTATTACCTCTGTAATAAATGCTCCTTATCATTTTTATTTGCTTTTTGTGCCAAGAGTAACCTCTAATGAGAGAGAAGTAATGCTTGGGAAAGTTGATGTCCCGAAACAGATTTATGTGCTTCACCGTAAAAATTCGTGTAAAATCTCTGTATGTCCTTTTGAGGCGTGAATTTTTTTGCTTCTGTCCCAGGTTGTTATCTAACTTTCGTTAGTTCAACACTTTTTGATTTGAGTAACATAAGGTCTTCGAAAAAATTCATCTTTGCCTGCTGGTCTGTTTTGACATATTTCTGCCATTTTCTGCATTTGCCTATTGTTGGTTCCTTCTTGAGTTCTTTTGGGGAACTGAGATTTTTGAGGGAAGTGCTACAGTAGCTAGTGTTCTAATGGAAGTTTATTTGGTGTTAGAAATGAACCTTGAGACTTATTTATCTTAAGTGCACTAATGTTGCTAAAAAAGATTGTGTGAAGTTTTGTATGAAGGAAAAATTTCAGGTGTATGAAAGGAATGAGTAATGAGATGAAGGATGGACTAAAACTCAAGCTTGGGGATGCCACGCATGTCACCCAAAGAAATATCTAAGAAGTACAAGCGTCAAAGCTTGGGGATGCCCAAGGCATCCCCTTCTTTATCAATAAAAATTCCAGGTTTCTTCCAAATGCTTCATTTTTATTGTTTCATGCACAGTTATGTTTTTCTTGGAGCGTCTTCTTTTTCGTTTTCGTTTTGGTTTTCATTTGCTTGGTTTGCTTAGTTTTCTGAATAAATTGGTTGGACCCCCTCTTTCATACTTTGTTTTGCGAATAGTTTGGTTTGGTTTGGAAAAGAGTAGGAAAGTTCATACTTATGTGGGAAAAATAGCTCGTTTTTTACTGTGGCCTATGCTTTGTCATGTCATGCTTGATATTGTTTTGGCTTTATGCTTAGTATTATTTGTTGTAGAATGACTTGTTATAAACAATTGAGATTGCTTAATGTGCCTTGGATGAATCATGCGTTGTTTTAGCATATTAAAGCATAGTATAGTGGTATTCTCCTTTGATGCTTTATTTGGGTTGACTTGGCGCATGCTCACACCATGTTATGACTATCTCAAGTCACCATAGCCTTTATGATCCTTTAGTTTTCAACTTATAGTATCACTTTATGCTTTGATCAATGACGTTTTGTCGCTCTACATGATTATGGCCATTATTGCTCTCTTAGTTTGTCGCTCCCATTCTTTTGCTAGCCTCCACAACAAAGTATGAGTTCCACTCATGCATCCAACTCCCTAAACCAAGTTATTCCAAAGAGTCCACCATACCTACCTACTAGCTTATGCTATTCCAAGTACATTCATGCTTTTGTTTACCTTCCACTTGTTATGAGAAAACTAGTGATTAAAGCTCTCACGAACTTGATGGCACACTTTACTTTTTGCCTCTAATAAACTTGAACCATTGTGTCTTCTATGTTGTATATGCTTGCACTTATTTGTTGGGAATTAGCAGAACCATGCTTTCATGGGGAACGCTTTCAACATTGCACTTGGTACTTGTACCTAGTTGATATCATGATCTTTTGTATATGGATGTCGTCGGTGTGAAATGAAAGGGGAGCTTGTAAGTCCATGGAGTTATGTATATGTGTTAGAGAAACGCCTGGGCCGCTGGTCTAATCCATGCTGACATGGTGGAAACCTGCAGAGTCACCATAATGAGCTGTCTATGAAGCATTCTTCTTATAAAAAAAAGAGAGTCCTATATTGAGAAAAAAAGAGAAAAAAAAAAGATACTATGAAAAGAGGAAAGAGAGAAAAAAACACCATATTCCCATGGTAAATAAGAAGAATGCTGAGATGCTCGTTGTCTGCTTGCCTTGTCATTTTGATATGGGGATTCTTCCATATCATCGGGCAAGGGGTACCCCATTGGCGGTTCTCAATGATACACATGTACTTACGATGATAAGAACTTACCGGTGACTAAACTTGAGTAGCATGAGGAGCGGCCCTCGTATAAGAGGGACATGAGATTTCTGACTTATACTTCGTCAAGCATGTACACCATAGTTTGTTCACTTTAACCTTATTCACTTCAAGATGCTTATGATAGGGGCAATGAGAGCTGAAAGCTATAAGTACCATAATTTTTGGAATCTCTTTATGAGACTTGAATCCCTACTTCCTTTTAAAAGGCCTTTCTTCCACCATTACATTGAGTCTCCACCTTCTATCTTTATGCACCTACTTCGAGAGCATAGTGGCCATTCTTAGTTCTATGTGCATTGTCCCAAGACTAGTTGATTGATGCATAACTTGATATTGCTTGTTTTAAACTATTGTATCTAGTCACTCTTACGAACTTTGAAGGTGTCCTATGCATTTATATTTGCTACTCTATGAGGGACAAGCTGAATACAATTATGCTATGTTTTATTTATGTGAAACAAACAAACGTCTTGCAAAGCATTGTTATTCATGAATCTTTTGTTTGTGCCTTTTCATGTAGGATCATAGTTTCTTTGTCTTATTGCTAGAACTTTGTATTTCACGTTATGATTGAAGTACTTTGATCTAGCTTTGAATGTTTTACAACATGTATCTTCCTATCTCCCAAAGAATGCAACATGTATCTAGTACATTTTCATCTTCGTCGTGGCATTCAAACCTAGATGGAAATGCAGGAGACCATCCAGAGTGCAAGCATTGGGTGTGTCCTTGATACATTGCAAATGTATCTATAATTTTTGATGTTCCATGCTTGGTTTTATCTACTTTCTTGTGTTTTGTTCCAACTTTGGAGTACTTTTCATATGATTTCTTGGACTAACCTATTAACAAGATGCCACAGCACCAGTTGCCTATTTTTTTCTATTTTTGGTTCCAGGAAAGTCTGAAAATCAATATTCTCGGAATTGGACGGGACAAAAGCCAAAGTTCCTATTTTACCGGAAGACTCACGGAGCCAGAATATGAGACGGAGGAGGGCCAGGGCCTGGCCACAGCCCCCAGGAGCGGGCTAGACTTACCTGCGCCACCAGGTGGTCTGGGCCCCCTGGCACTCCACCGACCTTGCCTCTTCGCCTATAAGAAGCCTCCCGAAGCATAAACCCAAAATCATCAAGCCTCCAGCCACGAAAAGTTCCGCAGCGCCACCGCCACCGAAGGGGAGATTCGGGGGACAGAAAGTCTCTGTTCCGGCACCCTGCCGGGACGGGGAAGTTCCCTCGGAGCCATCTCCATCAATCTCCACCGCCATCTCCATCACCGTTGCTGATTCCCATGATGAGGAGGGAGTAGTTCTCTCTCGAGGCTAAGGGTTCTACCGGTAGCTATGTGTTCATCTCTCTCTCTATGTGTGATCATATTGTGATCATGAGCTTTGTAATCAAGTAGATCTACCTTGCTACTCAAGTGCTTTAATAGATCTCTGCTCTCGCCATGTGTGTGAAAGTGACAGCGTGCTCACCATGGTGGCACTTAGGCTAGAGATTACAAATACTTGTTATGAGTTATATTTGGAGTTGGATGTCTCTACGAAATTGTGGTGTTTGTTTGAACCATATAGTGCTCAAGGTGACAGTGTGGGGTTTTCTAGATGGGAAAGACTTACTTTGAGGTGTGCTGTTATAGCCCTACCATCGATTAGAGTGTCCAACCGGAGAGTAGTTAAGAGTACTATCATAAAGAGAAGATATTTATATGAGAGAGTGTTCACTAGTGAAAGTATGATCCCTAGGCCTTGTTTCTAAGCATTGATACACCGTTTGCTACTAGATCTGTTACATGTTTTCTTGCTTCCTTCTTTATTCAGTTTGCCTTTAGTCTTTTCCTCGCGATCAAGCTATCTTCTATCACTGTTACCACTTATAAATATCCATACCACTTGTATTTCACTATCTCTTCGCGAACTAGTGCACCTATACACCTGACAAGTGTATTGGGTGTGTTGGGGACACAAGAGACTTCTTGTATCTTAATTGCATGGTTGCTTGAGAGGGAATACCTTTGACCACTTCCTCCCTGAGTTCGATAAACCTTGGGTAATCCACTTAAGGGAAAACTTGCTGTTGTTCTACAAACCTCTGCACTTGGAGGCCCAACAACTGTCTACAAGAATAGAAGTGCGTAGACATCAGTCCTTACGAGTTGTGACCTCTTTGGGTGCTAGCTTTACAACTGAACTCTATTATAGTATGATATTAAATTATCAAATATTGACAATCAAATTCACACGATTCACTTATGCACTCATGCCTTGTAATGATGCTTATGTGATAAATATGAATATTGGTCTTTTCCGCATTGACATTCTCTATAGATATAGTTTTGCTACTCTATGTATATATAAAGACAAAGTGAAAGGACAAAGGATATCACCTAGAGGGGTGAACAGAATTTTAAAATAATTACAGTCTATCCTCTAATAAATGCGTAATAAAACTAACATTTATTTATAAAAGCATAAAACCTAAAAACACTAAGTTCAACTAAGTGCACCAACATCATATGCTAAGAAAGTCAAGCAACAAGGTGATAGCAATATAGAATACTTCAAGCACGATGAATATCACAATGTAAAGTGCATAAGTAAAGGCCTCGAGTATACAAATAACCAATGGACTCGGAGATGATGATTTATTCCGAAGTTCACTTCCAAAAGGAGCTACATCTCCGTTGGAGACGTGCGATTGTGCAATGCTCTCCGAATACCACAAATGGCTCACTTTAAGGTGTGGTGGCTCTATGCACACCCAACGCCAGAAAATAGCTTGATGTCTACGCACTTCTATTCTTGTACACAGTTGTTGGGCCTCCAAGTGAAGAGGTTTGTAGAACAGCAGCAAGTTTTCCCTTAAGTGGATCACCCAAGGTTTATTGAAAGCGTTCCCCATGAAAGCATGGTTCTACTAATCCCCAACAAATAAGTGCAAGCATATACAACATAGAAGACACAATGGTTCAAGTTTATTAAGGGCAAGAAAAGTAAGTGTGCCATCAAATTCATGAGAGCTTTAATCACTAGTTTTCTCATAACAAGTTTAATTCGGAAGGTAGATAAAAACATTAATATACTTGGAATAGCATATGTAATAGGTAGGTATGGTGCACTCTTTGTAATAACTTGGTTTTAGGAGTTGGATGCATGAGTGGAACTCATACTTGGTTATGGAGGCTAGCAAAATATTGGGAGCGACCAACTAAGAGAGCAATAATGGCCATAATCATGTAGAGCAACAAAACATCATTAATCAAAGCATAAAGTGATACTAAAAGTTGAAAACTAAAGGATCATAAAGGCTATGGTGACTTGGGATAGTCATAACATGGTGTGATCATGTGCCAAGTCAACCCAAATAAAGCATCAAAGGAGAATACCACAATACTATGCTTCTAATATGCTAAAACAACGCATGATTCTTTCAAGGCACATTAAGCAATCTCAATTGTTTATAACAAGTCATGCTACAGCAAAAATCAGTAAGCATAAAGCCAAAATAATATCAAGTATGACATGACAAAGCATAGGCCACAGTCAAAAACAAGCTCCATTTACGACTTAAGCACGAGCTTTTCCTACTCTTTTCCAATCCAAACCAAACTTATTTGAAAACAAATGTATGAATGAGGGGGTCCAGCCAATTTATTCAAGAAAACTAAGCAAACCAAGCAAACAAAAACTAAAACCGAAAAACGAAGACGCTCCAAGAACAACACAACTGTCCATGAAACAATAAAAACGAAGTGTTTGGAAGAACCTGAGATTTTTATTGATGAAGAAGGGGATGCCTTGGGCATCCCCAAGCTTTGACTTGTACTTCTTCGATATTTCTTGGGGTGACACGCGTGGCATCCCCAAGATTGAGCTTTAGTCCATTCTTCATCTCATTACTCATTCCTTTCATACATCTGAATTTTTTCCTTCATACAAAACTTCACACAATCTTTATTAGCAACATTAGTGCACTCAAGATAATAAGTCTTTGGGTTCAGTTTCAACACCAATAAAACTTCCATTAAAACACAAGCTACTGTAGCACTTCCCTAAAAAATCTCAATTCCCCAAAAGAACTCAAAAATGAACCAACAAGAAGCAAATGCAAATAATGGTAGAAATCTGTCAAAACAGACCAGCAGGTAAAGACGAATTTTTTCAAAGACCTTATGTTGCTCAAATCAAAAGGTGTTAAACTAACGAAAGTTAGATAACAACCTGGGTCAGGATCACAAAAATTCACGCCTCAAAAGGACGTACAGATATTTTACACGAATTTTTACAGTGAAGAACATAAATCTGTTTCAGGACAGCAACTTTCCCAAGCATTACTTCCCTCTCATTAGAGGTTACTCTTGGCAGAAAAAACAAATAAAAAGGATAAGGAGCGGTTATTACTGAGGTAATAACTTCCAGGACTCATATTAAAATTTTGGATTATCTCCCAATAAATACTTTTCGTTAACGCATTTAAGTTAGGCATGATAGTTTGAGAAGATGCTCACATAAGGAATATGAATTAAAGTAAAAGAGAGCATCAAGAAGCAAATTCAAAACACATTTAAGTCCAACCCACTTTCTATGCAAAATAATCTTGTAAAGAAACAAGTCATGAAAGCACAAAGCAACAAGCATAGGAAAGCAAAACAAGTGCAACTTCAAAATTTTCAACATAAAGAGGGGAAACTTAATATTATTGAGATGCATAAAACTATGTTTCCCTCCCTCATAATAACTTTCAGTAGCATCATGAACAAAATTAACAATATAACTATCACATAAAACATTCTTATCATGAGCCATATGCATAAAATGATTATTACTCTCCACATAAGCATATTCATTCTTATTAATTGTGGTGGGAGCAAATTCAACAAAATAGCTATCATTATTATTCTCATCACCATAATCATCAAATATAGGAGGCATATTGTAATCATAATTAATTTCTCTTCAATAGTAGGTGGACTGAAAATATCATATTCATCATTGTAATCATCATATATTGGAGGCATAATATCATCAAAGTAAATTTTCTCCTCTATGCTTGGGGGACTAAAAATATCATGCTCATCAAAACCATCTTCCCCAAGCTTAGACTTTTCCATATCATTAGCAATAATGGTGTCCAAAGAATTCATACTAACAACATTGATATTAGCTTGCAAATAAAGTTCAACAGGTTTTTTAATTTTCTCTTCAAACACTTCATGTCCTAACTCAAGATAAATATTATAAAGCTCTCTAATTTTGTTGTTTTCCATTAAGCATAACTAGTGAAAACAAGAAACAAAAAGAAAAAATTGCAGAATTTAAAGGAAATAACTTCGACCACTCACACCGGAGGATGTGAGTACCTTTTACCTTACCTCCTCGGCAACGGCGCCAGAAAATAGCTTGATGTCTACGCACTTCTATTCTTGTATACAGTTGTTGGGCCTCCAAGTGCAGAAGTTTGTAGAACAACAGCAAGTTTTCCCTTAAGTGGATCACCCAAGGTTTATCGAACTCAGGGAGGAAGTGGTCAAAGGTATCCCCTCTCAAGCAACCCTACAATCAAGATACAAGAAGTCTCTTGTGTCCCCAACACACCCAATACATTTGTCAGGTGTATAGGTGCACTAGTTCGGCGAAGAGATAGTGAAATACAAGTGGTATGGATATAAGACAACGGTGCTAGAAAAGAGCTTGATGGCGTGGAAGAGACTAAAGGCAAACTGAAATAAAGATGGCAGCAAGCAAACATGAACAGATCTAGTTGCAAACGGTGTTTCAATGGTTAGAAACAAGGCCTAGGGATCATACTTTCACTAGTGAACACTCTCTCATATCAATACATTCTTCTTTATGATACTACGCTGAACTACTTTCGATTGGACACTCTAATCCATGGTAGGGCTATAACAGCACACCTCAAAGTTCATCTTTCCCATCTAGATAACCCCACACTGTCACCTTGAGTACTAGATGGTTCCAACAAACACCACAATTTCATAAAGACATCCAACTCCAAATATAACTCATTACAAGTATTTGTAATCTCTAGCCTAAGGGCCACCATGGTGTGCACAGTGTCAACTTCACACACATGGGGAGAGCAGAGATCTATTAAAGCACTTGAGTAGCAAGGTAGATATACTTGATTACAAAGCTCATGATCACAATACGATCATGCATAGAGAGAGAGAGAGAGAGAGAGAGATGAACACATAGCTACCAGTAGAACCCTTAGCCTCGAGAGAGAACTACTCCCTCCTCATCATGGGAATCAGCAAAGGTGATGGAGATGGTGGTGGAGATCAATGGAGATGGCTCCAGGGGCACTTCCCCATCCTAGCAGGGTATCGGAACAGAGACTTTCTGTCTCCTGAATCTCCTTTTCGGTGGCGGCGACGCTGCGGAACTTTTCGTGGCTGAAGGCTTGACGATTTAGGGTTTTTGCATCAGGGGAGATATATAGGTGAAAGAGGCAAGGTCGGTGGCCGGCCAGGGGGCCCACACCATGCCCTGGCACAGCCAGGGGGACCCACGCCTAGGGGTGGTGTGGCCACCCTATGGCCCCTGTCCGTCTCTCCTTCTTGCTCCGCGAGTCTTCCAGGAAAATAACAACTTTGGATTTTGTCCGGTCCAATTCCGAGAATATTCATTTTCTGACTTTCCTGGAACCAAAAACAGCAGAAAACATGCAACTAGCACTGTGGCATTTTCTTAGTAGGTTAGTCCAAAAAATCATATGAAAAGTACTCCAAAGTGTGGACAAAACATAAGAAAGTAGATAAAACCAAGCATGGAACATCAAAAATTATGGATACGTTAGCAACATATCAAAGGCCTTAGCCCAAGATGAGAAGGCACACACTTCACTGATGCTACAAATTAATGGCGGGAACTCGATCCACTAAGGGACACTTGAGGGCGATTACCGAACCCGTACAAGCTTGGGGCAATCTCCATAATTCAATTGGAGGCTCCCAAGAATCACCACCAAGACCTCTAGCTTGAGGAATCTCCACAACTAAATTGGAGGCCCCAAGGGAATCACACCACAACCACAAAACCGTCTAGAGTTCCAAGAACCCAAGAGTAACAACCCACAAGCTTGAACTCGCTGAATCTCCATAGAGAACTAAAATCTATGCACCAAATGCAAAGGCAAGTCCTTCACTCCAAAATTCCACCAAAGCAACAAAAGCTATTGGGGGAATAAGAGAGGAAGAACACAAGAAGAGAACATAAGGTTCTCCAAGATCTAGATTCCAAGGATTCCTTCGCAAAGAAGGGATTTGGTTTGGTGGGGTTGGAGATCTAGATCTCCTCTCCCAAATCCCTCAAAAATATGCAAGGATCATGGAAGGAGGAAGAGGAGAGGACAAGCTATTCAAGGTCAACAATGGAGGATAGAGAGCAAAGAACCAAAATGGAAGAGGCAACCCCACAAAGGGGAAGAGGAGCCTCTTTTAAAGGGCTATGGAAATATGACCGTTTGTGCCATTTACGAGCCTGATAGGAACTTCTGGTGGCTAGGTGGTAGTACCGCTCACACCTCCCCCAATGGATCTCCAACCCCGGAAATGAGTTGATAGTACTAGCCAGAAGTACCACCTGACCCGGGTTGGAACTTCTGGCCGGTACTACCAGTCCACTTCCAGTGAAGTTCTGGTAAAAACATGAACACCTAGAAAGGTTACTACAGGGGGCATGGCCAGATAGGAAGTGAGTCAGAACTTCAACGGAACTACCAGCATAAAAAATGGCCTAGTTTTCGGTTAAACCTGAGATTAGTTTTAGATTAACCGAGTCCCTTGGGTCGGTTCCGGCTTGTGGTCGCACTTTCAAGTGTTGGATAAGTTTGGTTTGTAATAGAAAATGGTTGGGTATGGTTAAGTACGTGCCTAAACAAGTTCGGTTCCAAATAGTTGCGCTCTCGAGTTTGCACCCGGTTTGTGGCATTGGTTCCCCTTCTAGATAACATAGTTTTCTTCATACATCAGCCATGCCTACGGCTGGCGCTCACATGCGTCTCACGGGACCCACCAACGTGAAACTCGCGTGTGGCTTGCCAGCCCGGCCTCCATGGTAGTTTTCGTGGCCGTTGTCGTTGTGCTTGGCTCACCGGACGCATGCCCTACCTCTACGGTAGCCAAGAAGAAAAAACATCGGCGAGGTTTGGTAAGCTACCTCTATGATTTGAAAGATGAGAGACGCCGCATAATGACGAGAAAAACAGGGAGGGATTGGTCGCCTTGCAGGAGGCGGATGGCGAGGCCGCACAATCAAAAGATGCCGGCGAGGAAGAGGTGGGACGAGGAGGGGCACAACGTGTCTCTGGTGGCATTGCACTAGGAATTAGGAAGCCGGGAAGGACGCGACGCTAGTAGAGTGCGTCACCTCGTGCTTCCCCTTCTACGTGTGCCTGCCAGTGCCCATGCTCCATTTCGTGTCGTGCAACAGTGCTAGCAGCTGAGGAGGATCCATCACTTGCGGCGTAGAGAGCGCATGACTTGACATTCAAGGCCTTGGCATGTTCAGTCTCAAGATGTCGCCAACATCATTGTTCGCGCTGCCATTGCAACCTCTGATCTAGCGCATACTAATGTTACATATGTAGTGTCGGGTATGACCCCTTTGGCAGATGGCGTCGTCGTTGACCCTCCATGTCTCGAGACTGAAGGCGCAAATCATGTCATCACTACGAGTTGAGAGCATGGGCCCCATGTCACTGTTGGTCCGAGGGAAGCGGTTGGCATCCGGCAGTTCGATCTGTCCGTGGTGTACTAGTGTGCATGCTTTTGCATGCAGGGTGGCTAATGTCGTGATCTACAAGTCTAAAACCTTGGCTAGTTAAATCATTTAATCCAATAGTTCTTAACCCATTTCCGAAAATGGTTCTGATCCATAGTTGACGATTTAGTTTGGTTTGGTTTGGGTGTAAAATAAATGAGGTTTGGTTTTGGTTGGGCTTACATAAATACCGAATGAGTTTGGTTTAGGTTCGACTGGGAAGTATGCTTACGTGGGTTTGGTTTAGGTATGGGTTAGTTCTTAAACCAGTCTCAGGTTTACTTCCGATGGATCAGCGATACTACCGGTCTAGTCAACAACTAAAACAAAAATTGCAATAACTTGAGCATCCGACCTCCTAATGGGATGAAACAAATTTTGTTGGAAATATAACAACGTGTAGAAATATTTAATACCACCAAGGGAGAAAAATATCAATTATAAGTATGTGAGATACCTCCCAAGGTGTGGAGCCGATAAAATCATCAAGATAAAAAATGCAAGATATCTTCTGAAATCCATTTTTGATCAACAAGAGCATGTTATGAAGATAACCACAAGATCTCGATCCTCACATTGATTAGATCCAAACAAAAAGAAAGAAAGATGATGCTAAGTATGCAAAGGTTTGAGCTCTGTCAGAAATATACGTTCAAGCTAAACACTTGAGAGCCCTTCTTGATAGTACGACTATCTATCCAAAACTCGGTCTTCCAACTAACAGCATGAGACCGACAAAAGAGAAAACATATCAAGATCATACCTTTGCCTTGAGCATTTCACTTGAACTTGATGTAGATGATCTTGTTCTCCTCAAGATAGAAATTCTTTCTTGATTTCTCTTTCTAGCACTTTCTTGATGAAGACTTACTAATTTCTCCCCCATCCACCATGGGGAAACTCTTCTTTGAATTTTTCTTCAACAATCCATGAGAACCAAGGATTGCAAGCTTTAAGCATGTGATCTTCTAGAGATTGCGCATCTTGATCTTCTACTTCATTTCTTATAACTTCATTAGGATGATGTCTTGAAGATACACATGTGGATATCCATGTTATTCTTTAAGACACTCTTGATATTATTCTTTATTCTTCTTCTTCTTCAACATGATTCCAGTAGCCTCAATGTCTTTGTACATTGCTTATTCTTCATTTATTCATCTGTTAACCTTAAAGCCAACACATGGTCGGAGCGATGCCAATGGCTAATTCCTACAAGTGAAACTCAATTCAAATGTTAGTCTATAGAGATTGTCATTAACTGCCAAAACCACACATGGGGCATATGAACGGGTTCGCAGTAGAAAAGAAAACAATTCCTGACTAGCGTAACACCATATGCCCAATATCTATCTAGGAGTAATGCTATAATGGATAACATACCCTTGTAGACCAAAAGGGCTAAACGCTCATGCAGGAATGTGGATGATGTAGTCGTACTTGAACTGACCTTCGTGAAGATCCTCACATGTCACCTCCTGGTTCTGGCATGATAGCTCCTAGTGCCATAAGTGGCAGCACCCCCGAGGTCTCGCACATGTCCGGTGCTCGACAATGTCTCCCATTCTCCCTAGTCTAACCAGGATGTAGAAGTAGATCTTCTAGGCGGAATCAACACAACACAACAACGTACCGTAGCAAAGCATCCCCTCACGCGTGTAGTCTTTACTTGGGACCGCGGTTGCAAGAGACAAGAGAGAGAAATTTTTCTAAGGAAATTTCCTTATAGAATATTTGGTGTGTCTTTTTACCTCCGATATAGACCTCTATATATAGGGCGAATTAGGCTACTCGAACCTTTAAAGTCTCAGGGTGGGACTAATCCAAGCAGGACATGGAGACGCACCCCACAAGGAGGAGGAGGAGGTCCGGCCAGCCAGGCTAGTTGGGCCCCGCGCGTGGCCCATGGGGTGCTAGTGGCTGGGGTGGACCCCACCCGCGCCTTTCCCTAGACGACGGTGGATGCCCAAGGAGGCTTGCCTCTTGGGCCTCGTTCTCTCTAGGACTTGGCCCATTAGGGAAGTTTTTCCCAATAAATTAAAATTTACATATTATTTTAATATTAATTCCAATAAATAAATACATATTATTAAATTCTTCTTGACCCAAAACACCTTTCTGTTAATTTCAAACTCTTTCGGATCCTCCCAGAATGATTCTGGTTCTCTTTCAGAATGCTTTCGGTATTCTCAGCTCTTTCTTCCATGATTCCGATAAATCCAAAACGATCTCCAAGCATCATAAAACCTTTTAGCGTGTTACCCTATGGTTCGAGAACATCACAGACATGATCGAGACACCTCTCATATCAATGATCATTAGCTGGACCAGGATGTCCATAATGACCCATGTGCATTCCATGATTTCATTATTGTTTGAACCATAAACGTCGAGTCATCAATTCCTTTTGTTACTTCGATACATGAATTGTCCGAGATCTGATCATTAGTATCATGATACGTTGTTCAATCTTATTATCGACAAGTGAAAATTTTACTCATTCTGTGATATTTCATTCCATGACCTAGTCACATGTTGTGCACCTTATGAATGTAATCTCACCGAGTGGGCCCAGTGTATCTTCCCGTCATGCGGGAGAACAAATCCTGATCTTGATGCATATGCCTCAACATGTCCCTCGAGAATAACCAACATATAAATTTATGATCACCCTATTACGGTGTGACGGTTGATGCAGTCTAAGAAGCCACACGTGACAATGATTAAACATGATCTCACAGTCAACGGAATAGGATACTTTATTTCTAACTATTGCAATGATGAACTTTGTGACTTGTTACATTGCAAATGTATCTATAATTTTTGATGTTCCATGCTTGGTTTTATCTACTTTCTTATGTTTTGTCCACACTTTGGAGTACTTTTCATATTATTTCTTGGACTAGCCTATTAACAAGAGTCATAGTGCCAGCTTCCTGTTTTCTGCTGTTTTTGGTTCCAGGAAAGTCAGAAAATGAATATTCTCGGAAATTGACGGGACAAAAGCCGAAAATCCTATTTCACCATAAGACTCCCGAAGCCAGAATATGAAACGGAGTGGGGCTGGAGCCCAGCCACACCACCTGGCCGCGCGGGCTGGGCCTGGCCGCGCAAGGGGGTGGTCTGGCCGCCCCAAACACCCCCTCGGTTTCCCTCTTCACCTATAAGATGCCTTCTGACCTAAAAAACTCAGGGGGTTCGACATTTTTCCAAAAAGAGTTCCGCTCCGCTGCCACCACCAAATTCCACGAAACAGCACCAGAAACTCCATTCTGGCACCCTGCCGGGACGGGGAATTGGAGGAGATCATCGCCATCATCATCGCCATCGCTTCTCCATCGACCATCCATGTTTCCCCCATCTATGAGTGAGTAATCCCCCGCTGTAGGCTATGGGGATGGTAGGGATTGTATGAGATCGTTCATATAATGTCATTAGATTGTTAGGGCATGGTGCCTAGTATCTTCTATTAGTGCTTTATGACTTCGTTGCGACTTGTTATGCTTAATGCTTGTCACTAGGGCCCGAGTGCCATGATTTCAGATCTGAACATGTTATTGATTCATTATGATAGTATTGTTTATGGTCTTACCTGCAAGTTGTATACACACGTTGTTGTCCGGAACCAATGGCTCCGAAGTGACAGAAATCGGGATAACCGGAGGGAATGGCTTTGATGTGAGGATCACATGTGTTCACGGAGTGTTAATGCTTTGCTCCGGTGCTCTATTAAAAGGAGTATCTTAATTGCTAGTAGTTCCCTTGAGGCCCCGCTGCAAACGGGCTGGCAGGACAAAAGATGTGGTGCAACTTCGCATTACGAGCACGTATGACTATATATGGGACACATGCCTAGGATTATCTAGTACTTGGATGCTTTATCTTACTTATCTGCAATTTCCCTATGTTCTGATTGCTATGTGAATTGTCTTGTCCATGCAACGCCCGTGCATCCATCCCTATGCCTACCGCTCTCGAATTCTACTGTTACTGCTATTGTTACCGCTGTCTTTACTTTACTACTATTGTTACTATACTATTCCTACTATAAAACTGTTGCTACTGATAAACTGCTGTGAGCAAGATTGTTTCCAGGTGCAGCTGAATTGACAACTCAGTTGTTAAGGCTTATAAATATTCTTTGGCTCCCCTTGTGTCGAATCAATAAATTGGGTTTCACTTCCCTCGAAAATACTGCGATACACCCCCTATACGTGTGGGTCATCATGACTATTTTCTGGCGCCGTTGCCGGGGAGCAGAGCTTTATTTATCATGTTCACTTGGAATCACTATTGATCAAGCTTAGTTTATTTCCGCCTTGTTTGCTTGTTTCTTTATCAAAATACAAAAAAATAGTCCCTACTCTAGTTGTTATTTTCGTTGGTCTATTATTGTCTTGCTTTATCATGCTTTCTATCAATGGTTGCTTTCTTTGAAACTGAATCTTATTGGCAAGGTGGGTTCACGGAAGATCAAAAATATTATTATAAGGAACACCGCTTGTCACAAAAAGGAAAACACTTATGGGAACAAATTGATAAATTGTATACCATTGCTAGAAACGAGTTCTCTACTTATAATGTTACTTATTGCTTTGATAAATCTTGTTGCTGTAAGAGGTATAAACACCTCCCTTTTCAATGTGAGTATAATTATAATGTTACCATATCTTCTTATGTTAAAGGAAAGTATGACCTTTATGATGTGGAACAAATTGAAGAATTTATTGCTTGGAAGGGTGCATTTGAACTTGCTAGTTTGCTTGAAAATATTGATGATTCACCTTATAAATATGAGGTTTATGATATACTTAGATTTTCTTTGATAATTACAAGGAAGAAAATGGCTATATTCTTGAATATATTAATAGATGCTTTCCACAAATGGAAGAGACTAATGCCTTGCAGGATCCTATGGAAGAAGAAATTGATGAACCTGAAAGCTCATTAGATGAAAAAGAGGAGGAGAGTGATGAACAAAAGGAGGAAGAATGGATTAGCTACCCATGCCTACCTTCTAATGAGAGTAACTCTTTATCCTTACATTATTTGATTGTCCCCCACACTTACCAAAGAAGGATTTATGTTATGCTCATGTTATCTATGATAATCCTTTATTTGTGCTTATGGTATTAAAGAGTTTTTCTTAGAGTTTTTTTATGATAAAGCTCTAGACGATGGTCCTATATTGAATGATCAGCCATCTTGTTATAGAATTGTTAAAAGTGGGATTGAAGGTTTTAATCCCACTATTTTTGAGCCTGATAAAAATTATGTGTTTGTAGATCATGAAAAGCATGCTTTATGTGATAGTTATATTGTTGAGTTTATTCATGACGCTACTGAAAATTATTATGAGAGAGGAAAATATGGTTGTAGAAGTTTTCATGGTATTGAAACACCTCTCTATGTGCTGAAAGTTTTGAAGTTACTCTTGTTTTATCTTCCTATGCCTGTCACTTTGTCCTTTGCGAATTTATTTGCATACAATATTCCTATGCATAGTAAGTGGGTTACACTTAAATGTGTTTTGAATTTGCTTCTTGATGCTCTCTTTTGCTTCAATTCATATTTCTTATGTGAGCATCCTCTCAAACTATCATGCCTAACTTAAAGGCGTTAAAGAAAAGTACTTATTGGGAGATAACCCAAAAGTTTTAGATGAGTCTTGGAAGTTATTACTTCAGTAATAACCGCTACTTATCCTTTTTATTTGCTTTTTGTGCCAAGAGTAACCTTTAATGAGAGAGAAGTAATGGTTGGGAAAGTTGCTGTCCCGAAACATATTCCTGTGCTTCACCATAAAAATTCGTGTACAATCTCTGTACGTCATTTTGAGGCGTGAATTTTTGTGCTTATGCCCCATATTTTTATCTAACTTTCGTTAGTTCAACACTTTTAGATTTGAGCAACATAAGGTCTTCGAAAAAATTCGTATTTACCTGCTGGTCTGTTTTGACAGATTTCTGCTATTTTCTGCATTTGCTTCTTGTTGGTTCCTTTTTGAGTTCTTTAGGGGAATTGAGCTTTTTGGGGTAAGTGCTACAGTAGCTTGTGTTTTAATGGAAGTTTTATTTGTGTTAGAACTGAACCTTAATACCTATTATCTTGAGTGCACTAATGTTGCTAATAAAGATTGTGTGAAGTTTTGTATGAAGGAAAAAAATTAGGTGTATGGAAGGAATGAGTAATGAGATGAAGAATGGACTAAAGCTCAAGATTAGGGATGCCACACATGTCACCCCAAGAAATATCCAAGAAGTACAAGCGTCAAAGCTTGGGGATGCCCAATGCATCCCCCTCTTCATCAATAAAAATCCCAGGTTTCTTCCAAACGCTTCATTTTATTATTTCACGCACAGTTGTGTTATTCTTGGAGCGTCTTATTTTTTGTTTTTGTTTTGGTTTTTTCGTTTGCTTAGTTTTCTGAATAAATTGGTTGGACCCCCTCTTTCATACATTGGTTTTCAAATAGTTTGGTTTGGATTGGAAAAGAGTAGAAAAGTTGATGCTTATGTGTTAAAGAGAGCTTGTTTTTGACTGTGGCCTATGATTTGTCATGCCATGCTTGATATTGTTTTGGCTTTATGCTTAGTATTCTTTTCTGTAGCATGACTTGTTATAAACAATTGAGATTGCTTAATGTGCCTTGAATGAATCATGCGTTGTTTTAGCATATTAAAGCATAGTATAGTGGGATTCTCCTTTGATGCTTTATTTGGGTTGACTTGGTGCATGCTCACACCATGTTATGACTATCCCAAGTCACCATAAGCCTTTATGATCCTTTAGTTTTCAACTTGTAGTATCACTTTATGATTTTATTAATGATGTTTTGTCGTGCTGCATGATTATGGCCATTATTACTCTCTTAGTTTGTCGCTCCTAGTCTTTTGCTAGCCTCCGTAACCAAGTATGAGTTCCACTCATGCATCCAACTCCTTAAACCATGTTATTCCAAAGATTCCACCATACCTACCTACTAGCATATGCTATTCCAAGTATATTCATGTTTTTATCTACCTTTCGAATTTAACTTGTTATGAGCAAACTAGTGATTAAAGCTCTCACGAACTTGATGGCACACTTTACTTTTCTTGCCCTTAATAAACTTGAACAATTGTATCCTCTGTGTTGTATATGCTTGCACTTATTTGTTGGGGATTAGCAGAACCATGCTGTAATGGGGAACGCTTTCAACATTGCACTTGGTACTTGTACCTAGTTAATATCATGCTCTTTTGTATATGGATGTCGTCGGTGTGAAATGAAAGGGGAGCTTGTAAGTCCATGGAGTTATGTATATGTGTTAGAGAAACGCATGGGCCGCTGGTCTAATCCATGCTGACATGGTGGAAACCTGCAGCGTAACCATAATGAGCTATCTATGAACCATTCTTCTTATAAAAAAAGAGTCCTATACTGAGAAAAAAGAGAAAAGGAAAAAAAAGATTATGAAAAGAGGAAAGAGAGAAAAAAGCACCATATTCCCATGGTAAATAAGATTATGGCTGAGATGCTTGTTGTCTGCTTGCCTTGTCATTTTGATATGGGGATTCTTCTGTATCATCGGGCAAGGGGTACCCCATATGTGGTTCTCTATGATACACATGTACTTAAGATGACAAGAACTTACCGGTGACTAAACTTGAGTAGCATGAGGAGCGGCCCTCATATTCAAGGGACATGAGATTTCAAATTTATACTTCGTCAAGCATATACACCATAGTTTGTTCACTTTAACCTTAATCACTTCAAGATGCTTATGATAGGGGCAATGAGAGCTGAAAGCTATTAAGTACCATAATTTTTGGAAGCTCTTTATGAGACTTGAATCCCTACTTCCTTTTATCAAGGCCTTTCTTCCACTTATACATTGAGTCTCCACCTTCTATCTTTATGCACTTACTTTGAGAGCATAGTGGCCATTCTTAGTTCTATGTGCATTGTCCAAAGACTAGTTGATTGATGCATACCTTGATATTGCTTGTTTTAAACTATTTGTATCTAGTCACTCTTATGAACTTTGAAGGTATCCTATGCATTTCTATTTGCTACTCTATGAGGGACAAGCTGAATACTATTATGCTATGTTTTCTTTATGTGAAACAAACAAACGTCTTGCAAAGCATTGTTATTTATGAATCTTTTGTTTGTGACTTTTCATGTTGCATCATAGTTTCTTTGTCTTATTGCTAGAACTTTTTATTTCATGTTATGATTGAAGTACTATGATCCCAGCTTTGAATGTTTTACAAATACTTTGTTCAAGTTTATGGTGGTGCATGTCACCTAAAAAATTATTCTTTCTTTTTATCACTTACCTACTCGAGGACGAGCAGGAGTTAAGCTTGGGGATGTTGATACATTGCAAATGTATCTATAATTTTTGATGTTCGATTCTTGGTTTTATCTACTTTCTTATCTTTTGTCCACACTTTGGAGTACTTTTCATATGATTTCTTGGACTAACCTATTAACAAGAGCAATAGTGCCAGCTGCCTGTTTTCTGCTGTTTTTGGTTCTAGGAAAGTCGGAAAATTAATATTCTCGGAATTGGACGGGACAAAAGCCAAAAATCCTATTTCACCAGAAGACTCCCGGAGCCAGAATATGAGACGGAGTGGGGCTGGGCCCAGCCACACCACCTAGCCGCGCCAGGGGTGGTCTGGCCGCCCCAGACACCCCCTCGGTCTCCCTCTTCACCTATAAGATGCCTTCTGACCTAAAAACTCAGGGGGGTCGACGTTTTTCCAGAAAGAGTTATGCTCTGCCGCTACCACCAGATTCCACAAAACAGCACCAGAAACTCCATTCTGGCACCCTGCCGATACGAGGAATTGGAGGAGATCATCGACATCATCATCACCATCGCTTCTCCATCGACCATCCAAGTTTCCCCCATCTATGAGTGAGTAATCCCCCGCTGTAGGCTATGGGGATGGTAGGGATTGGATGAGATCGTTCATATAATGTCATTAGATTGTTAGGGCATGGTGCCTAGTATCTTCTATTAGTGCTTTATGACTTTGTTACGACTTGTTATGCTAAATACTTGTCACTAGGGCCTGAGTGCCATGATTTAAGATCTAAACATGTTATTGATTCATTATGATAGTACTGTTTATGGTCTTACCTGCAAGTTGTATACACACGTTGTTGTCCGAAACCAATGGCCCCGAAGTGACAGAAATCGGGATAACCGGAGGGAATGGCTTTGATGTGAGGATCACATGTGTTCATGAAGTGTTAATTCTTTGCTCCGGTGCTATATTAAAAGGAGTATCTTAATTGCTAGTAGTTCCCTTGAGGCCCCGCTGCAAACGGGCTGGCAGGACAAAAGATGTTGTGCAAGTTCGCATTACGAGCACGTATGACTATATATGGGACACATGCCTAGGATTATCTAGTACTTGGATGCTTTATCTTACTTATCTACAATTTCCCTATGTTCTGATTGCTATGTGAATTGTCTTGTCCATGCAACGCCCGTGCATCCATCCCTATGCCTACCGCTCTCGAATTCTACTGTTACTACTATTGTTACCGCTGTCTTTACTTTACTACTACTGTTACTATACTATTCCTACTATAAAACTGTTGCTACTGATAAACTGCTGTGAGCAAGATTGTTTCCAGGTGCAGCTGAATTGACAACTCAGTTGTTAAGGCTTACAAATATTCTTTGGCTCCCCTTGTGTCGAATCAATAAATTGGGTTTCACTTCCCTCGAAAATACTGCGATACACCCCCTATACTTGTGGGTCATCATCGTGTTGCAATAATTATATTGGGTAATGTCCTTCATTACATTCATCATCAATGACATGACCTCATTATCAAGTGGCATAAATGCTCCATGATTAGGAAACCTTGATCATTGGTTGCCCAATGAACTAGTATAAATAGATGCTACAGGGGACTTGGTTTGTTTACATACCACACGTGTGTCAATGTATCTGATTGATACATTTCTAACATGATATGAAACTATTATGAACTTATTGAGATATGATAATAAACACATTTACTATTGGCCTCTAGGGCATATCTCCTTCAGTCTTCCACTTGTACTAGAGTATAAATAATCTAGTCGCATTTTGTTGATAATCACAACATCATATCATATATGATCTTATGATAATACTTGCTAATGGAAAACGTCCTACCTTTGATCTGTTTTACCAGATCCATGTATTCTTTGCAAATCGTTAATATCTCCTATTTTTGAAATTTATACCGTTATCACATAATGTGTCGAAGTATTCGTTTGGCGATATAGTGAGAATTTGTTCCCTTGTGTTTACAATAACAGTCGATTAGTCAATTGAACTTTCAATGTTGTCATGTATACCAAAAAAACACACTCAATTCAGAAGTCGAACTTCCTTAGCCAATTATCATACTTATTGATTCTGAAGTATCCGCATACTATAGTATCAATGTAGATCATATAAGGTCATTAGCGACGCTAAAAAGAAGGCTTAAACTTTTTTTCACGTGATTCACTTAAGAGTCACTTTATAACCTGTTCTTATATCCAGGAACATGGGTCGTATCACGTCGAGTATACACTATGGTTCTATGGAAGAATTTATGATCCAATCATAAAAGATGTTGATCATCTCTATTTTTCTCATTTTAACCAATATGGTTAATACTGATATTAACCCAATGTTTCCACTAGTTTCACAAGTAAGAACCTTTTCCTTTACTTGATTATTCTGATATTTTCAGATTTTAAAACCAGAACATTCTGAACTACTTCCAGAATCCATTTTATGAAACATTCTGACATGAATGTTTTCAGACATATTGATCTATGTTTATATATTCTACATATGTCTAAATATATGTTCATCTTCACTTATCGTGTATATATACTAGATTTCTCTTTGCGCCCCCCCGGGCGTGACTCTAAGATGGACAAATAAATGCGTACATTGGAAAGACAAATTAACACGGTCGCATGTTTACCAATGTGCGTTAAAAAGGAAACAACAACATCCTTTGAATGCACCCTCGGGCACGTTCACAGACGGTAATTTTTCTGATACATACGGTGGCTTCTTCGGGTTTATAAGGAAGTCTAAATAGGCTTCAACTGGCGATGTTGGACTAAATAGTCTAGAATACACGAACAATAAATAGAGATAGCACAGTGATTTCAAAGCCAGCTATTTCCACGACTAGCTGTCAACTGTAGACTTTTAGTACATCTATAACTGTAGTGGCTCAAATGGCGCGCACCAAGGAGCGTGGTAGTTACTCAGAATATATGGTAGTACATGTACAACATCCGCGCCCGCTAACGATCGTCTACAAAAAAAATTGAGTGCATTCCTACAACAGCTGAGATACAACCATATGAAATATGATCCCACCATGTTTGGGTCCGTGCTGCATTGATTACCGTGCTGAACTGGTGAATAGTCAACATAAGAAAAAACGATTAAATAGTCGTGCATTCCTCCAGCAGGTGGAGTACAACCTTAGTAGACCTGCTCATGGCCGAGATGTGGTACATGCAACGCTGCTTACTATGCTCGACTGGTGAATAGTCATGCGTTCATTTTTCAGTATTAATTCATAGAACCTAGCATATTCATGTTTACATTGACATATACTGCTCTATTCTCCATGGCATATCCATGTGTACTTACTTAATGAAACACAAGTCTGAAATTATTTGAGTTGTTCAAATGATTTTAGAATTAAGAAGGGTATTAAATTAACAAAAATACGAAGTCTCTTCGATTTCATCGACATGATTAAGTATTTAAGTTAATTTTGGCATAAAATACATGTGTAAGACGTTCCACAAATTTTGATGATTGGATACTTTAAAGTGTATTGACATGTCTGAAAATCATAATCATATTTTATTAGGTACATATGATATAAAATTATCTCTTACCGGGTTACAATTATCGTTTAAAGTTTGAGATCAAATAGCAAATACACATTTTAAAATGTAAGGGACATCTAAAGATTCGTGGAAACAACACCATAAGAGTTATGGAATGTTTGAGTTTCTGGAGATTTCGATAATCCGAAGTCGTGTCGAATAAACAAATCTTTTTAGTGTATTCTTAGAAAACTATGAATACATCTTGCAAACCAAAAACAAATAAGGAAAATATTGTATTGCCTAGCGCATTACTTCGTCGAGAAAGCATTTTCTCATAGAAGGTGTTAGTGGAAGAAAGTGAAAGCATAATTAAAGTATTTGACCTTGCATCCAAAATGTCGAGTAGCGCAACGGATTATGTTCTAGGTACTAAACTCTGCATGAGGAGAAACTAATGATAATGATCATGATGTTTCAACTAATACTTTTACTAAATAAAGTAGGAGTCAAGAATACATTCTTCAAGTTTGTGGAATTATATTGTTGTTTCACTTGTCATGTTATTAGAAAAAGACATACCAACTAACTAGAAAGAAGCATGATGGACCTAAGTACGAGAATCCACTAAGAGCCATAAAATCCTATAGTAAGAGACATTTAAGATTACAAAGTAATATGTTACTTGATCTTATTAAGTAAAGACATTTACTTGATCTTTCCAAATGGCTGCAAAGTCATAAGGAAGAAATGAAACTTAAAGAAAGACATAAAAGTTCTATTTGTCACAAAGTATGTTTTTGACAAATTCAAAGGAGACTACAATGTGTATCTATGATTGAGTCTATTGGTTTTACACCAGCAATTCTTCGAATTTTGTGTCTTGTAGCTAGAATTCTAGATTTGATGGATGATCAAAGAATTTTGGAATTACTAAGAATATTAAGAATACCTGCATTTATATGAATTTGAGTTGGAGCTAAACAGCTTGCCTAAATCTTAATACGTCAACAACATATTTGAGTGGAAGCTAAGTGAAATCCTTGATTCCAATATATCGATGACATATTTGAGTGGGAGTGTGACACCATTCTTATATATGTGAATGACATATGACGAACGATGTAATTTGTAAATATTTTATGGATGAATCTGAACAAAGTATTAAACATTGTAATCTATCGAGATAGATCGATACGTTTAATAAACATTAGAGTCAAAATGCTTCCTGGATTGTGTTCTGTAATGTTTAGAATATCCTTGATAAGATTCTAAAGAGTTTAGAATGGAACAAGGTAATAAAGAAGTTCTTACTTGTATATATAGATGAAGCATTGATTTAATATCAGTATTATAACCATGGTTAAAGGAAAGAAAAGAGATGTGTTGCATCTCCTATGTATCAGTCATAGGTTCTTTCAGATTATCATATTGTATACTCGACAAAATGTGGCCCATGTTTTTGGTTAGAAGAACAAGTTCTTAGTTGTAAGAACATGTTTTCGAAGTGATTCCTGAGTTAATCACTGAACTAGAGTTAAGTTCATCCTTAAATTGTAAGAAACAAGGTGAAGTGTCGAAGTTGCATTATATACGCTATCGATTAGGATCTACATAGATATAGAAGTGTGTGGCTACTTCTGATGTGCCTAGTATAGTTATTTTCGCTAATGAAGTTCAACTTCTATTGAGCGTTTTTCCGGTTTACATGACAACATTTAAAGTTCAATTGACTGACAGACCATCATTATAAACACTAGGAAACAAAGTTTCACTATGTCACTAAACAAATACTTTGACACATTATTTGATAATGATGTAAATATCAAATTAGGAGATAATAAAGATTTGCAAAAGACATACATATCTGGTAATACAGATCAAGGACATGACATTTTCCATAAGCAAGCATGATCATTAAAAACATATTTGATATTGTTTTTGATTAGTAGCGAATGGAAACTAGATTATTTGTACTCTATTGTTCAAGTGGGAGACTACAGGAGAAATGCCCTAGGGGAAATAATAAATGGATTTTGTTATCATATCTCAATTAGTTCATAATAGTTTTATACTCTGCTATAACTGTATCAAGTGGAAACATTGATACAAGTGTGGTATGTAAACAAAATATGTCCCTAGTAGCCTCTATTTATACTAGTTTGTTGGGCAACCGATGATCAAGGTTTCCTAATCATGGAGCATTTATGCCAGTTGACAATGAAGTCATATCATTACTAAATGATGTGATGGACATGATCCAATATAAGTATTGCAACACAATCAAGTCACATAGTTCACGTTGCAATAGTTAGAAGCATAATATCCTTTTCCTTTGACCCTGAGATATCAGAGCGCTCCAAAGTCGCGATAGTTTTTTTAGATTTAGGCTGCTTATTCTTCTTATCTCCTTCCCCATCGCAAGTTTGGTACTCTGCCTGAGCAACACCTGGTGGCGTTAGTACAACCCCATTATGGGCCATACTATCCAGCGGCCCGCGATCACATACATATTCGCAATCTCAAGCAGATCACACACGCTTCTGGGTTTGGTGACGCCAAGTTGATGTAGAAGCCACACGTCCTTGCAGCCCTTCGATAGGGCTAGGATGATGTTGTGCTCAGAGACACCAACAAATTGTTCCTCTTGCGAGACAAACACTTCACCTAATACCTTTGGGACTCCCCTGGTTCCTAGACACAATATTCATTGTCCCAGTTTGTCCCTAGTCTATCGTAAGACCCTTGAAAGTTGCTCATGAAGATTTGTTCGAGGTAATCCCAATTGCCGATGGAGCGAGGCGGGAGACTCCATAGCCAGGCCCTAGCCAAGTCAGCTAGCCACAGGGGAGACACCTAATAGCCACATCTTAATTTCCGCTATCAACATGACAATAAGTGAGATAATCAGAAAGCATGTGTCTGAATGTATTTATCCTTTCTAATTCTCGATCCCATTGATCCTACACTTATCCGGATAGCAGGCCAAGAGAATGCATTCGGTGAACATCGGTGGTCCCAAGAACACCAATATGATTGACGTGTAATCCTCCGTACAAGATCTACACAATGACGCTAGGGTATCTCGCGCCTCTTCCTCTAAATGTTGTGGTCTATCATAACATCGTGCATCTAGTGTTGCCCTTGCATCATAATCAGGGTGACCCACACTCGGTTAGGAGGCCATGCCTGTGAGGGATGATACGTCCATTTTGCATCACTATTATATGTCTTAATTCACTATTCTTCATTGATATATTTCGTATTGAGAGGTGATACTTATGTTATTTCATCTGTTTTTGCATGGTTGATGACTTTTAGAGCATGGACCGCTGCAGTCAGGATTCTGATGGAAAAGGTGCTGTTTGGAGGCAAAATTTGCGAAGATCAGAAAATTCGGGAAAATATACGGAAAATTCTATTTTTCCAGAAGACTCAAGATGCCAAAATATGGAGTGGAGGTGGTGTGGCCACCCTGGCCCACTCCAGCCTCTCCCCTCTGGCGTATATCTTCCTCCCGAAACCCTAAGACTCGGGGAGCAACCACAGAAAGATTCCGCCGCCTCTACGGGGCGGAAAACACCGAGAGAGAAAGATCTCTCCGGCAGACAGATTTCTGCCAGGGGAATTCCTTCCCAGAGAGGGGAGATCGTCACCATCAACACCACCATCAAGCTGGACTTCATCGGGATCGTCATCATCACCACCACCATCATCACCATCAACACCCTCATCACCATCTCCATATTGCTGTAACAATTGTGTTGAATCTTGCATTAGTTCATAGGGGTAACTTTCCCGGTGTTGATTACTCCTTGTAGTTGATGCTATTGAGTAAACCGTTGAATTATTGTTTATGTTCAGATTATTATACATCATTATTCCATCTCTGATCATGATCCATATGATGTCTTGTGAGTAGTTCATTTTGTTCTTGAGGACATGGGAGAAGTCATGTTGTTAGTAGTGGAGTTGTGTTGAGAAAGATTCAATAGTTTGATATTTAAGTTGTGGTGTACTTCTTCTAGTGGTGTCATGTGAATGTCGACTACATGACACTTCACCTATATGGGCCTAGGGGAATGCATTGTGTATTTGGCTACTAATCGTAGGGGTTGCCGGAGTGACAGAAACCTGAACCCCCGTTAGGAAACCATTGCACAAGGGACGTAAGGGTCTTAGAGTTTAAAGTTGTGGTTAGGTTTCTACCTTAATTACTTTCTTGTACTTACGGATGTTTGCAAGGGGGTTTAATCACAAGTATGTATTAAGTTTTGGATGGGACGGTACATTAGCACAGGTTCACCCACACAACACTTAGCAAGCTAGAGAAGATTAATCGACTATATGAAGCGAAAGCACTTGGCAGTCTTCCCATGTGTCCTCGAGAATGTTCGGTCATCTATAGAAGTACAACCGGCTTGTCCTTTGCTGCATAAAGGATTGGGCCACTTGCTGCATTCATTCTTACTGTCTTTTATTTACTCGTACTTTGTTTACTTGCTTTATCGAAAACCCCTAAAAATCCGTTTGCTAAGTATTTGCAGAGAATTCCTGATCCATACCACTAGCCAGCACCTTCTGCTCCTCGTTGGGTTTGACACTCTTACTTATCGAAAATACTGCGATACACCCCCTATACTTGTGGGTCATCAAGACTATTTTCTGGCGCCGTTTCCGGGGAGTGAAGCGCTATTGGAGAGTGGAATTGGTAAAGGAAACTTCTACTGTGAGTATTGTTTACTTCTGCTTGTCGCTTTATTTCAGTTATGGATAGTTCGCTGAGTTTCTTATTTGGTAATGCTACTACCACTTCTAAGGTAGTAGATAAGCCACCACCTGCTGAGAAAGATGTTTTCAAAATACCTACAAGAATTATTGATCGTGTTATGGATAACTACTATGTTGGGGATGGAACTGTCCATCCCGGTGATCATTTACTCTTTATACACGAATTATGCGGGTTGTTCAAGTGTGCAGGTATTACTACAAATCAAGTTAAGAAGAAGTTATTCTTATTATCACTGAAAGGAAGAGCTGAGGAATGGTATAAGCTGTTGAAGAATGGTCAAGCTCTGGAATGGGAGGAAATAGTGCCTCTCTTTTATTCAAAGTTTTATCCTCCTAGTGAAATTCATAAAGATCGGAATCAAATATACAACTTTTGGCCTCTTGATGGAGAGAGTACAGCTCAAGCTTGGGGGAGATTAAAGTTACTAATGCTCAAATGTCCCATTCATGAGCTCCCCAACAATATTATTATCAATAACTTTTATGCAAGGCTCCCTCTACATGATAAAGATTTATTGGATGCTTCTTGTGCTGGATCATTCACTCGCATGGAAGAAGAAGCTAAATGGGACCTTCTAGATCGTATCCAAGACAATGCTGAAGCTTGGGAGAACGACAAAGGTAGAAAGTCAGGTATAAATTATGATTATGAATGCATTGAATCTTTTATGGGAACTGATGACTTTCAAAATATTAAAAATGCTTATGGTTTAGACTCTCAAGCTATTGCTTCTTATTTTAAGGCCTTTGCTTCTTATATTGAAGTGCCTAAAAAGAAGTGGAATAAGTATCATGAACCTTATAAAGATATTGCTAAGAGTGTTCCTGCTAGAAGTACTGAAGTTTATACTACTAATCATGGTTTACCTGAACCTTATATTGAGAAAATGCCTTTCCCAGTTAAGGTAAAGGAACATTCTATGATGGCTAGTATGGTTAATGAAAGTATGAATAAGGTTGTTGAACCTGATAAACAAATGGTTGATGAACCTATGGTAGAAAGTGTGAAATACTTTGTTGCTAAATATGAAAAAGAGGGACACACTATCCTTTGTAAAGATACCTCTAATATTGTTTCACAAAGTAGTGTTATGAGAGCTAGTATTCCGGTGTTTTCTGTTAGAATAAGTGATTATTGCTATGATAGTCCTTGTGATAGCTATATTGTTAAGTTTATGCATGATACTGAAAGCTATTATGAGAGGGGGAAAAGTGTTCTTGTGCATCTCAATAATATCAAGTTTCCCTGTTTTATGCTGAAAGTTTTTATGTTGCACTTCTTTTGCCTTCTTATGCAAGTTGCCTTTGGTTTCAATAACTTGTTTGTTTACAAAATACCCTTGCATAGGAAGTGGGTTAGGCTTAAATGTGTGTGTGTGTTTGCTTCTTATTGCTCTCTTTCACTTCAATCATATCCCTATGAGAGCTTTTTCAAAATTATCATGCTCATCTTATGGCTATAAAGAAAGAGCTTTGTGGGAGACAACCCAATTTGTTTTTGCTTTCAATTTGTCTTTGTTTCTTTGAGTCTTGGAAGTTATTACTTTGGTAATAACCGCTCTTTATCCGTTTTGTTTGGTTTTTGTGTCAAGATCAAGCTCTAATGAGAGAGAAGTAAGATTTGGGGAAGTTGCTATCCCGAAACAGATTTTTGTGCTTCACCGTAAAAATTCGCGAGAGATCTCTGTATGTCAGATTGAGCTGTAATTTTTTGTGCTTCTTCCCCAGGTTGTTATTTAACTTTCATTAGTTTTGCACTATTTGATTTGAGCAACAAAAGAATTTTGAAAAAATTGATCTTTACCTTCTGGTCTGTTTTGACAGATTTTGCCAATCTTGCATTTGCTTCTTTATTCGATTTCCTTTTTGAATTCTTTTTGGGTTTTCGAAAGGAGTTGCTACAGTAGATTATGTTTTGATGGTTTTCAATCGAAGTTGGACTCAAAAGGTTTTATCACTTAACTTATACTAATGTTGCTAATAAGAACTGTGTGAAATTTTGTGTGAAAGAAATTTCCAGGAAGTGGAGATAATGGTGTAATGAGGAAGAGAAGGGTTTTATGACTCAAGTAATAAGTATATGAAGATGAAGATACTGATGATTCAAGTGATGACTCTAGAAGGATCCACTAAATACCAAATTCAGAGACCTGCAGAGTTCGTGTTCAAATAGGTAACAATTCTGGTAAGAAAAGTTCCGCGAAAATACAATCTAACTATATTTTTGCAGTTTTCAGTCAATAATGGAAGCTATGAAGCAAAAAAGGGACGGAACCGGAGCCGGGGTGGCCCACACCACCCCATGGCGCGGGCTCACCCCTGGCCATGCCAACAGGTGGTGAGTCCACTCCAAACTCCGCCTCCGACCCGTTTTCTCCCAGTACCTTCCTTTTGATATGAAACTTTGTAATATATAACCCCCCCGGATCTTCCGAGGTTCGTATATCGTGTTTTCGTTGTGTTTTAGTTTCGATGTGTTTCTGCCAGGTGTAATCTCAGATTTGGAGCCACAATGTCTTCCTCTGGAACATCTAAGGGAGATCCCTTAGAAGATTTCATCAACCCATACATGAGAGAATTGAAGATTCATCCCAAGGAGTTGTTGCTCAAAGGTGGGGAGGTCCGAATTAAGGAAGTTCAAGGCCCTAAAGGTGAAGGAAGTCTTGAGAACAGGATGGAAACATTGGAGCAAGAAGTCTTTAGGTACAGGAAGATGGCGGAGCGCGAAGTGGACATCATCCACAAGATTTGTTCCGAGCTCATCGCCGAGCACCAAAAGGAGACTTATGAACTCAAAGATGAAGTCTTTTCACTCCGCCAAACAACCAACAAACTGCAAGCACAGTTCTATGACGTTTAAAATCAAAACTGTGAGTATGAGGCTAGATTTAAACGCATAAGTGCTGCTGCAAGTTTCAGGATGCTGGAAACCACGATGTCCTTTGTTGATGGGAAGCCTTTACCCTGGAAGACAGACAAAGATGAGAAGATACCACCACCACCGAAGGAGTAATTCGTCATCAGGTTTGGCATCCCCTTGGTTTGTTCCAAGCTTGGGGGAGTGCCGCGGTATCATATCACTATCTTCTATCTTTTTACCTTATTTGTAGAGTCATATCATGAATAGAGGAGTTATTTTGTAGTATGGTTTGCATTATGGAAGTGTCCCCTCTCTCGTTAGATTTGTATCCCTTGTTGTGAGTTTCCGGTATGGAATATTAATGAGAAGTTCTATCATCCACTCTTTTGCATAGCTTATGTTAGTTTTCAATTCCTGGTTATATGATTGATCTTGTTGTTAGTATTGGTATCACTTTGGGATCATTGATTTAATTTAGTTGGTTTTGGCAAACCTGGCTCGGTCAGTAACAACACCTTTTTGAGTTGAAAATAAAAAGATAGAAGTACTCTAGCGAAAAATAATTTCATCATCTTTCTTTCTTGATTTGCTCATAAGTCTAGTATTCTCTAGTTAAGATCTTTTGTGCTTCCAAGGAAGATTGCATGTTTGTTTTTTATCACTTGTATGTTTGTTTGTTTCCTTCAACTCTTGTACTTGCTACCCAGTCTTGCTAGCCAAAAACCTGTACTGAGAGGGTATTCTTCTCGTGCATCCATCTCCTTTAAACCAAAACCTTTTCCATTTGTGTCCACCATACCTACCTAGTACCATTATTGCTATTCCAAGTAAATTCTTGTTTTATCTACCTTCCAAATTAAACTTGTTATGTGAAAATTAGTGATTAAAGCTCTCACGAACTTGATGGCACACTTTACTTCCTTGCATTTAATAAACTTGAACCATTGGGTCCTTCTTTGTTGCGTATATGCTTGCGCTTTATGAGTAGAAGTTAGCAGAACCATGTTGGGTTCGCGGCATGGAAAACAAAAAAATTCTACCGCAAGAACGAACAAAACCCAGATCTAATCTAGATAAAAGCCAAGATCTAATCTATTAGACATGTGCAACGAGATAGATCTGTACTAACCCTTGTAGACCCGAAAGCATTACGAGATTGGATCTCGTGGTTGATGTAGTCAATCACTTGCCGATCTCAAGATCGAGTGGACGATCCTTCCGGCGCCGCGTTCCGGCAGCGCTTCCGCAGTCGGTCACACGTGCGGAGTCGAAGCAGACCTTCCTCTCCTCGTTCCAGCGAGCAGCAGAGGTAGTAGATCTTCTCCACGGAATCCCAACAGCACGACCTCGTGGTGGTGGAGTAGAGAATTCTGTAGGGCTTCGCCTAAGCCTGAGCATAAGAAAGGAGGAGGAGAGAGGCGGCTAGGGCAAGAGTGGAGGGGGCAAGGGGGTGGCGCCTCCACCCCTCTATTTAAAGGAGGGAGGCGCCATGGGGAGGTGGAGTCCTTGTAGGACTCCCCTCTCCCTTGGCCGGCGGATCAAGGAGGTGGGGGAGAGTCCTACTCCCCCACGAATCCTTGTCTTACCCCACAAGGATTCCTTGATCCTTTCTTGGTTTTCAAGTAAACTCCAAGAAATCTTCCAGAACCTTCCAGAACATTCCGAAACCTTCTAGAATCCCCATACAAATACTCCGGAACATTTCCAAACTTAGAAAATGATCCCCAATATATGAATCTTATTCTCCAGACAATTCCGGAGCTCCTCGTGACGTCCCGAATCCAATCCGAGACTCCGAACAACATTCGGTCTCCAACGCACATTCCATATCTACTTAAAACAACTTCGAACCTTAAGTGTGTCACCCTACGGTTCGTGAATATGCAGACATGATGGAGACACCTCTCCAATCAATAACCATCAGCGGGACCTGGAGATCCATAATGGCTCCCACATACTCAACGATGACTTTGTGATCGATAGAACCATTAACATACGAAACCAATTCCCTTTGTCACGCGATACTATACTTATCCGAGGTTTGATCGTCGGTATCTCCATACCTAGTTCTACCCCGTTACTGATAAGCACTCTTTACTCGTTCCGTGATATGTCATCCCTTGTGACCTAGTCACATGCTTAAAAGCTAACTAGACGACATTCCACCGAGAGGGCCCAGAGCATATCTATCCGTCATATGGATGGACAAATCCCAATCTTGGTCCATGCGCTTCAACACATACTTTCAGAATACCCAATGACACCTTTATGACCACCCAGTTACGAAGCGGTGTTTGATGTCATCAAAGTACCCATCAGGTGATGGTGATTAACATAACCTCATGGTCGAAGGATTAGGTTACTATGTATTTTAAAGCTTATAGCAAACGAACTTAATGACTTGATCTTATGCTATGCTTACTACGGGTGTGTGTCCATCACATCATTCTCCTAATGATATGATCTTGTTATTAACGACATCCAATGTCCATGATCAGGAAACCACGATCATCCATTAATTAACAAGCTAGTTTAACAAGAGGCTTACTAGGGACCCTTTTATGTTTACAAAACACACAAGTATTAATGTTTCCGGTTAATACAATTATAGCATGGGATGTAAACATTTATCATAAACATAAAGATATAATAATAACAACTTTATTATTGCCTCTTGGGCATATCTCCAACAGTCTCCCACTTGCACTAGAGTCAATAATCTAGTTAAAAAACTTGTGCATTCAACACCTATGGCTTTCTGGTGTTGTATAGACACTATTGCTAGTGGTAAACATAATCTTCGGATCTGACACTTCCAGGTCCGTGTGTATTTGCATGTCCTTGCGTCTCTACGCATTACTCATTCTCCAATGAGATGGCATTGTATAAATTTGGTCCTTTGGTGAGACCTTTAGTTCCTTGGGATTAAATCATGTTGATACAATTGTCGTACAATGTATCTTCATAGTATTATCCCGCTATGAACCACGCCTAGTTTGATAACAAACTACTTAACACAAATGCCCTCCTTTGCTGCTACTATAGCAGTTATATACTTAGCCTTTTGTTGTAGTATCCGTCACAATATCTCAACTTTGGAACTCATCGAAATCCATCATGGAACATCCTTTCCATTATATTGTGCCACCCATAGTCAAAATTGAGATAAATTTAATTTGTATCTTGTGACAAAACTAGTATCAATGTAACACTTTACAATGAACTACTTTTAACTATTTGTCACTTATACATGATATATTCTTAGTTCTTCCAAAGCTCATAAGAATATCTTTACTATTGTCCAATGATCATCTTATGAATCATTCTGGTACATGCTCATAACATTTAGAGCATAGGACATATCTGGATGTGTACATCTTAAAGAATGATTGATCAAAATATTCTTGTGATTTCACCAAGTGTCAAAACACTTGAATCTCGTGTCAACACACTTGAATCTTGATTTAGTCCTTTCCGTGCATCAAGAACCTTTCTTGTTGTTTCCATATTGAACTCATTCAACATCTTATCTATGTACATTTGGCAAAACCATATTAGCGCCTCAATCTATCCATATAGACATTGATGCCTAATTCTTGAGTTATGCCTAAGTCTTTCATCGAAATGAAATTCTTAACCTGTGTCAATAAAAGATACATTATTTCTAATCAACAATATGTCTTTCACATAATGTATTATAAATATGTCTTAGCGCTCCCACTTAATTTCTTGCAAAATGCAAACATCTTCATCGTCTCTGAAGATTCCAACTCCGCGATGCTCACTTCAACCATTGAAGTTTTACATACTCTTTTAGCATCCTTTGAATTAACAAAACCCTTTGGATCGTGTCATGTACACGTCCTAGGTAACCATTCTATTAGAAGAACTTGTTTTGTTTGTTCAACTACCATATACCAAAATATATGTAGTGGTTGCTACATTAATCTGTCCAGACTAAATATCGCTATGAAAGATCAAATCTTATCATAGTCAATTCCTTGAACATTGTCGTAAACTCTTTCCGACATGTCGACTATTTCATAGATTTGAAACATCCATGTCTATTTCTTTATAGATCCAAACACGACCGATAGGCTTCACGCCTTTCCGGAGGGTCTTCTAAGTTCAGAAACTTGATTTCTCGTGTATGGATACTATCACGGATTCCATGACTTCTAGTCATTTTATGGAGTCAGGGCCCATCATCGCTTCTTTGCATGTGGTCGGTTTTATCATTGTCAAAACAATAACGACTTGCTTATCAAATCTTACTATTTGATTCTTACCGACCCACACGGTTCTATAGGAACTCTAATCTCCGAGATCACACCTTTTGTAATCACGAGAGCCATGAGCATTGTGGCCGCCACCGGGACACTTTCCAGCGCTGCGCTACTTAGCACATATAGCTAAGGTTCAACAACCTTATCAAAGTTCTATTGTCCTCCCACTTAACTTTTCACGAAAAATTCCTTCTCAAGAAACTTGACGTTCCAAGCGACAAACTCTTTTGTCCTCAACGTTATGGAGAAATTCCCAACAATTTCTTTGGAATAACCTACAAAGACGTGCTTATCCGACTTTGGTTGTAAACATTTTACTTATGCATAGCATACCAAAATTTAAGAAAAGACAATTCGGGTTTTATCCCAAACCATAACTCATATGGTGTCATTTCAACGGATCACGATGTAGCTCTTTTCATTGTAAAAGCGGTAGTCACTAAAGCTTTAATCTTTAAAATAAAATGGCAGTTTTATAAATGACACCTTTGATCTTACCATGTAAAACAAGGTTTCATTACATATCTCGAACACTCCATACTCCTATGGTGTTTTGGGAAATGTAAATCCATGGAACGATTCCTCAAATCTTAGGTGTTTCGCTAAACTTGTAACTCAAACATCTTTCTTTATGATCAAATCATAAACTCTTTTATTTTCTTGTTACAATGATTTTCCACTTCATCTTGAAAGTCTTTGAACATTTTTCAAATGTTTCATACTTCTTCCTTATTGAGTAAGTATATACATATACTCACTCAAATCTTCGGAGAAACATATGAAGTTGAAATCCATCGCCCACGACTACACATAATGGACTATATACATCAGTATGTACAAATTCCAATCAGTTAGTCGTCCGTTCCTCTTTTGGCCTACGAACGGAGTTTTAATTATCTCTAGGAAAGTATCACAAGCGTCATTTGATCCAAATCAAAGACTCCAAAAATCCATCAACATGGAGTTTCTTCATATATCCTTTCAATATAATTTAAACGGCGATGTCACTTCGCAAGTGATCTTTCAATCATTTGTCTTGCGACATTTTAGCATTAGTTTTATGGTCGTTATTTCTCCTACCAGACTTGTATATTATCCATCTATAATGGAATACGGTAATTATTTGAATAACCTTTTGTCATCATAATACCTGATCAAAATAACAATTATTGAAACAAATCTTGAAGGCAAGCTTTGATGTTAACGAGCAAGACAACAACCCTTTGTTTGTTTTCGATGAACATCATCACATTTTCTCTTGCTAGTTACTTAGGCCATTGCAGTTCATGAATTGTGTTGTCCTGTATGACACTTCATACCAACCAATTCGGTATCCAATACCGGAGAACCACATTGTTTAACAAGCAAGGAATACAACCATAACATGTATATCTTCTATATGCCTAAGTTGGACATCTCCAACTTTTTATTTTCTACCAAATATTTTATAGATTCCCTTTCAGCAATTCCTTTTCTTTTAAAAGAATCTATCAACATCAATAGTGGTGTCATCAACATGACACATGGTATATAGTCAACTACTAATACCTTTGGACTTGCACTTTGAGGTGGATCACCATCATCAAATGTTTGGTGTTCTTGCAAAAATCCATTCTTTAGTAATCTTTTAGTGTAGTAAACATTTTACTTACATCTATTCATCCTTATCATGACAACTTTCATGATCAAGCTACTATAGCCTATAAGGAAGAATCACGAATATAATATCAGTTCCCAAAACCTTTTTGGTAGATTCGGATGCCTAGCATCTCCATCCTTCACAAATTCTCATACAATATGAGAACATGTATTTTGCTAAATTATACTCTATCATAATGTAACCAAAAACATTGTTTCAGATATCACAATATCTTTCACACATGATGGTTTTTGAAACAATTTTCATCTCCAATATAATCTTGATATTAAAAACAACCTTTTGAATATCAATAATCATGGAGGCAAACATGATACTTTAGATACTAACATTGGAATTCTTACTCTTGATTTAATACTACTTATTAAACTTCATGGAGTAAATAGAGTTTGCTGAAAGTTTGCAATAGGACTTATAAACTTTAAATTGACATTCAAATCAATACGATACCAGTTCGTAAAGTAAATATCCAGAATTTCTATAGTTCCACTATCTCAACTATAACTAAGCGTAAGGTGGTGAACGGATGCCAATGACTACAACAAACTATGCAAATTCACTTTGATTGTGTTTATGATAAATTGAGTTCGACTAATCCAAATTACAAATGAACTCCCACTCAAAACAACATCCCTCGAGTTGTTTTAGTGATTACACGAACCAAATCCACTACACCAAGTCCGATCATCACGTGAGATGATGTAGCTTTAAAGGTGAACAATCAACATGTTCATCATATCATCCATATGACTCATGCTTTACCTTTCGGTATTCCGTGTTCCGAGACCATGTCTGTACATGCTAGGCTCGTCAAGGTTAACCTTAGTTTCCGCATGTGCAAATCTGGCTTGCACCCATTGTATGCACGCGTAGAGTTTATCACACCCGATCATCACGAGATGCTTCGAAATGACGAGTCTTAGCAACGGTGCCAACTAAGGACGAACACTTTATTACTTGATATTTAGTGAGAGGGATCATCTTATAATGCTACCGTCGCGATCTAAGCAATACAAGATGCATAAAGGATTAACATCACAGGCAATTCATAATTAGTGTGATATGATATGGCGCTTTCTTCTTGTGCCTTTGATCTCCATCTCCAAAGCACGGACATGATCTCCATCCTCACCAGCATGGCGTCAAGGTCATCGGTGCCGCTTCATGGTTGTCCATCATCACTAGCAACTATTACAACTACTTGGAACAAAGCTATTACAAGATGAATAGACACGCAGGTCTTAACAGAATTGAAGACAACCATTAGGCTCCTACCGGTTGCCATATTACAACAAGGATCATTGCATACATCAAATATAATCACAATCACATGATGGCCATATCACATCACAAAACCCCTGCAAAAACAAGTTAGACGCCTCTAATTTTCTTTGCATGTTTTACGTGGCTTGAGGCTTTCGAATAAGAACGGATCTTACCTACGAAACTGAACCACAACGTTGATACAAGTGCTATCAAGTTGCAAAGTGTAAATTGGATCTATACTATGGTGAGAGAGACAGACACCCGCAAAGCCACTTGTGTAAAGCAAGTTACACGTCAAGCGTGGAGCAAGTCTCATGTGCGATGACATGTAAGGTTAGCCCGAGCCGCTTCATCCCACCATACCGCAAGATGCAAAGTACACAAAGCAAAAGACAGCACGAGCACCAACGCCCACAAAACCATTGTGTTCTACTCGTGCAACAGATCTACGCATGGATACGGCTCTGATACCACTATTGGGTTCGCAGCATGGAAACCAAAAAATTTCTACCGCAAGAACGAACAAAACCCAGATCTAATCTAGATAAAAGCCAAGATCTAATCTATTAGACATGTGCAACGAGATAGATCTGTACTAACCCTCGTAGACCCGAAAGCGTTACGAGATTGGATCTCGTGGTTGATGTAGTCAATCACTTGCCGATCTCAAGATCGAGTGGACGATCCTTCCAGCGTCGCGTTCCGGCAGCGCTTCCGCAGTCGGTCACATGTGCGGAGTCGAAGCAGACCTTCCTCTCCTTGTTCCAGCGAGCAGTGGAGGTAGTAGATCTTCTCCACGGAATCCCAGCAGCACGACGGCGTGGTGGTGGTGGTGGAGTAGAGAATTCTGTAGGGCTTCGCCTAAGCCTGAGCAGAAGAAAGGAGGAGGAGAGAGGCGGCTAGGGCAAGAGTGGAGGGGGCAAGGGGGTGGCGCCTCCACCCCTCTATTTAAAGGAGGGAGGCGCCATGGGGAGGTGGAGTCCTTGTAGGACTCCCCTCTCCCTTGGCCGGCGGATCAATGAGGTGGGGGGAGAGTCCTACTCCCCCACGAATCCTTGTCTTACCCCACAAGGATTCCTTGATCCTTTCTTGGTTTTCAAGTAAACTCCAAGAAATCTTCTAGAACCTTCCGGAACATTCTGAAACCTTCTAGAATCCCCATACAAATACTCCGGAACATTTCCTAACTTAGAAAACGATCCCCAATATATGAATCTTATTCTCCGGACAATTCCGGAGCTCCTCGTGACGTCCCGAATCCAATCCGAGACTCTGAACAACATTCGGTCTCCAACGCACATTCCATATCTACTTAAAACAACTTCGAACCTTAAGTGTGTCACCCTACGGTTCGTGAATATGCAGACATGATGGAGACACCTCTCCGATCAATAACCATCAGCGGGACCTGGAGATCCATAATGGCTCCCAAATACTCAACGATGACTTTGTGATCGATAGAACCATTAACATACGAAACCAATTCCCTTTGTCATGCGATACTATACTTATCCTTGGTTTGATCGTCGGTATCTCCATACCTAGTTCTACCTCGTTACTGATAAGCACTCTTTACTCGTTCCGTGATATGTCATCCCTTGTGACCTAGTCACATGCTTGAGTAGCATGAGGATCGGTACTCATAAGTAAGGGGCATGAGATTTCAACTTATAACGTGTCAAGCATATCCTCTTAGTTGTGTCACTTTAACCTTAATCACCAAAAGATGCCTATGATAGGGGCAATGAGAGCTGAAAGCTAGTAAGTATCATAATTTTTGGGAGCTCTTTATGAGACTTGTAATCCCTGCTTCCCTCTGCGAAGGGCCTTTCTTTTACTTTGTAGTTGAGTCAGTAAACCTATTCCCTTTTATCTCAGCAAGTATTTTGAGTTGATGTGTTTCATTCATTCATATGATGATTTATGCATTCATGTTTCTTATATTCCTTGTTTTGCACATTGCTCTTTTCTTGAAGTTTACTACTTTGAAAGCTTTCTTTGAAAATCAGCTATTTGTGAACTCTAGCAAATTATCAACTATTCTTCGACCAAGAGCTAAGTTTGCCATTACCAATTATGATTTACTTTATGTATCTTTATTGTGTTTCCTTTACTCATTGCAAGTTGAGTTGTATAATAGTGAGGTTTCTTCTATTATGATCTATGTATTAGATGAATGTGATGCTTCTTGTCCGTATTCTTTTATCGACTCTTCACTCCATAAACATGAGGTCATGTTTATTGAGCTCAGTTTCGCTTGGGGACAAGCGAAGTCTAAGCTTGGGGGGAGTTGATACGTCCATTTTGCATCACTATTCTATGTCTTAATTCACTATTATTCATTGATATATTTCATATTGAGAGGTGATACTTATGTTATTTCATCTGTTTTTGCATGGTTGATGACTTTTGGAGCATGGACCGCTGCAGTCAGGATTCTGATGGAAAAGGTGGTGTTTGGAGGCAATATTCACGAAGATCAGAAAATCCGGGAAAATATACGGAAAATTCTATTTTTCCAGAAGACTCAAGATGCCAGAATATGGAGTGGAGGTGGGCCACAGGGGGCCCACACCACCCCCTGGCGCGGGCAGGCCTAAGCCGTGCTAGGGAGTGGTGTGGCCACCCTGGCCCACTCCAGCCTCTCCCCTCTGGCGTATATCTTCCTCCCGAAACCCTAAGACTCGGGGAGCGACCACAGAAAGATTCTGCCGCCTCTGCGGGGCGGAAAACACCGAGAGAGAAAGATCTCTCCGGCAGACAGATTTCTGCCGAGGGAATTCCTTCCCGGAGAGGGGAGATCGTCGCCATCAACACCACCATCAAGCTGGACTTGATCGGGATCATCATCATCATCACCACCATCATCACCATCAGCACCCTAATCACCATCTCCATATTGCTGTAACAATTGGTTGAATCTTACATTAGTTCATAGGGGAAACTTTCCCGGTGTTGATTACTCTTTGTAGTTGATGTTATTGAGTGACCCGTTGAATTATTGTTTATGTTCAGATTGTTATACATCATTATTCCATCTCTGATCATGATCCATTTGATGTCTTGTGAGTAGTTCGTTTTGTTCTTGAGGACATGGGAGAAGTCTTATTGTTAGTAGTGGAGTTGCGTTGAGAAAGATTCAATAGATTGTTATTTAAGTTGTGGTGTACTTCTTCTAGTGGTGTCATGTGAACGTCGACTACATGACACTTCACCTATAAGGGCCTAGGGGAATGCATTGTGTATTTGGCTACTAATCGTAGGGGTTGTCGGAGTGACAGAAACCTGAACCCCCGTTAGGAAACCATTGCACAAGGGACGTAAGGGTCTTAGAGTTTAAAGTTGTGGTTAGGTTTCTACCTTAATTACTTTCTTGTACTTACGGATGTTTGCAAGGGGTTTAATCACAAGTATGTATTAAGTCTTGGATGGGACGGTACATTAGCACAGGTTCACCCACACAACACTTAGCAAGCTAGAGAAGATTAATAGACTATATGAAGCAAAAGCACTTGACAATCTTCCCATGTGTCCTCGAGAACGTTTGGTCATCTATAGAAATATAACCGGCTTGTCCTTTGCTGCATAAAGGATTGGGCCACTTGCTGCATTCATTCTTACTATCTTTTATTTACTCGTATTTTGTTTACTTGCTTTATCGAAAACCCCTAAAAATCCGTTTGCTAAGTATTTGCAGAGAATTCCTGATCCATACCACTAGCCAGCACCTTCTGCTCCTCGTTGGGTTCGACACTCTTACTTATCGAAAATACTGCGATACACCCCCTATACTTGTGGGTCATTAGGGATCATCCAGAGCATGGGTCGGTGGGTCGATGTTGATGATTAGACGAGGCACTTTGCTGATGAATTGCACTCCCCTTGATGGAGTCCTGCTAGCCACCGGATGGCTGGGGGCTGATACGTCCAAAACATATCTACTTTCCCGAACACTTTTGCTATTGTTTCTCCTCTAAACTTGTGTGATTTGGATGCAACTAATACGGACTGACGCTGTTTTCAGCAGAATTGCCTTGGTGTCTACTTTTTGTGCAGAAAATCAACTATTAGGAAAAATCCCGGAAAATATGCCAAAAATCCTATTTCACCTGAAGACTCCAGGAGCCAGAATACGAGACGGAGAAGAGCCCTGGGGTGGCCACACCACCTGGTGGCGCGGTTCAGGCCAGACCACGCCAGGGGGTGGTGTGGGCCCCCTAGGCACCCCCTCGGCCTCTCTCTTCGCCTATAAGGAGCCTTCTAACCTAAAAACTTCCGGGGGTTCGACGTTTTTCCAAAAGGAGTTCTGCTTCGCTGCCACCACCAGATTCCACGAAACAGCACCACAAACTCCATTCTGGCACCCTGCTGGGACGGGGAATTGGAGGAGATCATCGCCATCATCATCACCATCGCTTCTCCATCGACCATCCATGTTTCCCTCATCTATGAGTGAGTAATCCCCCTCTGTAGGCTATGGGGATGGTAGGGATTGGATGAGATCGTTTATGTAATGGCATCAGATTGTTAGGGCATGGTGCCTATTATCTTTTATTAGTGCTTTATGACTTTGTTGCGACTTGTTTTGCTTAATGCTTGTCACTAGGGCCCGAGTGCCATGATTTCATATCTGAACTTATTATTGATTCATTATGATAGTATTGTTCTTGGTCTTATCTACAAGTTGTATACACACGTTGTTGTCCGGAACCTATGTCCCCGAAGTGACAGAAATCAGGATAAACGGAAGGGAAAGGCTTTGATGTGAGGATCACATGTGTTCACGGAGTGTTAATGCTTTGCTCCGGTGCTCTATTAAAAGGAGCACTTTAATTGCCAGTAGTTCCCTAGAGGCCCCGCTGCAAACGGGATGGCAGGACAAAAGATGTTGTGCAAGTTCTCATTGCGAGCACGTATGACTATATATGGAACACATGCCTAGGATTGTCTAGTACTTGGGTGCTTTATCTTATTTATCTGCAATTGCCCTATGTCCTGATTGCTATGTGAATTGTCTTGTCCATGCAACGCCCCTCCATCCATCCCTATGCCTACCGCACTCGAATCCCACTGTTTACTGCTTTTGTTACTACTGTCTTTGCTTTACTACTGCTGTTACTTTACTATTCCTACTACAAAACTGTTGCTACTGATAAACTGCTGTGAGCAAGATTGTTTCCAGGTGCAGCTGAATTGACAACTCAGTTGTTAAGGCTGATAAATATTCTTTGGCTCCCCTTGTGTCGAATCAATAAATTGGGTTTAACTTCCCTCGAAAATACTGCGATACACGCCCTATACTTGTGCGTCATCAAGACTATTTTCTAGCGCCGTTGTCGGGGAGCATAGCTTTATTTATCAAGTTCACTTGGATTCTCTATTGTTCGCTGCTTTCCATCCATCATGGGTAAGTCTCGTGATGGCAAGGTTCCTATTTTACCATCCACTACAAGAAGAGGTACGGTTCTAAACACCTCTGCTGCTCTTGATTCATCGTCTGTTATAAGTAAGCTCATTACACCACCACATACACATGCTACACACACTGCTACTATTGCTAAATCTGAAACTTCTGATGCTTATGATGTTGCTTCTATTGTGCTTGATAAGAGTGGTTCATTAGGTCCTTTCCTAGATGCTACGCTTGCTAGAACTATAGCTGGAAATACTGAAACTCCTAATGAAGACACTACCACACCTGTTAGCTCACCTGAGTTTAGTGAGAGTTATGATACTGAAGAAGATTATGTTGAGATGACTTATGAGTTTATTGAAGAATGTAAGAACACCCATGATAGGAGCGCTGCTAAGAGTCTCCTTGAGAGGCGTACTATTAGACCCAAATTATCTCATGATGCTAAGTTTGCTGATTCTCCCATAAACATTATAGATGAAGATTATGATTTCTCTCTCGGTCTATCTTACATAGCTATTGTCGAGAAAGAACCTTTTTGTGGGACTAAGAATGAAAGTGCGGTAGCACATATGAATGAACTTTCTACTATGAGTGGCTTGTTTTCTGATGATATTAAGATGCGTACTTACTTTGTTGCTAAGATTTTCCCCTTTTCACTGAAAGGAGAAGCTAAAACTTGGTTTAGTAATTTACCTCCTGGATCTATTGATAGCTGTCGTTGTATTGGGAATGGCAGTACCTGAGGAGGTTAGATAGAGGTGTGGGGACTAGCAGGGAAGCTATAAACGGCGTCCGCAGGCGGGATTGGATACAAGCGAAAAGTACCCAGGATTGGATACTAGCAGGGAAGCTATAAACGGCGTCCGCAGGCGGCGTCCGCAGGGAAGCTATAAACGGCGTCCGCAGGCGGGACGCAAGAAGTACCCAGGTTCGGGGCCCTCGTGGTGAGGTAAAGCCCCTACTCCTGCCGGATCTGACTATGTGGAATACTCGAACTACAAGCGCTCCTCGAGCTGTATACGCTAGCTACTGCCTTGAATGCTGAATGACCAACCCTTTCTACTGAGGCCTTGCCTCTCCTTATATAGGCAGAGAGGCAAAGGTCTCACTGGCTAGTCTGACTAGCGGGCCCCACAGGCGGGTCCCAGCTGGCTAGTCATCTACAGTATCCAGTATGGCATGTCTTATCGGAGTACGAGCGGTATGGCTGTCGTAGGCACAGTGGACACCGTGCGAGCCTGTCGTCAGCACAGGCCACTGTTCCTGCGTCATCCACGCAAAGTCTTCGGTATGGCCGGGTGGTTGCCAGTCTTGTCACCGTACAGGGCATACCGTGCACTGATGCGCACGTCGTTCTGTCTCACTGATTGGGTCCGGCTACGCCGCCGTATCCGGCTGCCTCTTGCTGATCCGGCTACTGGGTGGTAGCCGACCTGTCCTGCCCTGTTCGGCTGCATATGGTCAGCCGGACGCGATCCGACTGTCTTGTTTCTTATTCGGTTGGGGTACCCGGGGATCATCCCCCTGACAATAGCCCTGAGTGCTTGATTAGTACTTTCCTGCAGAAATATTTTCCTCCTAGTGCTAGACATGCTGTTTTACAGGAACTTTTTGATTTTAAACAGGGAGAAAAAGAGGTATTGCCCGAATCTTGGGCAAGGTTTTGTGCTTTGATTCATGCACAGGCTGGAAGTCTGTTACCTAAGAATGAGCTTCTTGATATATTTTATAATGGACTAACCGAGGAATCTAGGACATACCTAGATAGCTGTGCTGATTGTGTTTTTAGGAATAGGACTCCCAAGGAAGCTCAGCAATTAATGGCTAAAATAAGCAAGAACTATGAAGATTGGACTCCTCTTGAACCAGCTATACCTGAAGTAATCATACCTGAACCAGCTATACCTGAAGTAATTATACATGCACCAACTATTCCTGTGCCTGTTCCAACATCAAAGAAGAGGGGAGTTATTGAATTAAATGATGAAGTGATGAAGGAAGCTAAGAAATGTCTTAAGGAGAAGGGAATTAAAGCTGCAGATGTCAAGAATTTACCTCCTATAGAAGAATTATGTAAGCCTATTCCCTACTCATCCACTATTGAGGTACACTCTCTCCAACACTTTGATAAAGGTGATATCACTTACTCGAAACCTCCTGATCAATGCTTAGAAGAATTTGATATCTTTATTGTTAAGCAAGGTAACTTTAATAAAAGGGTGCAAAATCATCTAATGGAAAACACTAGAGCTATTATTGAGTTGAAAGATATTGTGGAAAGAACCTCTAATGATGTTAAAATGATTGTTGAACACTTTCAAATGGTTCAAACTCAAATAGATCAACTCGTTAAAGTGCAAAACGACTTGCTAGTTAATGCTGCTAAAGAATAACATGCTTATGAAATTAGAACTAGAAGTGGTGCTTCTACCCAGGATCCTCTATATCCTGAGGGGCATCCCAAAAGAATTGAGCAGGATTCTCAACAAGCTGAAATAGTGGTTCTACTCGTAAGAAAAGGAAAAAGAAACATAAAATTGTTGTAGAACCCTCTGAACCTGCTATAGATCCTAATAGTATATCTATCTCCGATGCTGAAACTGAAAGTGGTAATGAAGAAAATGAAGTTCCTAATGAAGAAAAAGTTGAAGAAGAACCTGAAAACCACACTAAGACTACTAAATACACTAAAGAAGATTTTATTGCTAAGAAACATGGTAGTGAAAGAGAACCTTGGGTCCAAAAACCTATGCCTTTCCCTGAAAAGAAACACAAGTCAAAGGAAGATGAACACTATAATAAGTTTTGTGAGTGGATGAAGCCTTTATTCTTGCAAATTCCTTTGACTGATGCTATTTAATTGCGTCCTTACTCAAAGTATATGAAGGACATTGTCTCGAATAAAAGGAAGATTCCTAATGAAGAAATTTCTACTTTGCTTGCTAATTATTCCTTCAATGGTAAGGTTCCTAAGAAACTTGGAGACCCAGGGATTCCAACTATCCCTTGCTCTATTAAGAACAGTTATGTTAGAACTGCTTTGTGTGATTTGGGAGCTGGAGTTAGTGTTATGCCTTTCTCTCTCTATAAGAGGCTTCAGCTTGAAAAATTGATACCAACTGATATATCTTTGCAAATGGCTGATAAATCCACCACTATTCCTATGGGAATATGTGAGGATGTACCTGTTCAAGTGGCTCACAATTGCTTGATATTAACTGATTTTGTTGTGCTTGAAATGCCTGAAGATGATAATATGTCTATTATTCTTGGGAGACCTTTTCTTAATACTGCAGGAGCTGTTATTAATTGTAATCAAGGAAAGGTGACCTTCATTGTTAGTGACAAGGAACATACTGTCTATTTCCCCAAGAAGATTGAAAGGACTTATGGCTTGAATTTAATTGAACATGTTGAAGGCATTCAAGTTGGAGAAATATATTGTCCCATACCAAGAGAAAATTTTGAAACTATTATGATTGGGACCATTGCTATCAAGATTGAGGTAACATAATCATTAGTGGAGTACAAAGTTTTGTCTCATATGTAATTGTTTTGGTAGCAAGACTTGATCAACCTTGTTAACAAAAGGATTCCATTGAACAAAACAATGTTTCCATTATGATTATCTCTGTTTATTTCTATCCTTTGCATTTTAGTTTTTGCTTTCGTTTAGTTCTCTTTGTGTTGTTAGTTGCTTGCATGCTAGAACTTCTGTAGTTCTAGCCTTGTTTTGTCCTTGCATCATGTTTCCAAAAAAGAAAAAAAATCTGTCTGTCAGAAAAATCATTCTTCTATTTCTGAAAAATGCCCAAAAAAAGTGTCTCGAAAAATTCCAGAAAATTCATATTAAGTTTTTACATGAAAAAAGGGGCAGAGGAGTACCTGGGAGGTACCAGGGGGACCATCAGGCAGGCACACCATGTGGTGGCGCGGCTAGCCCTGGGTGGCGCCATGCCTTGGTGTGGGCCACCCCTGCCCGCCCACTAACTCTCTCACCTGCCACTCTAAATAGGATATAGCGATAGAAAGTAGGTTGCTTAACGAGGTTCAATGCATTCAGCCAGAAATAGGATGCAAGCAAAATATAGAAAATCAAAAGAAGCTGCTTAGCAGCAGCAGTCGCCGCAGCAGCAGACACATTCAACACCTCCTTCATGCGCCCGCGCCTCCGCCTCCTCCCTCTGGCGCTTCCTCCTCTTCTTACTGCCCAGTCCCTTGATCTTGGGGGCCTTGGGATTGATTGGAGGCATGCGACCCTCTTCGATGGCCACCCGCCGGAGGTTTCGAAGGTGAATGCCGAGAGCCTGGTGTTCAGCAATGTAGGCATTGAAGTTCATGGTCTGGCTGCCATTGTGGATGCTAGAGCGGGGGCCATCTGCATGCTTCACTAAGGAGTTGAAGCCGGTGCCTGCAAGACTCGCCCAGCAGAAGGCGGTCCCCTTGTAGAAGGGGCAATTGTAGTCACCGCCAGCGAAGAAGGCGTCGTACTAGCCGGCCTACAGCCTCCTTAGCACCTGACGAGTCTTGGTGTCCCTGGACTCGTCATCGCTATAGACATCGCTGCCGTAAACCTATTGGAAGAAAAGTAAAATGGGGGAGTAGATGATGTAAGAAGATCGAGCAATTGAAATGCGAACAAGTGAATCCTAATAAACCAAGATCTAGCATCCAATGATGGGAACGATAGAAGAACCAGGGGAGGGGAGCAAACCCTAGTTACCTCTGACCATGGGTTGTCGATGCCGGTGTCGTAGGGGTTGAGCGGAGCGATGTACTTATCTGGATCGTAGGTTCTCATGAAGTGCTGGATCTGCTTGTGACCGGTGGGAGCCTCCTCGCCGGTGGGGGGCTCCTCTTCGGTGGCTACGTCGTTAGCAGGGATGGGGGCCTGGACAAGAATGGTGGCTACCGTCGATGCCTCGACTAGGGCATGGACGGGGACGGTGGCTGCCTTCAATGTGTCGAGGGGGACCGGCGAGGAGATTGGGGCCTCTTCGGCGGCTATATCGGTAGCAAGGATGGGGGTCTAGACAGGAACGATGGCTGCCATCGATGGCTCGACTAGGGCCTAGACGGGGACGGCGGCTGCTTTCAACACGTCGGGAGGGACCGACGAGGAGACGTGGGCCTCCTCGCCGGCAGCATCGGAGGCGACGATGGCCACTGTATCCTCGTCCGTCATCGCCGGCGTGGACGGGGTATTCTCGGGAGTTTATAGATGTTGGTGGGATAGTGCAGAGGGTTGCGTGGGGTGAGTGAGCGAGAGTGAGAGTGGGTGTGCGGAGAGGGGCTCTATAGTTGAGGTGGATGGAAGCAAGGCACATTTCGTTGCAGCACCATGCAACGCGCCACGCAATCTACTGCACCGTGTACCGCGACACGCGCACGGTATGTCACATTTTTTCCCAGGCCATGCATGGCAGTTCTATATTGAGCCGCATGCAAAGGGCGCATACACAATTTCTATGTACGAAGTTTGACACGGCCCTAAAATTGGCGATAGTTAAAAGTGGAAATGTAGAGGGGAAGGTAGGTGGCTGTATGGCAAGATTTGTGGGGTTGTGCTAGATCAGCTAGAGGGATGTGTTGATGGCTGCGAGTGACTCGATGAAGCCGGAGACGTTAGTTCTCGTCGAGCTCAGCTCTTCGGCCTCCGGCTAGCGCGTGCAAGCTTCTTACGGTGGGGCCTAGTTGGAAGTGAGATTGAGAGCCGCTGCGTAAAAAATGGGATATGTCTTATTAAAATTAAGTGGCAATAAATTGCAGCTGTCCATCGATGACCGTGCACTCGATGACGCATGTGTTGTGGCATAGTAGTAGAAGTAGTAGGCTTTTCAAACTTGATTAAACATGACATGACCGCTCGATGACTTTTTCCATGGACACCTTCGTGTTCCTTCTTGTAGAAGTCTCGCTCAGGGAGATGTCCGTGCTATCTCACGTTGTACTGTGAAGGGCATGACATGTGCAACAATCATCGTTGGATCGCACAGAATCAACGGTTGGTGTGCACGATCCGCATGACAACTATGACGACCAATCAGGGAGTAGTAGACAGGGTGAGCACATGTTTGGGCTTCTAAGAAAGATAGAGAAACGGGGGCAAAACTGAGTAGTATAAAAATGGAAAGTGATTGTCTTGTACAATGAAATACATCGTAGCATACATCAAATTATGCCAAGATAGATCCACTAGAGTTCATTGGATGTGTGCTCTTCTCATAAACAACATGGATCCACTAGAGTCCATTGCATGTGTGTTATTGTCATAAACCACATGGATCCACCAGTGTCATTGCATGTGTGTTCTTTTCATAAACCACATGTTGATCCACCAGTGTCATTGCATGTGTGTTCTTTTCATGAACCACATATGGATCCACCAGTGCCATTGCATGTCTGTTCTTTTCATGAACCACACCTAGTGTCATTGCATGTATGTTCCTCTAAACAAACCACACATGTGTTCTTCTAAACAAACCACACATGGATCCACCAGTATCATTGCATGTCTGTTCTTTTCATGAACCACACCGAGTGTGATTGCATGTTTGTTCTTTCCACAAACCACACATGGATCCACTAGTGTCATTGGATGTGTGTTCTTTTCATGAACCACACCAAATGTCATTGGATGTGTGTTATTCTCACAAAGCACACATGGATCCACCAGTGTCATTGGATGTGTGTTCTTTTCATGAACCACACCCAGTACCATTGGATGTGTGTTATTTTCATGAACCACACCTAGTGTCATTGGATGTGTGTTCTTCTCACAAAC